>JAJTJO010000008.1:0-385822 GCA_024550625.1 Dendroctonus valens
ACGTCAACGACATACAAAGTTATTCAGTACTAATACAATCACACAAAAAACATTATTAGCAAGTACAAATAAGATAACGTTAAAAGTACAATTATGTAAATTCATCTTGGCAATACTTCTAGTAAACCTATGAGTTACAGTCAGTCATTCCACTACTGTTTATTGCCTTACGTTGTTTAGCACTAAAAGTTCGTTCACACTTTGACATTAATGTCGTGACATCTAATGTCGTCCAAAACAGTGTCATTGTCTGTGACAGTTGAAAGTCACAGCTAGTGTCACATATCAAAATGGTTTGATATACGACACCGTGACACTGGCCGCTGTCACGGCATTGGACGTCACGACATTAATCTCACCGTGTGGACGAGCTTTAAGTCAAACACGTCAAGACTTTAATGGACTTAAGGCTGAAAATCCATATAAATTATATTACATTGTTATGTATTGGTATCGAGCTTAGTGTTTGTTGTGTTTGGTTTTATGATATTTTTTTGTAATACGCTTAGAATAGTGATAAAATCCTCGAAAGTCTGATGAAGTAAGGTCTTGGTTTAGTAACGTTGCCGTTAAAACAATCCCTGATTTAGCTCCCATGTGCCATAATAGTGACAGATTTTATTTGTTGTTGAACGAAAGTTGTTTATTTTAGTTGTCCTCATTGGGTGTGTGATCTGTAATGTAACCGCAGAAATATACATTGAAACATTAGTGTTGTCTCAATTCGTTCCAAGTTCCCCTAAACGGAGATGTGAAGATTTATGTGCGTTTTGGGTCGCGCAGCTGAAATAGATTGCCATCATATGAAAATCCACTTCTAAAAATAGGAGAAAAACATAAAAATCCATCATATGGGGGGCGGCATTGATCAAAGGAATCAGGGTCTTCATCTGGGAATACTAGTAGGACTTTCAGCACTTGCCCAAGTCTATCTATTGCATGAGAACAGTCAGCACTGACGTCAGATTACGTCTTCGACGATGATCTTGTCTTCGTCATACGTCAGTGATTTTTTGTTCTAGTCTCGACAGTTACATAGCCATACCCACCTGACTGCAACTACAATACTAGGAAACCACCATACTCCAACATTCCACGAGTCAGCAGAAGTGTTTTTTTTGCAACCGTCTTTTTTGCGTTCAGTGGATTGTTTCCGACCTAAGAAGCGGCCCGATAACGAATATGAAGTTTTCGGGTTCATAATAAGGAAGATATGGGCCCGTTGAAATTGCGACCTAAAAAAAGCTAAAACCGCTCGAACAAGTCAAAAAAGTGATTATTTCGGATCTGAAGAGTCCGTCTTGGGATTTAAACTGCTCGTTGCATTCCTCGCCTCGTTCCGGTTAAAATGATGCCGAGTTCGAGGTATTTTGGGAGACTTGAATTTTTTGGAAAAATATTTCCCTTATTAACCCTTATGAAATTTTCGACAAAAAAATTGAAATTTCACAACCGTCTTTTTTGCGTTCATTGGATTGTTTCCGACCTAAGAAGCTGCCCGATAACGAATATGAAGTTTCGGTTCATAATAGGAAGATATGGCCCGTTGAATTGCGACCTAAAAAAAGCTAAAAACCGCTCGAACAAGTACAAAAAATGTTGATTATTTCGGATCTGAAGAGTCCGTCATAGCATTTAAACTGCTCGTTGCATTCCTCGCCTCGTTCCGGTTAAAATGATGCCGAGTTCGAGGTATTTTGGGAGACTTGAATTTTTTGGAAAATATTTCCCTTATTAACCCCTTATGAAATTTTCGACAAAAAATTGAAATTTCACAACCGTCTTTTTTGCGTTCATTGGATTGTTTCCGACCTAAGAAGCTGCCCGATAACGAATATGAAGTTTTCGGGTTCATAATAAGGAAGATATGGCCCGTTGAAATTGCGACCTAAAAAAAGCTAAAACCGCTCGAACAAGTCAAAAAATGTTGATTATTTCGGATCTGAAGAGTCCGTCTGGGATTTAAACTGCTCGTTGCATTCCTCGCCTCGTTCCGGTGAAAATGAGTCGAGCAGATTTTTGGTTATCGATTTGGTATTTTTGGGAGACTTGAATTTTTTGAAAAATCCCTTTCCCTTAATAACCCCTTATGAATTTTGACCGAAATAAATTGAATTTCACAACCGTTTTTTTGCGTTCATTGGATGTTTCCGACCTAAGAAGCTGCCCGATAACGAATATGAAGTTTTCGGGTTCATAATAACATGTATTCATTATCATATTATAGTTCATAGTATTTTGCAACCGCGCTAAAGAACTGGTAATTATTATGAAACTGTAAATACTAAAAACGAATTCTCAAAGAAACTACATACGGGGTGTTTCTTAGAGAGGATTTCACGATGTATAAAAGAAAAAAAACGAAAAATGATTTAATAGAAGTGAGACTCATCAAAAAAAATGTTTATTCCAAATCCATCTCAGTTATTGTCGGCGACACTGGCGGCGAATCTGCAAAAAAATACAAACTCTACAAATGGTACAATGGCTTTATCAACCTATTATGTCTTTGGATGTATCTGATAGTGATGGCATTCTGGCAACGTCGTAGCTGACTGTCAAAGTGACAAGGGGGTAAACCTACCCCTTGTGGTGGTCCCAGCCCAGAGCATACAGGCTGTTTCTCTTTCCAGCTTATGTGTGCAAGTGCAACACTAAGTGAACGCTCTGGTCCATCACCAGCTAACTTCACTTGTTATTGAGCTTACGACGGGAAGAACACAGATCACAGAGGTTATAGATAGGAAACTGCAATATAAGCCTGTAGAAACCTGCGGAAACTGCTTGCAGAAGAAATCTTCTTTACCGACTGTGTTCACTGAGAATCTGCAAAAAATACAAACTCTTACAAATGTTACAATGGCTTTATCCACCTATTAATGTCTTTGGATGTATCTGATAGCTGGCAACGTCGTAGCTGACTGTCAAAGTGACAAGGGGGTAAACCTACCCCTTGTGGTAGTCCCAGTCCAGAGCATACATGCTGTTTCTCTTTCCAGCTTATGTGTGCAAGTGCAACACTAAGTGACCGCTCTGGTCCATCACCAGCTAACTTCACTTGTTATTGAGCTTACGACGGAAGAACACAGATCACAGAGGTTCTAGATAGGAAACTGCAATATAAGCCTGTAGAAACCTGCGGAAACTGCTTGGCAGAAGAAATCTTCTTTACCGACGTGTTCACATCAAAATTAAGCGGGAGATTTGAATTCAATTTATGATCTGTCAAATCTCGGCTTAAGTTTCCAATAATACTTCAGCCATCTCATAATGCCCTTAATTGTGCTTTAATTTAATTAATGTTATACTAGCGGCTTCAATTAACATCAACCGCGCTAAAACCGCTCTAAAAAGTCAAAAAATGTGATTATTTCGGATCTGAAGAGTCCGTCATGGGATTTAAAATGCTCGTTGCATTCCTCGCCTCGTTCCGGTGAAAATGATGCCGAGTTCGAGGTATTTTGGGAGACTTGAATTTTTTGGAAAAATATTTCCCTTATTAACCCCATTATGAAATTTTCGACAAAAAAATTGAAATTTCACACCGTCTTTTTTGCGTTCATTGGATTGTTTCCGACCTAAGAAGCCTGCCCGATAACCGAATATGAAGTTTTCGGGTTCATAATAAGGAAGATATGGCCCAGTTGAAATTGCGACCTAAAAAAAGCTAAAAACCGCTCGAACAAGTCAAAAAATGTTGAGTTATTTCGGATCTGAAGAGTCCGTCTTGGGATTTAAACAGCTCGTTGCATTCCTCGCCTCGTTCCGGTGAAAATGATGCCGAGTTCGAGGTATTTTGGGAGACTTGAATTTTTGGAAAATATTTCCCTTATTAACCCCTTATGAAATTTTTCGACAAAGAAAATGGAAATTTCACAACCGTCTTTTTTGCGTTCATTGGATTGTTTCCGACCTAAGAAGCTGCCGCGATAACGAATATGAAGTTTTCGGGTTCATAATAAGGAAGATATGGCCCGTTGAAATGCGACCTAAAAAAAGCTAAAACCGCTCGAACAAGTCAAAAAATG
Source organism: Dendroctonus valens (assembly GCA_024550625.1). Lineage (NCBI taxonomy): Eukaryota > Metazoa > Arthropoda > Insecta > Coleoptera > Curculionidae > Dendroctonus > Dendroctonus valens. The sequence continues at coordinate 4,029 of JAJTJO010000008.1, forward strand.
TTGAGTATTTCGGATCTGAAGAGTCCGTCATGGGATTTAAACTGCTCGTTGCATGCCTCGCCTCGTTCCGGTGAAAATGATGCCGAGTAGAAGTACCCGCAGTAGATCAAAACACCATCACAAAGCTCAACGCAACGTTCTCTATTACTGACTGGCCTGCATGGCAGTCTCCTGTATGGGATCGTTGCTTTGATCGCTATGGCCACTCCACCCCTTAGACCGGGCCTATCGGCACGCTTGAGCCTGTACCCCCGGATTGTGCCACATCGACGTCCTCAGACCCGACGAACTGCTCGAACTCGCCGAGACGACTCCGGAGTCCACATGAGTTCCATTCCCCAATCCTCATAGGACACAGTTGACAATATCAATACTTAAAAATCGAAGCTGTTAATATCTTCATTGAAGAACTGCGCTGAGACTAGGAATTTGTCTGTCTTCGAGACGAAAGCCCTCAATGCAGCGCTGTAAAATGTTACCGCCTTGATCACCTCCTCCAAGTTGATTTGCGACGACAGCACGGCGAATTCCCGCTGGACACTGCCCAGCATGGCCACCGCGTTCCCATTTATACCATGGGCTGGGTGGGCTGAGCTCGTCGGGACAGCTTCGTGCTGCCTCGCGGAGGAAACTCCGCTAATGAAGGAAGCCTTCGGAGGGTTGCCTTGTCGCTAGTGACGACCAGGTAGAGCGGCCTGAAAAGTGTCTTCATTTTGAAGACACTTCTTCACTTCCAGTCCTTGGTCTGCCAGATCCTGCTTTAAGGCAAGTAGGATCGAAATTCCCCTCCAGGCCCCTCAGGACGAACGCGTGGGTTTTTTTCCGACGAAGGGGCGTAGGTGTGGAACTGGCTCTTGTCCTCCTCCAGGGATCGTTTCACCGCCGCCCAGTCCATAATGCTGGTGCAGTACACGATTAACGAAGCCTTCGTGTACTTCAGCGTGAAAGGCTGACTGGTGATTCCTTTTATACTACCAATCAGCATTGTGTGATTGCTGGGTTTTCCAGCGATCACAATTGGCGGCGGCTTTTCTGCCTTCTTGGTCTTGTTTGCAGTTGCCGCAGGGCTCTCAGCAACTGCTTCCCGTTCAGTCCCTACGATGGTGTTGGGAAGTGTTGGAGGCTCATTTTTGGAACTCAGGTTAGTTTCTCTCACACGAAAATAATTTTTGCGATACACGTACCTATACTAAGGCCAGAAGATCTAATGTTTACCCTTACCTCGCACAAGAAGAAGTTAGAAACCAGCACACCAGTCATCCTTGCTCAAAAATAGAAGACACATATTACTGCAAACGAAGAGTTTCACCCACAAGATGATTGTACCAATGAACTTTTAAAGGCAAGACAATACATAATTGCCCAACCTTCAACATTAAGTTAGTTAAATTAGAGCCAATAGTTGAACAAGTAACGCAAAGAATTGGTCCTCGTACTGTTAACAGAACCTGCAAAGTTAATATCCAAATGTGGTACCGATCAGTATCACCTGCTTGAAACATCAACCCTTGTCAAGATCCCCGAAAAATTGCGAAATTCAATTAATGAAAAGAAATTCATCAATAACATCAACATACAAAAAGGAAACCATTTATATTGCCGAAATCACACTACCACCTCAACAATTACTACGAAGTTCTTGGACGCCACCAAACATTTCCAAAATTAATCTAGATGAAATTTATCATTTGAAGCAATAGCCAATCAACTTTACCAGTGACTTTAAACCAGAAGTCAAAACACCAAGTATACACCTTCTTTGGTATTGTGGGCGTCTGCACATTTCTTCTGATTCTCCTATTGACGAGCCAATGGAACCGAGTCAAAATCTTTTGGCTATCGACCCGAAATGCTTTCCATAAATCTACGGATCTTCAAGTACCAGATGATTACTCAGCAACTACCGCTTCGAAAAAACAGTCCGTTATTTTCGAATCCTGAGGAGGGAGAGGTTACATAGCCATACCCACCTGACTCTGCAACTACAATACTAGGAAACCACCATACTCCAACATTCCACGAGTCAGCAGAAGTGTTTTCCTCATTTGACTGTTTTGCATGAGAACTCATTCTTTGTAACCACGTTGTGGAATTAAGTAGCTAAATAAATTGTCGTTGTAATAATAAAAACTTTTTAAAAACGAATTATATCGTTAAAGTTTCATAATTCGACGTAAGTTTTTAATCGCGTTTTTATGCCAAAAGATGCAACTATTGCCAAATTAAAAAATTGATGTATAGAGTGTTTTACAGTTATTACTTTTAGGGAGTATTTAGGGTCATCAATAGAGGCTTAACTGAGCTCTATTGATGTGTAAACAGTCATAAAGCTCTAGCCCTTCAAGGAGACTTTCTATGGATGCAGTGTAATTGTCACAAATTTGCTAAAATGATTTTAAGAAAAGACACAAGAGCTACATTGCGAATATTTCATGGCGTGCATGCACGTGATTGATAGACGTCATTACACCGTGACGTATGCCCGTGACAATCACGTCGATATAAGGTGTCAAAATGTTGACGTCTTTTTCAAAATTCAGTAAAACTGCAGACTTTAGAGTCAATAGAGACACGTTAATTGAGCCACTAACAATAGGAGATTTAATCAGTTTCGTAATTCTACTTGATGTATATCGAACTTCCCTCCATGAGTCAAGTCGGATGAGGATTGAGGGTGCATTTTGGAGGGACAATATTCGCCACCCTACAAAAATTCATTTCAGCGCCGTTCTCAATAAGAAAGCGAGGGAGGATTAATTTGCGGCCCCCTTCAGTCTGGATCCCTGGAAGGGCTGGCGGCCGAAGGAGCACGTGATGTAAACATAAATTGTTGCGTGAACGCACGTGGCGTTGCCAGATTGAGTGGCAGATTTTTCTCTTAGTTTAAGTGAAAAACTCTTCAATTAGACTTCAGGTGCTGCGGGAATTTTCAGGCGAGCTTATGGGGATTGACTAAGCAACTACAGCAGCTTTGAAGATTGTTCAGTTTCCAAGCCGGCTGGTTGCTAAAAAGAGTAGTTACCAGCGCATAGTGAAACTGCAGATGGAAAGCACAGCTTGGCAGCGTTGCGCGAGGCACATAAATACAACCGTGCCGAAGAATAAATTCTCCATGGGTTTCCGGGTATATTACGGCGGATGCAATGAAAAGGACGGTATTTGTGTACTGCACGTCGTTAATATCGCAGTAATCCGTGAATGGGAGCGTGTCCGGTTTGCGTAGTTTTGCGATCTTGAACGTGAACTCTTTGCAGCTTTTTACGGAAAGTGATCGGCAAAAGAGTGGAACCTAGAGGAACTTTTCATGCAGAACATTGCCAGCTTTAATAGATGCAATTGGATGAAAATGACGAGGTAAGTGCAGCTTTAAAACCGTCCTAAAACCGCACATTGTCCTGCTAACCAATGCATTAAAGCGGCGCTAAAAGTGTCAAATTTGGTGCGAATTTTTCAGAAAATTTTCAAAAAACTGCTGATTTGCGGTGGCAAAAGTGGTACCATGAAACGGGGCAATGTACCAGCTTTCGGTGAGCACCAGTTCGGCTTCAATGAGCGCACTTTTTCAGTTCGAATCTCAATTTGAAAAATCCCGTTTTGAGGTTAGAGGCCAATGAACTTGGGGCTTTCAACACAAAAAGTGTCCCCAATGGACTTTTACTGGAACATTCTCCTTGCCCAGGTTAAGCAATCAATAATTCCTATTGCGTTAATGAGACATAAGCAGGCCATATAGTTTAAACTCTAATTAAACCCAACCAGCTCCACCGACCACTTTGATGTAAAGTGTATACGATCATAAACCTTGAACTTAAGCATTACCATCATCAGCAGGCACCATGACAATTATATTTAGTTCCATAGGCAATTATCGTCGATTATCATTAAAAACCGAAATTATTCATAAAAATCAGCCAAAGGCTAGAATATCATTAGCATGGCAATAAACAAAGGAATTTTGCGTTCAAGTGTGGCAAATTCAAAGTATGCGATCGAAACGACGCCGAGTCGGCGCCCTGGACGCCCTTTGTCCGAAACATTCACTGCAAGCGCCGTATGCGCTCTTTTATAAGGGCCATTTTGCAATCGCAAAAGGCTCGAATACGAGGCCCACTTGGCCGCTAAAAACTAAAGCTGACTGAAATCCAAGGCTTGATCAGTTATTTGGATATGCTGCGGATGAATTACATATGATTTATCAAAAGAGTTCGGCTTTCGCGGGCATTGCTTGAAACTGGTTGTTGCGTCGAGCCAATCACCTCTGAAGAAGGCAGCCACTCGTTCCTGCGAAACGTCAGAAATATATTATTTTCCTCGACCGCTTTAAAGCCCGAAAACCACCAATTTCAGTGTGTCTTTGTGTCTTGTTTGAGTTCGTTCACTTCCTTGCTATGAAAATTTGAGGCATTTTGAGCGATTTTAGTTCTTACATTTTCCCTAAAAATTCAGGTAATTGTTAAGATCACGGGCTTTTTTGCCGCTTTTGGATCACGATATTCAAAGAGGACTGAGATTGTAGTTTAACCCATTCCTAGCACTTTTCATTTGAAAAAAATGCCGTTTTCGGCTAGAATTACAATGTTTTGTTTCGGAAAGAAAGTATGCTTGACAAAACAATGGAAATACACATATGGCGCGATGAAGCACCATGTTGCGTTTCGTCCCGGGTCTACCTATCGGACTCATCAGTAAGCTAGACGCCGGAATGTGGGTTGTTTTTGTAGGATATAACCGAGAAGGCGGTAGCTCTTGTGCGGTGAGATGTTGGCATCCTGAGTTGATGATGCTGTGACCTGTAAGTCGGTGGATGAAGTTCACCACAATACTCCCTTCCCAGTGACAACGTGGACGGATTTGTGTAATGAGAGAGAGAGAGAGAGAGATTGGCGTGTTCTGGAGACGAGGGACGAATTGTTGATTGAAGGCAGGCACGATTGCGAAATTTGCTTAAAAAAAACACTGCGAAATTTGGATTATAGGCCCCTCAGCCACAGTGGCGGCGCTAGGGGTGGGCGAGGTTGGCAAGAGCCCAATCAAAATTGCGCTTTTTATCGGGTATCGAGGCGCGTTGGCAAATTCGACGGACGATAAATCTGTTTTTGTTTGTGGCATATCAATTACACAAAAATAATAGCAGCTCCGTTAAGTGCAGCGCCGTTTTCTTGAAATTTTGATATTTACAAATATGCAAAATGAAGGTGGCAAACGCTAGCATTAATTTAATTCGTCATATTTGTTTGCACTTCGCAAATTCGCATCAAAGAGTAAATATTTGTGCATTCCTTTCCAGTTCGGGTTAATTATGTTTTTTTCATACCAAAAATGGGTATCAAACGTACGATAAATGGACGTTTTTAAAACAGAACTAATGTCACCAGATGAAAATTCGCAAAATGTTATTACTCATGCCAGTGATAGTGAAAACAGAAATGAAATTAATTCATAATAGCCACATTTCTATTGTTTTTCTCCTACAAAAAAAACCAAAATTCCAGTTACCAAAACAAGAAATTTATAGTGACGAATCTTATACCCCTACCGACTATAATGATGGTGAAAGTGGGAAACATTCCGAGTTGCTCGGGAATTGAAAAGTTCGTTTTTTTAGTTCGTTTAATCTAAATATGGGTACTTGTTTCCTGCTCGGACAAGAGTCCAACATACAGCGCTACATGAACATGTAGCATACAGCGCTACATGAACTTCCAAAACAGCCTGTCGTAACGAGTTTTCCTAAAAAACAGTTCCTGATCTTCGTAGTTTTAAGTCCAGTTATTATATCATGTATCCTTGGATTGAGTACAGCATTCTCAAAGATGCTTTATTCTGTTACCCTTGTTAGATTTTCCGTACGTATTACTTTCACTACAAACTACAAAAAGTGTTTTATCTCAAAAGCCGTAAGAGATATCGAGAAAAACAACAAAGCGAACTAGGCATGAGTAACACTGAGTTGAATCTGCTTCAATGGCGCTTTCACAGCGCATTCCCCTTAGAACTGTAACTGATATAGGTAAACTGAAATGCTGTTCTACGTTTTACGATTTGGGTTATTTTATTGCTCCATAGTCTATTGCTCCTAAAATGGCACCACCATGCCGTGTTGCAGAATACATACGTTTTCTTTTATTACATGCTACATTTATCAGGCTGATAACTGCTTGTGAATCTTGCAGTTTTCGGCCTGATAAACTTGGTGAATGTAGTCATTCCAAACATTTCAAGCATTCGCGCTTCGAACATAGAGGGCGACAAAAACTTGGTTGGACAATAAAGCTTGGAAAAGAAAATCAAACGACGGAAATTTCAGAAGAATTCGGTTGTCGTGGGCTGCGCTATATATTTGAAAATTCTACACTACCTGTGTGACTTCGAAACAAGGTGTACGAGTCTGTGTACCTACTACCTGTGGCAACCTATGGTTTGGAAACTATTACTCCTACAGAGGCAAACGCAGGACAAGCTAAGAAGAACACCAAGAGCAATGGAAAGAAGGATATTGGGAGTAAGTCTAAGACGGAAGATTCCGAAACGAAGAAATACGAAGACAACGAGAACTATGGCAAAACTTATGTGGCAAGAGAAACATCTGATGAGGGTAACAAAAAGAAGTGTCGGAAGACCAAAAAGCGATGGTTGGACGACATAGACCACTGGCTGAAGAAGAGAGGAGAGGAGGGAATAATGTTTTGCAAAAAAGATGCCAATTTTGAATCACTCTGTGTAGGAAAGAAAACCTACATGTTCTAGCCATTGAGACGCAAATTCTTATTGAAACACTGTAGAAAATAAAAATTACACACGGAAAACATAATACTTTGTAGCTTTGGGTTAAAGAAGTTCACCCATTAATCCAATCATCCAAGTGCGAAAGTTACATTGTTGACTTTTTTCTTTTAGTTTAATACTAAATCAGTTCTCGTTGCAACCTCTTCACTTGAATCCCCCTGTATAACGACCAAGTAATGGACGTCAAACTTACATTAGTGCGCTATTTGGTTTCCAACAACATACCGAATACCAAAAGAGGCTAGAGAAAACCAGCCATATTTAGGCTGGTGCCTAATCGATCAATAATAAACTTATACAAGTCGTCATTAAGAGGAAGTCATTTTTATTATGTCATAACCCAGTTTAATGGATTTCCCGGCAAGCCTCCGACCTGAGGGGCTTTAGCGGCTCCAACGCATTTCCCGATTGAAGCTGGAGAGAGAGCAACACGTTTCGAGGCTGAAGCGCCTCCATCCCTTGACTGGGTCAGTGTGTGTTTGCGTGTGTCAATATAAAGTTTATTGCTCCATAGTCAATCTGGGGTAAGTTCTCGTCTATAGTGTAGGCCTCAACTGATCCCATTCCTCCCAATTGATTTCACTTGCCAATGCAGGGATGATTTTCTGAGGTTAGTCCTTGGATATTTCCAATACAAAACCATAATCTAGTTCTCTGTGTAATTGATTTCAGCTCAACGGTTGGGCAGGTTTAGCGGCAAAAATGCTCAGCAAGCATGCTGAAGCATAAGGTGCAAGATCGGGAATGCGACGAAAGGTTGCAGAATCTCGACGTGGTGAAATGTCGTGTTAAAATTGTAAGTTTCATGTCTTGATGTCCGCTTTAATCTCTCATCTATTCGCGTTGTTGCTTTCGCAAACGTAAATCGCCTCCACAACGCCTCTCTCATCATCCACATAGGCGCAACTAGACAAATAGCGTTTTCATCGCGGTTGTTTATTGTTTCAAGTGCCTGATAATTGGATTTTGCATCAAAATCGAATTTTCTGGAGTTTTACGCAATAATAACTAATCATCATGGGATGGCAGGCTGGTCGAAGCCCAACTTTACCCTGCCGTTAACTTCTTAACAGCGCAACAAACATTGCTTTAAGGGCACTTAACTCCCGAGTACTCAAGCGGCTTTAATGGCTTGTTTATTTTTTCCTCGTATAATTAGATTGCTATTTACGAGCATTTTGTTTTGAATTTCAAAGAAAACAAACTGATATTGCTCTTTATTCGTATCGTACTATTACTGTTTGCTGTGTTTATGTAATTGAGCTAATTTACACATTTTTGGGATTGTGTGTGTTGTTTATCGTAACGAGTGGATAATCGCTCCCAGTAAATTACTTTGACCCCGTACAGGGTGATGCAGATAAATGTTTGATTTGAACCGCAAAAATGGAGCATGTGAATTGATGAAGAATGAATTTCCAAATGTACATTGAATTAATCCACAAATCGTGGATTAAAGTGGGCGATTCCATTGTGGTCTAGTTTCGTGCATTGAAAAAGCCTGAAAAAAATCGCAAATTGCCAACTCTCCGGGAAGCATCAGGAGAATTGTGAACGTTTATGAATCAGACTAATTTTCAAAACAATGTTTAAAAACATGTTTTTGTCTGTATGTTACGGTAGGCATGGATAACACTGAGTTGTGAGTTGACGAGTTATAACTCATCCCGTCTGACTGCGCCGAACCTTTATTAGGCTATTCGGAGGGCTTGTGGTGGACTTCATCCACAAAGTCACAGGTGGCAGTACCAACCCTGATTGCAACAATTAACCTCATTCAAGATTGCAGTTTAATTTTGCAACGTAAGTTTGCTGTTTAGTTGCTTAAATGCAGTGTTGGCACAAATTGAAGCATTCACAATGTTGCCTACCTACACATGTTTTTTATTATCCATTTTTATATGGAGTTTTATGTTCGATGAATAATTTTCTACCTAACAAGCTCCCAGTATGAATATATAGGGTTTTGGAGTTTATAATGAGGAAGCTATCGTCGGCTATGGATCAAAACCGCTCAAAATGGTGAATGATTTTCCGTTATTTTGGGTCAGAAAGAACCAAAATGTCTTTTCTGAGCCTGTTTGCTTCGTTGCGCTAAAAATTCTATGAAACTTGAGGTATTTTACGCTATTCAAGTTTTTTCGAAACATCGAATTTTTTACATTTTTCGCTAAACATCGAATATTTATATGTCGGCTTTTGTGTTCATGTGTTTTACTCACATTATATTTAATTTAATAGTTTTTAATTTTTGTTGTTACTTTGATGCATATTTTGTGATTATCTTGAACATTTTGTCTTGTTTCATTTACATAAAAGTTCATAAAAGATGGGGGTTACAATTTGAATAAATATTTTAAAATTCTTTATAACTATGCAATTCTTTACATTTAAATTACTTTCTATTTGTGTTTGGAAATATTTTTTTCATAATTCTATATCAGTGTTGCTTTAACACACAAACTTGTTTGAACACTCAATATCCACCATCCCAGCTCGGTTTATGGTTGGTAATTTTTCGCAAAAACCTCGTACTTTTTGGGCTGATTTTCCGTAGACTGCGAGGCTCCAAATCTGCGCAAAAGCCTTAGCCGAAGATTTTCTCGGGGCGCGCGAGTCCATCGACCTATTAAACTATAGCGTAGTAGAGCATTGACGGCTAGCGCGTATTAGTCGTGTTTTGTTTTTTTTTTCGTGAATGGCACATTTCCGGCTTATTGTGCGTTTGTCCGACTAAGAAATGTGCCTTTAAGCCCTTCCGCTCCGCTTTACGATGGACATCGTCTATTGGCTATAGTTTAGTGTAAACACTGCGTGAGCCTCTAAGTAACGTTTCTTTGGTGTTCGGTTGTTTACCTTAGACAGTGACAGTGACATTGTCAAAAATCTTAGGTAGTGTTTGACTGGGGGTGGGGAAAATTGCAATTTTACTCAAAAAAAATTTTTCCAGCATCGGGGCACGTGTATTTTCGCCTCAAATTGATCAATAATGCATTCAAGGGTGTGACCTAGTTTTAAGGGCCATTTGGCATTGTGCTTGATTGATTTCGGGCCCTGTGAATGCTTCTTTGATGCTATTTATGGGTTTTCCATAGTGCTGAACTCCGTGTTAATAAGTCGAAATTAAAAAGAAAAATGATTTATTTTTCATTGTGTAATCCCCTTAATGGCCCAGTTTTGGCGGCAAGCAAAACAAATTCAAAATCTCCGCTCGCTGTTTCCAAATAGCTATGTTTCCGCAAATGTATTAATAGCGAACCAGGAAGTCTGGAGAATATTTCAGGGCAAACACTCGCAATATCGCCCGTGTAAACAGGGTTTTATTATTAAAATGCCCGAACTTTGACGGTTCGAAATGTCATTTTTTAAGCTTATTTTGACGTTTGTGCAGTCATGGGATGATTCGACATTTGGCTAATGGCATTTAAAAGTAATTTGATGAATATTTCAAAAGCGTCCATTAAAAGGGAGTTTTTGTATTACAATATCCACATTTGGACCGCCCGAAAGGTCATTTCTAGGGTTAAATTGACGTTTTTGCTGTCATTATGGACGTGTCGACCTTTCATTAATCCCATAGAGGGGAAGTAGGCTGGAGAGTGTTTTAGAGCGAACACTCAATGTAAACAGCGTTTTATTATTAGCACTCCTACATTTTGACAGATTGCAAACGTCATATCTAGAGCTAGTTTTTGGCGTTTTCGCATTCATCATCATAAGAACGTATCGAATTTTCTCAATGCCGTAGAAGGACAGTTGCTTGGTATTCCATTGGCGCGTCTCGTCTATTTCTTGATGGGCGAAATTAAAAATTCAGAGAATGAAGCATCCGGATTACGTTTGCCCTTATACGCAGCCTAATCCGGGAAATCGCCATTAAAATGCCGCTACCAGCTAAGTAACGAGCGGCGAATAGACTTGCATAAATCTGTAATATTTTGCATTTTGCCATTTGAAAAAAGCGCAAGTAACCCATTGGTATTTTCGCCGTTAAACTAATGTCCGATTTTTTCTTAAAATTCCAGTACAAAATCAACATGCAAAGGTGTCCATACATCCACGAGATGAAGGAGCGTCTCCTAGGCGAACAAGTCCCGGTGGAACAAATCCAGCCGGCCAAGAAGCCGTCAACTCCACCGCCTGCTAAGATGGACCAGTTACAGCCAGTGGCTACTGTGGTCAAGGTAGGCGGACCTTTGGTCAAGCCTTCAAGCCATTAATGGGGCTCCGTTTCAGCTCAACCCTGATGGATTTGGGTCCCACACTTCACCTACACATGTTCGAACCGACATGGCCCCCTTAATGCCAAAGCAACCTGAAGATGAGTTTCACGTTTACCATACCAAAGTCTATCCTAAGAATGCCAAGTAAGTTTAGTACAGATCTAAATGCAACTAATCGTCTATGGAAGGCTTTAGCGGAAATGTGATTTAATGAATGTTGGTTATATCCTCAGATTACAGATGCTTTGTTTACATTCTTCTATGGGAAGCAGCAATGGTTCACAGTATGTGGGCATCTGATATAAGATAAACTGCGCCGGTGCGTTGCGTTGACGCACCATGCCATTCCGCCGGCTCTTCAAAATTCACAGAAATGCTAATTATTTCCGATGCTGCGCTTATATGACTCAAAGTATACCCAAGCCATTTAGCAGTATAAACAAATTAACAGCGAGTTTTCATCATTCTCTCGATATTTCAAAAAACATCATTTTTTTGAAGAACTTTGACCATCAAAAGCAGAGGAGCCGGGCATTTTTCTTAATAAAAGTTATTGGTCTTATTAATGGTCTTCATTTGAGCCAAAGAATGCCTTAGTGCGCTTTTGATCATGTGTTTACGGGGCACCCTGTATATCAAATTGATTACCAAGTCGGCAAATGTCCACATAAAGTGATCCATTGTTGCTCCCGTAGAAAAATGTAAACAAATGCATCTGTTTAATCTGCAGTTTTCTCAAGGTTCAATTGGGTACTGGACTGGAGTGAAGCGAATACTCGATTATTCCACGCGAATCTGTGTAATATTTTCCAAATAATTCTACCAAATAGGGAGATTTCGCGCATGTCTTCAGAATGGGGCTGAAGGTGGCTTTTGCATCGTGAAAACCGCACGCAAAAGGTTCCATGTAAATGGGCACTTGAACCTCCTCGGAGGTGTTTAGTGATAGAGAAAAATAAACAAAGGTCTGTTGGGATGATATTTGTAATGGAGTGGTGTGCTTAGGGTGAGGCGAGGTCACGCGCGAGGTCACTGGGTCGAAATCCCGGGACGCAGCCTCTCGAAAGCCAATCAAAAACGCTCGTAGAACGACACGTGACTGCAGCATCCCTTCCTGCTCCTGCAAACTCTCCGGTTTTCCGAAGGGATTCAGTCGCCCGCCATTCGATACGCTCGGTTCCGGGATTAACGTCATCAAAGTCGCCCTTTATGTGGACGCGCCGAGCCTCAAACCAACCGAACCCTTCCCGCAATGGAATTATGTGAATTGTCCGAAAGTTTTGTTAGAAAATCCACGTCTGCCCTCCATTAAGCGGTGCCACCCCGAATGATTCCCAACTGATTCAGCTAACCGGATACTATGTGATATACGAAGGCAACGATTGTTTTTGACACTTACGTACAACGACATTGTTGGTTGTTGGTTTTTTTTACTGATTAACGCAAAATGGCGACTGGTGAGCTGAAAATTTCCACTGTCGAGGTGGAGTCGGAGCACAATATGGCGACCCTTCCGGTGTCTCGCACCCATCATCACGATTCGGATGAGAAAAATGCCCCCGAGTCCGGCAACAAAGACCTCGAACTCCGGTTTGTGCAGGAGAAGCCCGATAAAAGGTAACTGGATTTGTGCGTCGCAGGAACACACCCTTTTCGAGAAATTTTACCAATGTTACTTTTTTGCGGGGAAATTTTTGTGCGTGAAACAAACAGTTTTCCCTTCATCAGTGCTGCCTGATGTAAAACAATCAGTCTAGTCAGCAATAAATCTGCTCATTTTGCAACAAAATGGCCGCTCTTTGTCTTGCCATTCAGGGTCAATGTATCTTTGAAAGAAATGTCACTTTGAAAATTGGCGATGTTAAATTAAAACTATCTTGTCATTCAGTGGTTGGTTGTCAAAGTAGAACGCTACCTGAAGTGAAGTAGGCAACGAGAAAGTCTCTCTGCCACCGAATTAGTATTTAATTTCATTTTACGCAATTGGCACCGTTAAATGTGTTGAATTGGAAGTGGGAAATCCCGATCGGTCATGCGACTGATGAGGGTCGATTACACTGGGAATAAATTGAAAAAAATTGCTGTTATCGGAAACACTTCTGATTTCTCTCACAGCTCACATACTAGCGCAATTAATAAGTCTAGACCGTTTTAAGCCTCTTGGGGCCACTCCGGAGAGCGTTTCCTAATGGAGTTTCCACTTAAATTGCCACATGTTCCGTTCAAAGCGAATCCACTATGCAAGGTTACGGAATCTGGCTTTATTTTTGAAAATTGAGGACGAGGTGGGGAAGGCAGTAGTAATCGGACTAGCTCACTGAATTTTACGCTATCCAGAATGTAGTTGGTGTTTTGGCGCGTCTTGGATTCGTCCATCGGTTATTTTTACGTACGATTTCTCTGCAAACATGATGCGGGAAAGAAGGCTTATGAAGTATTTGTGCGTAGCCAGCGAGCCGCAGTATGTACTTTTCACCCAGAATTTAGCCTAGATGATAATGAAATTCACCCGAAAGAAAAGAAAATGTGCACATCTCAAGCTTGCGGCTGAATCGTTGTTGCTCAATAATGTTTGTAAAAATCCTATGATGTCAGTTTTTGTCATTCACAAAAATAGGTTCTTATTTCATCCAATATTTGCCTAATATTTGAATCTCCAGACGATTAAAAGTCGATTATCAAGCGCTTTAGTCACAGCTCAAGATTCTCACCTTTGGGAGGAGAGACTCTAACCCAAAAGAATTTACTTTCACTCAACCGCTTTTATACTGTATTAATTCATCTTTCACTGCTTATTCACTTGGTGAAATTTATTAATTTCAGAACCTCCCTATTCATTATCATGAGCTTTGTGTATGCGAAGCTTCTGGTCGTAGTCTGCATAGCGTATGTCTTCTCTGACTCTGTCACTCACAACATTCCTCTCTACTACTACGAAGGTTTCTTCACTTACCTCTATGGAATGAGCATCTGGTTCCTGCTCTATGTGTTCTTGTTCCTCCTCCAAGAGAGCTCCTGTTGCGCTGGAAATGAACGAGAACCAAAGGTAAGTCCAATATTAACAGTGCGGTGAATGGGTTTTCATTCATTATTCAATTTAACTAGCCCTCGTATTTTCCCAGCCAATTCCGAACGTGATAATAACGTGAGAATGGACGTCAAAGTCCCAATTTCATTATGTCATATTGACGTGATTATCACAGTTAAGTGACGCTCATAAACGACGTCATGACGGCATCAAAATATCCAAAATGTCCCTTTTTATGTCTTGAATTAAAATGTATTAGTACCGTTAATAAACAGGAGGGAAACGAAAGAAACAATCTAAACGTTTTAAAAGAACTTTTTAGTAACCAGTAGTTTTTAGTAATCAGTATAAAGTTAATTAACGAAAATAAATTGGAAACTTTAAAATAAATACCTAAAAATGGTAAAAAAGACATTCATTAGTATAAATGTGGAACAGAAAATGTTTGTTATAAATACAACGAAAGTTTCGCTTCAACATCATCTTCACACCCTTTTGAGTAAATTTGCAGGATTAAAAAAGGTTTTGAGGTACATGGTGTTGTCACCTCCCAAGAATATTTATTTCAAAACATGGTAACATGAACGGCATTTGACACCCGAGACGAAGTCGAGTGAGTGCCGAAAATTCAATGCCCTCTACACCACCAGAAGTTAGAGATGCCGCAAATGTTGGTTCAACTTCCAACCTTGAAACAGCTGCTTTTACTGTATGGTGTTTTGTATCAGTTGTACACTTTTTATTGTATCAGTTGTACACTCTTTATTTTGTTTCAGTTGTTTTGTATCAGTTGTACACTCTTTATTTAAAAAGACCGTGTTTTGCGTGTGGCAACATCGGAGTACGCAGAAAAATAGGCCATTAAAACGACTTTGAGATTGAACTTGTAACAAAGTTATAATTTACAAATTGCAAGTAAACTTTAAATTAGGATCAATAGTTGTCGATAAACCTACGTAATTCACTAAAAAATCAGCATGTCCGTTACTTTTTAATGAAAATACTTTTAATGAAAAAATATGACAGTAACAAGTTCAATTTGTCACATTTACTTTTGCGCACACTGTGTGTAAAAGTTCGTGCGTAAAAGTGAAACAAATGAATACTAAAGAAAAGTGCTTCTTTATGGCCATCGCTTCTGATCGGAAAATGGCAGTTTTTGATTCACTCGAACAAAAAAGTTGTTTTTGTGTTTATTGACGAACCTGAGCTCATTATGACGTGCTCTGACGTCAGTGTGCTGCTGGCTTAACGGCGTTCGACTATAGTTGCAACAATTCGCCACATGAGCTTCAAGTTCGAGACGGCATCAGGCATTACCGGAGCTGCTCAAATACTATTCGCTGATTTTACAAAACGTTTTTTTCTAGGTAAAGCCGCCGCCTAAGCAGAAAACGAAAGAGAAAGAAAAGAGCTGAAGATGGAGGAGGAGAAGAAAAAGAAAGAGGAAAAGGAGCAGAAGAAAAAGGAGGAGAAGGAGAAAAGGGAGAAGGCAAAGAAGAGCAAGAAACCGGACAAGGTGAGTATTGACACTGGGGCGCTTTGAATCTGTGAGACTAACAACGCGCAAACGAAGATCGCCGAGTCACTTTGTGTTGATGATTCCGGATTGGATATTTGATTGTCATGGGTGTGGTTTGAGAGAAAGCCAGAAAAGAATGGTTGTGTTGTCACATAAGCAATCGACAATCTACTCCGGAGTCGCCGATTTTGCTAAAACCTCCTAACATCCAGGATGTTTCAGCAAAAAGCGTCCAGCTCCAAAACCAAACCGGACGGTACGCGCGATCCAGATTTCAACATCTCTTTTAGTTTCGAAGATATTAAGGTATGTACACGCATACTCTCTAATTGGCACTTCCACGCATTAATTGCCTAATCCAGCTAGGAGTGGAACAGTGGGCAAACTACACCCCTGCCCACTGTTCGCTTCAACTCGTTTGGCCCAATTAATGCGCTAAATAACTTTAAAACTGTGTGAGTAGTAGTTTAGATCGCTTCACTATATCCAGCACTAGTCGAGTTTGGTTTTTGGAGTTATTTAACTCTTCGCTATTCGCAATTCGCTGACGACAATGCATCAACTCACTACCGAGCCCACACAATCAATTGCATTGTGCCATTGTTATCGGGTTCTTCAACTTGGCGATCTTCCTTTGTCCGTGAACGCGACAAATCACCGAGCGAAAAATTGCCTCTTTAGGTCTAATAACTTTGGGTTCCAGCTATTTTCATCATTATTCCAACTCAATCACTCATTATTGACCAGGTTTTAGTGGCTTTCGACAAATAGGGTGTCGAATCAATGCGAAAATTCCCACATCGCGACATACGTACGTAAGACGTAAAGCTTGGTTTATAGTCGCCGTAACGTAAAACGTAAGACGTAAGAAAATAAACCAATCAGTAGCAGGGTATGCCTTCATAGTAGTCGTAAAAAAAGGTACGCGTTCTCTCTCTTATCGGGACAGCTCTGCCATCGGGCAACTTTTGAAGCTACCAGCTGGCAAATGTTGCACTGAAACCTGACAACATTAAATGGATTGTTGGGTTATGGTTTGATTTCTGCAGATAACGGTGCGGATATTAGCGTGGTAGCTTTAAATAAAAGCGCATAATAACGCACCAGCAACACTACTTTCGTCGTCTGAATCCATTTTATCAACAAAAACTCTTATGAGGTTTGGATTAAATAACCTCCATAACCTAGCATTTACGTCAACTAACTGTTACGTCTTACGTCAACTATGAATCAATTTGCTTTTTCCTCCTTACGGTTTACGTGTTACGTCTTATGCCTACGTTTTACGTTACGGCGACTATAAATCCAGCTTTACGTTTTACGTTTTGATACGACGACTACGAATGCTTACACTGCTATTCATTGGTTTATTTTCTTACGACGTACGGCTTATATCTTACGTTTTACGTTACGGCGACTATGAATCCAGCTTTACACTTATAGATAACTATAGGCTGTAGCAAGATATTTGGCACTAACGTCATGATTTGAGACGCCGTAATGAAATTTACTCACGATCGAGATTGGTTCAACAGATTTTCATTTATATTGCGCGGTTGACAGCTTCAGTGTTTGTTCCCGGTGATTTGAAAATATTTATTTTTGTTGAATCAGATATTACTGTTATAGCACGGTTTTATAGAAGTTTCTTTATTTTTCATTATTGATAATTTAAACATTCATTAGTATTGTTTGATGTAAGTGGAGAAACTATTTTTTTCTCTATAAAATACCAGTTCACTTTTTACGAGAGCAGTCGAGAACATGGCATTTAAATTATTTGAAGTTGCAAAAGAGAGACTCAATTTGCAGAATGTAAACAATAAATTGGGAAAATAAATCACTTTCGTTCGTGGCGTTCATTTTGAGCGTCGAAGTGTGTTTTTCTGTTTTTCTCGTGGTAGTAAACCTGCAGTCAAAATATGAACGAAATAGAAGGAAAAAATGAGGAACTCATACAAGATCTAATCGCGATGGTGGTGAAAATATGAGCAAAATGAACCGTTGTTCGCCATCACAATATTGCTTAGTCAGAAATAATGTATCGGTAAATTGAAATAAAAACTTGGAAGAATTCAGAGAAACTTCCAAGACTCGCCAGGAAATCAAATCAAATTGTAACAATTTGCTGAAAGACATATACGTTAATATAGTTTCCGTTTCGCTTGTTCGACAAGTAATAGAAAAACAACGACAACTATTGCGTCATTGCCAAAAAGCTTGGGACAGATTACATGTTGTTTACTGGGCGTTCGCTTTCCCAAGTCGAAACCATTCAATCTGACAAAGCAATTCTGAACAAGCTTCAGCTTTGCGGTACTAATCGAAAAACCCTACTAAACTCTTTAACTCCCATCCATTCCGATTAATTTTGGTTTTCTCGCCGTTAATCCAACTGTTTTTATTTTAGTTTTATTTGCTTGTTTTCTGTTTTTTTTTTGTGTTGTGCGTGTAGAGGGAGATGTTTCCGCGCAAGATGCGCGACCTGGTTCAGGCCAAGGCGGAACTGGGGCGCACTTTTAACCTGAAGGTGAGCTATGCGATTCAATAACTAAGTAGATCTTATCAAGTGCTAAAACAGCTTAACTACTGTACAGGGTGACCGAGAATTTGCCCTCTGGTATATTTTTTTCTCTTTCACAATGGTTGTTCAGTCTTGCGTCGCTCTGTACAGACCTCTACAGGCTTGTAGCTAACCCATCCGCCTCCCTGACGTCCTTAACCCATTTTCCTGCCGCTTTCAATCACTTTGCATTAATCTATGCAGTAATCCAAAGAAACTTGTACACGCACAACCACTTTTAATTTATTGCACTTGGTGGATAAGGTGGTTACGTTCGGCTGGTCATAAAACATTTGTACATTATTTCAAACAACATGGAGCTATTTTAATGGTTTTTCTTGATATTGCGTTTTTTACCCTTGGTAGGACCCCTTTAACCCTTTAATTTAAAGCCGCCCCTGTACCTCCGAATGGACAACATAAATCGAATGTATCTCTCCTCACATTTAACATTGAAGAGTCAGAGGTGTATGTATTCCATTTTCTGTACAGGGGCAAACTGTAAATCTTAAAACTTTGAAGTTGTTTAAGGTGATTTGTAAGTTACACATACTTGTACACGTGTGGCGGAAATAGTTTCAAAACCGTCCATGCGCTGGGGACCCTTCGCAAGAAAAACCTGCTTTCAGTATGTCGGTCCCTCCTCAGCTCAAGTTTCTCCAGGAAATCTGGAGTTTTTCAGCTTCTGAGCATTTTCTGGTAATGACTTGCTATAAAAGCAGATTTGTACTCATTAAATACGAATCAAACCAAAACTCTAAACGTCTATATAATTCGGAATTTGAATTTTATCATCCATCATCTACCAGCGACTGTTTATGAATAAAACAAGTGATTGCAGCCAATCATGTTCTCAATACGTGACTGTCCAGAATGGGGAACATGCTGTTTTTATTTACATCTTTAATTTCCAGATGTTTTAAACAACTCTTGTCTTGCCATCTTTTTACTGCTTCTCCAAACTCCAGCCGAGCGCTACTTCCTTTCCAGCAGTGGTTCATTTAATTTTGGTTATTTTGCGTTTTGGTTCACCTCCATTATTCTCCCGTTCGACCAGAGCACCACGTACCGACGCAACAGCGAAGGCGTGGTCGACGCTGAGGACGTGGTGCCGGTGCCCGTAGCCGAATTATCAGAAAGGGTGCAAGCGGCTGACCATCGTCACTCTTCGCAGGGCCCTCAGCAGGAGGGAGGAGCTCCGCCGCCGCCCGTGCCGCCCCCAACCGCCCCCATTTCTGAGCACATTAACAACGTGGACGTAGAAAGTGGCGCAGTCGTGCTGACACAACAGTCGGCGCAGCTGAGCACGTGCAAGCGGAAGACCACGCAGAACGATCACAGTCACGGCAGCTTTTTCCTGAGAATCGGCGCAATCGGTTTGTGTGGCTCGAAGAATCTGAAGTGGTGATGGGAACAATCGTGATTTTTCTAGTAGTTCGATTTTTTCCATCACTACTGTTAAGGTTGTATTTAATAGGGGGTTTCATGCGCAGCTTTCGGGCTGGGCACCATGATCTATAACGGGTTGGAGTTTGGGGTGTTTTTCGAAATTCCCCTTAACTCGCCCTGCTACATGATTCTGCGCGGCATCAACCCCTTGCTGCAGATGATCTTCACCTTTATGCAGATGTATTTCATTTTCATGAATTCACGGGTAAGTCAGCAGACTTGGCCAGTTGTTTGCGGGATTTTACCCTTTTGATTTATTCAGCTGAACATCCACCGATTCAAAGTGATTGCACGTTTCGGCCTGATGCACGTGGTTGCCACCAATTTGTGCGTGTGGATCCGGACTCTGGTCCTCGAATATATTAAGGAAATCACCATTTATCATCGGGAGCTTTTCAATGCCACTTCTGTCGATACCACCGAAGTATCACCGTTTGCAGGTAAGAACAACTTGTATTTCGAAAAAATAATGATTCTAGTTCAACTCTCATTTTCTCTCTATAGGACTTTATACAGGGTGATGCAACCAAGATTTGGTGGAAGATTTCGGCTAACTGGAGTGTAATTTTGAAATAATTTTTTATGTGATATTGGCATCAGTAATCCATTAAGATTATTTTTGTTCCACAGAAACAGTAACAAATAAAGGCAATAATTTTACAGCCTACAAAATGTTTAACTAATGTTTTTATGGGAGGTGTTCAAACAGACCAACTTTTCAATTTTAAATGTAAACTATTAACCCCATACCCAATAAATCTTTTATCAACATTATCCTTATTTGTAAAAGAACCAACTGCGACACATTGGTGCTAGGTGTTCCGTTTAAAAAAAAACATAAGATCGAGATACCTCAGATTTTTGGGAACACCATGTGCAGCGAAAATAATTTTAATAAATGGCCACTACTGATATCAGAGAAAAAATAGTTTCAAAGTTCCACACCTGTTAGCCATAATCATCTTCCATGTCTTGGTTGCACCACCCTGTATTTAGATTTTTGAGTAGAATCGAAAAGTGGAATAATATGCAGGGTGTTCCATTAAAAAGAAGAAACTGGATACCTACTTCTCATATAACCAAAAGTGCGGTCAAATTATCACTATTTTGGATCGTTTGCTACCAGTGGTACCTGTGGATACTTTAAATTTTGAAAAATATAAATCAAACCGGTCCATATTGGGACACCCTGTATAGAGTCGAAGAAGGTAAATAGCGCTGTTTTGACCGATTGACAATCTCGTACTAACCCGAAGTGAATTAGAGCGGCTTTTTCCAGCGAGCATCAGACAGCACATTCTGCGCAACGCTAACACCGTGCTGGGCACGCATTTAGCGAAGCCGGACGTGTTGCCTACCAGCGTCACCACCACTGCTCGCAGCTTATTTGCCGCCACAGTGGCAGCCACGCCCTCTAACGTAAAGCAAATTATCAGCACAACCGCGCGCAATGTCTACCCTTATGTTAATAATATCGTAACTAAGTCTACCACTACGACGTCCACAACTACTACTACCACGTTGCCTCCTCCTACCATCAGAAGTAAGTGGAGATTTCATGTACATTGGGAGCTAGTAGGCGCCTGCTTGGACTAAAATTGCACTAGCCACTCGTTCTTGAGTAGTGGTAGTAGAGACATTGACAATACTCAAATAATGACGCAGACAAAGTTAAATCTTCTTCAAGTACACACCCCTCGTAGTAGTTGCGTATGCTTTTATCTAACGCTAATAATTAATGTGCTTTATAACCCATCGCTATATGGACAATTATCGAAACCGTTGCAATTGTAGTTGAGTGTTTGGAAAATTTTCCATGTACCATTCTAACCCTACTAACCAGCCGTCATTTTCGTCTAAGATGTGTTCACAACCGCAAAAACCATTCCCACCACCATGTGGCGCATGTACAAAAGCAGTGCCGCCCCTTTTGCTCATGCCACCACGACCAAACCGACCACTTTTGCGCCGCCCTCAACGATGTCCACATTGCGCACGACAGCGGCCAGGTCCTGGCACGGCTTCACGACCGAGCGGGCGTTCAGCCCCACCACCGCCACCACCCGGAGAACTTACGCGCCATCGACTTACGCCACCTTCAGTGAATTCTTCGACTTGCAGGGTTTTAACAGTTTATTGGCTAACGATGCGGTTCATGGTATGTGGGCTGGTTTTTACTAAATTGCATGAACTACTCATTCGTAGGTGGTAGCTATAGCACGTGTATTATGTTCAAAAACATGATTTTTTTTTAATATTGGGAAACTATGGATTTTTATGGAACTCACTGTGCATTTGTTCCTATGTAAGGCGAGTTTTTGATGAAGCAACCGAGTTTATCCGCTTTGGGCGATGGGGTGAATTCTTGAGTGTCTTGGTGCAAAAACTACCAGAATTATTGATTTGGTAGATGGAATCAACTGTTTTTTTGAGTTTTTGCGTTTATCATTTTTGGGCTCTTTTTTGCGAAATTGAAGTTTAGTTCTTGACGAATGAATCAGAATGATTGTCGTTCTTGATAGATGAATTCGTATATCCATACAGGCTCGCAAATGAAGTAACGATTTTTCAGGAATTTTTTAATCGCTCTGTGTGAGTGAACAAGTGACATGTTACAATATTTTATGATGCATTATTGCTGTTTGACATCCTTTAATAATAAAACTTTTCGATTCCCTCGAATTTTCTTTCAGGAAAAAAATTACAGGGATTTTAGAAGATGTTCTTTGTGCATTTTGCGAATTATTTCCCAATCATCTCTAGACTTGGTCTCCTAGAACAACTTGCCAAATTTCTCGCCGGTGTCAACACGAAATCAATATGCATAGTCTCATTTGTATAGTAAACAAGACACACAATGATGACACAAAATAATTGGAATTTAAATTGTCGAAGCGATGAGGGCGGCGAATTTTCTAATATCAAAACTGTGCATAAAATTCGCATTCTAATGTGAAATAGTTGAAATTAACATTTGATTTCAACACACTAAGCTATTTTCTATCCGGTAAAGCGTTTTTTGGTTCGAAATCACAGCTTTGCTAAATTATTTTGGAATTTAATATATCGAAGTGATGATGGAGGTGAGTTTTTTAAAAGGCTATATTTGCACAAATACCTTATGCTGATGATAAGGAGTTAAAAATAGCATCATATCGTAACTCTCCCAACTCCTTTTTTTTTGAGAAAAACAGTTTTTGGCCCAAAAGCACCACTTTTCCTAATAATTTTAAAAATTTATTATATCAAAGCGATGAGGGAGGCGAGTTTTCTAAAAAGCAAAATTTGCATAAAATACTTATCCTGATATGAAATAGTTGGGTAAGTTGAAAACGTTGATAGACTGATACAGATTAATGGGAAACTGAGAGTAAATAGTTGACTTTTGTAATTTTTTTTCACGTTTCGTAAGAGCAAATAAAGAGTTGTCTTCAAGGTTATGACAGTATCTGAAATTTTCTACAATATTAGTGCATGTCATGAGAATTTACACGTCCTAATAGAAAAAATATCTACTTTAAAGGTTGGGATCCGTTCCGAAGAAATATGGGAATAAGATTATTTAATGAAAAATAAGATATGCACATGAGGGAGGTATTTATAAATGAGGATATGAGGCAAGCTAAAAAAATAATTGAAAAAATACACTTTATTAAAGTGTATTTCATAAGATTTCCAGGATGAGTACAAAATTTGTATGATTAAAGGATGTCAAACACCATAATCGTATCATAAAATGCTGTTCAGAGGTATTACTATGATAAAATGTTGCAAAATGTCACTCGTTCACTCCACAGAGCGATTAAAAAATTCCTGAAACATCATTACTTGATCTCCGACACCCGACACTGTATAGTTATACAGATTCATCTATCAAGAACAACAATAATTCTGATTCATTCGTCAAGAACCAAGCTAGAATTCGACACGAAAAAGATGCAAATCAGATAAAGGTATTAAGAGAAAAGTGACTTCATACTTTCAGATCGGAAAACTGTTTCAGTTGCTGACGAGCCGAACTTGGTAAATGAGCTCTCTAGCGCCGTTTTGAATAACAGCAGCGAATTGCTGGATAATTTATCGCCGCAGCCGTTCATCGGATTCTTCACCCGTAACATTACCGCCTCCAGCGACAGCTGCGGCCGCATCAACATCATGGGCACCATTGTGCAAGACTCCGCCCCCTACTTATTCCCGTTCATCATCGAGTACTCTCTAATCGGGGCCGCCGTCATCTATTGCATGTGGAAGCACATCGGCAGAAACCCCAGGTGAGCCACCAGACCAGTCTCGTCGTAGCTGAGCTGCAGGTAACAATTTGCAGGTACGTCACTCAGGAAGATCTGGAGCACCGTTTGGAAATAATGCTGAGCAGGAGGGCGGTGGCGATGGCGCACGCCCAGCAGGGCCGCGTGGACTGTGTTGGTGCCTCCAAGGGCTTGTTCTTCGGACTTCTGATGCTTGTAGCCTCTCTCATCTGCCTAATCCTGTTCTTCGTCATGATCCACCATAAGGACTTGGGACTGTTGGCTATTTACCTTGCGGACGTGTCGCACTGCGTGTTGATGGTGCTCAGCATTGTCGCCATTATCATTGGCTTCATTAGGTAAGTCGCCCGGCTAACGGTAAAGTTGCGCTAATGCCGACTAACTTATTTTTGTAGAGTCCAAAACCTGAAGTTCAAGACGGAAGAGCAGAGTGACTTGAACGACATTTTGCTGCGCGTGTCTGCTTTTGGGCTCTTCACTTACGCGGTCTTCAGTGTAATCGCAGGACATTTCAAGGCCCTTACTATGGAACCCAACATGTTGGTTATGATTACGGGAATTCTTTCGGTTCTACAGGTGAAGTTAACACAAACTTTATAGCAGGGTTTTAAAAAATCACGATTTAAAAAAAATTCACAAATCATGAATTATTTGATAAAAATCAAACAAATCTGGATTTTTAAAATTCTTTATTTATATTAACAAACGAGGTGTGATATTCAAGAGATTTTACATTCTTTAGAAATTTTACACACTTTTACATCCGAATACTCCTGGAATTGCAGTAGTGATTTAGTTCATGATTAAATCAATGATTTAAATCCTTTGAACCCTGCTTTATAGTAACAATGGGAATAACGTGGCAATTTCATTTCAGGTGGTTCTTCAGCTGCTCTTCATCGCCGACGTTTCACGTCGTCGAGTTCATCTTCCCGAACACGATCGAACTAAACCCGGCCGTCAAGTGGTCACTTTCCTTCTGATTTGCAACATCACCATGTGGATTATCTACACGTTTGAAGCTCAAAAAGTAGAGGCCAATCCCGTCCAGAAGAACTTCTACGGTTTCCTGACTTGGGCAATTGTGCAGCGTCTCACGTTGCCGCTCTGCATTTTCCATCGCTTCCACTCGGCCGTTACATTGGCGGAGATCTGGAAAACCAGCTACAAAGCCCGACTAGAGTAAAGCGCGCCTTCAAACCAAAGATTTGCTCATTCAGGCTGCGTTCAAGTCGATGAATGTTTTTTTCATGACACTTCAGGCTCAGATTTTTGCGATTGGTTTGCGAAGCAGTTTTGTAAATATTGATATGATTAACTCACAAACACACACACACACACACACACACAAGTCTGATCGGTTTGCTCATGTATGTAAATACGGCGGAACAACTTGTTTTAGCGCATCTATCAGCTTGCTGTTGTAAGGGGTTGATTGATAACTTTTTTACACTATCGACCCAGTAAAAAGCTGCTTTTACCATCCGACTACGTAACAGCGGTCAATTTTCTCGAGCGCTTTCCTAAGATCCATTTATTAGTGAAAAATGAACGAATCAAAACGTATAAGCCATTTATATATATAAAAAAAACCCGTGTTTTAGCTAAGAACTATGTACATAAACCTCGATGTCTATAATGATGTTTGTACTTACGTTTTCGGTGTTTCCTGTTTAAAGAGGTTTCATATTATTGTGTGGACCATATCTAAGACTCCAAATTTTATTTTTCGATGTCTTTCCAGATGTAGAAACAGTACAATATCATCGTGTAATTTAAGACAGGCTGTCTCGGCCTTACAGTGATGTAAAGAACCAATTTTAAGGTGAAACCATCCCATCCGCATACAGAACTGTGGTAGCTAGATTTGCACTCTCGACTAGTTTTTATTTGATTTTTTATTTTTTAAGAGTTTATTTTCTGTTACTATAGTCTAAGTGTAGTATAGGGTATTATATAGTGTTGTGACAAATATCTCTCTATGTGTGTTGACATACTAAATTATACAACGTAGGCTACATATGTATCGATAAGAGTAATGTTGATTTATGTACATACCATCTCATTGAACGCATTGTTACTTTACTTTACGTTTCCATTCTTCTCCGATTAGATAGATTTAAGGGTATAATAATGTATTAGCGGGGTGCAGCAGATATGGGCTCAAAACCGGACTGTAGGTTGAGCTACTAAGGAATCGTTCTCTAACACTGCCGTTTCATTTTGGACGTATTTGTATTAAAACATTTTTAGGGGTAGTTTTGCGGCAAGAGTTTTATTTTGCGAGCTGCAAATCTGCAGGTATAACATGCAATTGTTTATATGAGATGATTAGTTTCATTTTGAAAACCTTTTGTCACGTCCCGACGTTTCAAAGTGTTTACTTTTACTATTAAACAAGTATCTCTGAGAATTTATTTTATTGATGCCCACCTGGATCATTTGCAACTCTATGGTGCAACCGGGTTCGAAGTAGGCCTGGGTAACACTGTGTCGTGTGACACTTTTCGGATGATTCCGGTCTGTGCGTCTGTGTGCCTCAACACCTCACCTCTATACAAGCGACATTCCAAGACCTGCCAATACGACCAAGGCACTCTTTGCAGATGATACGGCCCTTCTGACATCCTCATGGCGCAAGGACTGCATCAGGCAACAGCTCCAGCTTGCAATTGACGAACAACATCAGTGGTTCATCAAGTGGAAGCTGAAGATAAATGCAGAGAAGAGCCAGGACATACTTATTGGCAGGAAGCAGGACAGTGTCGATGGCAACATCGCCATAGAGGGACAAAACATCGAATGGGAAAGAGATACTAAAAATTTGGGTGTTGTTTTAGATAAACAGCTGACCTGTAAGAAGCACATAAAAACAGCCACCGACAAGGTTAAGGCAACAACTGCCTAGTTGTACCCACTCCTCAATCGAAGAAGCCAGATGAGTATTAGGAACAAGCTACTTCTCATCAAGACCATAATCAGGCCGACACTGGCCTATGCCTCCACTGAACTGAATAGACTTCAGGCCACAGAAAACAAACTTCTGCGGATGGTCATAGATGCGCCCTGGTTTGTTAGAAACTCCCAAATCTACAGGGACCTGGAGTGGGAGCTACTAAGAGAGTTTCTCACAAGGAAAGCGAAAGCAGACTTCGAGAAAGCTGGAAGGCACTCCAACGAAGAGCTACTAAAACTTGTAAGTTACACTCCTGAAGATCTGGTACCCAGGTAACAAACGGCGTAAGCTGTAAGTGTGGTAATAATGTAGTGTTTGTAGTAAGTAGCATTCATGTATAAGTAAGGCGTTAAATTAATAAGAGAGATAGACACAAATTCTTAGAGAGGACTACAAGTTTAAAAGGATAACTCCCGAAAACTCGTAGTACAAAAAGGGGTTTTTTTAGTTTGTAAAAATCCAACACTACCCAGGGTTCGGAACACTGGGTGTCTTCGCGAAGATTGTTATTCCTCCAGCCGCCCGGTAAACAAAAAAAAACACCTCGCCTCTAACGTGGGCACACAGCCGCATTATCGCAAAAGTGTTACACGCCACAGTGTTACCCAGGCCTGTTCGAAGTGAAAAATAGACTTACCTTGTAGATAATCCTTTACTAACAACTTTCCTTCATGATGTTTCTTGTGGAACTGCGATTTTCAACCACTTTTCACTCACTGAAATTCACTTTTCCGTAAAATCACAAAAGAACGCTATGACGTGTCTGTTGACTGTTACACCGTTGTCATGGCGACCCAGTTCGAATAAATTCACGCTGTTGCTAAATCTATATTTTGTTTGAACTTAATTTTTGCCGGACAATTTCTATAGGGTAATTTTCAGTTTATATTTTTAGTTTTGGTTAGAATCAGTCAGATTGGTTGACTGCTTATTTTTCTTTTTAATAATGTTAAGATGGTACCTCAACCAGAACGTGAATTTTTGGACAGATATTTACTACTTTGGTAGAAATTTGGCAAAATGTTATAACGTATTATATGTTCCCGTGCAATTTTGGCATGGTGGAATGTGTTTGTTAACGTAAAATAACTCTTATGGGAAAATTGAGAACTTTAACGAGCGAAGAGTGGTTGGAAAAGGCACCAAAAAAGTTGTTAGTATATGCATCATTCCATATTTGGTTTCATCTCTAATATAAATAAAAATTTAAATAAAATACGATACTTTGTGATAGCAAAGCCCAAATTAAACACGGGTGTGGCACTCGAGGCCAATGGTTCACACGTCGATGAAAGGGCAATGCTGAAGGCTATGAGAACTTAGGTTAGGAAAAGTGCCAAAACCAAACACGTAGCTTTTCACAACAAAAACCACTAAAAATAAAACATCTGCTCTCTCATCGATTTTTCTCAAAGTCTCTAAACTAGTGCCCTATTTCCCAAAAGCAAACCAATGGCGTAAGTATCAAAGCCCCTTAAATTCGCCAACATATTGCCAGTATGTGAAGCCCCACAAACTAACACTCAGCGCTTTCCAGGTCCAAAGTTACCTTCAAAATCACCCTCACCTCCGACCCGAAGCTGCCCTTCAAAGTGTAAGTACACAACAACTTTTCCCCATAGGTTTTCTCAGTGATCAGTAGCAAGTTTTTTTTTGTTAACAGATAGCGACTGCTCACTGAGGGAACCTATCAACATGATACCAGAACACAATGAACGAATCTGGTTCTCCTCAAGTATCGCAAGCCTTAAAGGCATTTCAAAGATTCCGGGCCTTGTATGAAGACCCGGCCTGGTGTAAAGATGCTAGCAGCGACGACATAAAGTCAGCCTTCAAACTGGGACATTTCGTGGAGAAAAGCGCCAAAGCCTTCAAGGAAAAGGGGTTTTTCCAACAGTTTTTGGCCCTTCTCTACGTCTGTGATATTAACCGGGTATACAAGAAGGATTTCTACGAGTTGGCTTGTGATCATTTGCTGACCAAGCTCCTGAAGAGTCCTGCAGCGAAGGAAACTACTTTGGATATTGGAGTGAGGGTTTACACATCCCTCTACCCACAGGAGAGGTTTCAGGAGTGTCTTCGAGCATGTATTCTGAATGCCAGTTCCTTGAGAACGGTCGCGGAATTTGTGAGCGCTTCAGTGCCTGACCCCGATCATCTAGAGAGTCTTCTGATAGTGGAACATTGGGCTCAAAATGAGAACTTTAAATCAGAAATCGAGACTTACCTGTCTTTGTATAACGTCGAGGAAAAACTCCCGAGGTTGGTCAGCATTCTGGCGTTAAACCCTGAAGTTCTGCACAGCCGCAAACTTGTTCAAGAGTGCATCTTGCAATGTCTTCTGAAACAGATGGTCGACCGCAGCCTCATGTCCAAGTTCTTCTGGCTCGCTATCTTTAAGAAAGTCAACTTGCTTCACTTGGGACAGGCCTGCATCAATTTCCCAACTCTGCGGGAATCCCTGCTGAACTTCATCGAATACTTTGGCAGTCTGATGACCAAAAAGCTCCAGTCCTGGACTGCCAGATCTTCAGTGTCGTACTGCCATGAAATTTCGTATAAGGAATTAGTGGCGCTTTTAATAGCCCTTTGTTCCCATCAGGACTCTAAGCAGCTGGTTTTTGCCAAATTGGAGCGCGCTCAAGAGTTCTCTAACGCTGATTTGTGGCTCGAGATCGCTAAAGACATTTCCCGTGTAGTTTAAGTGTGTAAATAAGGCCTAATGTTCCAGGCTGAGCGTCCCTGAGCCCACACCTTTTACCGCAGTGTTAAAATTCGCCGCTGAAGAATTCAAAGTGCCTCCGGCCACATCAGCAATCATCACCGATGATGGTGTGGGAATCAATCCGCAGCAAACTGCAGGTTTGCATTCTTCCTAAAACGCGCCACTCCTAAAACACTTATATTTCACTTGTTTGCAGGCAACGTGTTTCTGAAGCATGGCTCAGAACTGAGGCTCATTCCCAGAGACAGAGTGGGCGGCTGCTAAGCAACCATTCCATATTATCTATATATAAATAATTTAATAGTTAGTTTGAGTTGGCCCGTGTAATCAGAACTTTGTCTGATGTTATCGGAGGCTCAGATTTGTTGACGCAGCAGATAGGCAAGGGCTTTATATTACACCATACCGGGTGATTGCAAAGAAGTGCCCCAATAGTAAAAAACAGCGTGAAATTATATCGCCTTACTTCATTCCAATCACCCTTGCATTTATACACAATTTTAACATATTCTTGTTCAATGTATAGTTAAATAAAATGTCTTTTGTAAATCGGATACTGTGATATTTATCATTGTAAGAAACTACACTACTCAAACGCTTAATATATATCATCAATAAATATAAAAATCAATACACGTATAATATATATATAAAATAAATTACAAAAAATTGTGTAAAAAACGCAGATTACATCACTTACTTAATGAGTTAAGATGCGGGTATCAAAATACGATGAGTATTTTTGAGCTTAAGAGAGCCATTTCTTTTTTTGGAAAAGAAGCGTTTTGGCACACTTACCATGGAATGTCCGGGACAGACTATTCATAATGCGAACTGGCAGTGAGCACATTTTTAAGAGATCCCTCACAGGTCCACTATGCTATCAAAAGAGTAAAAAAACAAATGTTTAGCTAAAATATACGAAAAAATGGCACTTGCCTGAGGTGGCGGATATTCAAAGCACAAGAGGTTCAGTAACCTTGCCTAGTTTAGCTTATTGCCGTATTTTAGTCGAATACACTGTAGCATATTGGGGGGGTGGGGGTGTTTAGCATGTCCTTATCGTTAAATCCAAGTAAAATGCTGTCTGATTGCACATAAGACAAACAATAAAAAATAAAGCGTCAATTGTAGCGCTTGAAGTTCCTAGAATGCAAACAGTTTCGCTTGCGATACTGCCGAGAAAATCACATAAACTTAAAATAGGACAGAAACAAGCGGTTCATTCATTCCACTCCTTTTCGTCTACGCCCTCCATTTCATCTTGCTCTAACTTCAGATTGACTTCCAGCCTATTACTCACTGATTGTTTAATCTACGGAAAAAAAGAGTATTTTTAGGCAACTTCTATTTGAGTGATTTCAAGCCTTACCTCTTCTTGTTTGCTTTTAGTTTGCGCCGACAATTCAGGATTCCAGGTCATCTTATTGAAGGGCTTCGAGGTGCCGATAAAGGGACTGGAGGCTGACTTATTAATCACGCGATTCTCTTGATTGGGCTGATTTTCCGACACTGAAAACCCCATTAAAACCATCCTCTCCTCAATCAATCAATCAAGTGTAAACTTACAAGTCTCCATTCCATCCGGTTTCAAGCTAATTCTACCAACTAGCTTGTCCTTGCCAGAAAACCATTCCTCACTAGAGCAGGCGGGAGTCCATGTCACCTAGTCAAAGAAGTCATTGAAAATAGAATATTATCTACAATACTATTCTATTTACTCTGGTGGGAGGAAACAGATCATCCTGGAACAATTCGGTTTTAATTCGGGGCACTGTAAAGCTCAAAGGTTCGATCGAATTGTTGGTCAATCGATAAGCTTTGGCAAACTCCACGTTTTGCACATCGCAAACGTTCTTCGGTAGGAACGAGAGGCCCTGATGCAGCGAGTTGCACCGATGATGACTGAGTGGACAGATGAAGGGGTGTTCTTCGGTGATTTCAAATGCGTAGATGGTTAAATCACCCTAAAAAGAAAAGTTTACATTGAAAAAGTGTTGCCTTAAAATGAATCTTATTATTAAATTAGCATTAGACTCAAAAGCTATTTTTAACATTTTACGTACCTTTCCGGTGCAAAACAGCGTTGAACTGTCCTCATCGTAGAAGGGTATCAGAATAGCAGGCGAAACGTCCAATCCAACCGTGTTCAAAGCCTTGCTCAAATCGCTAGCCTTGTAGATCGTGATTTGTCTTTCTGAGACCTTGTCGAATCCCATCGTGACTAGATAGCGACCATCCAGCGCCCAAACAATGCGAGCTCCGCGATTTCCTTCTGGGCCTTTGCCTTCCCTGATGGGACCGTCGCTTTTTCTGGGCTGAAAAACCCTCAGCCTGCCGTCCTTGCACACAGTGGCACACTGAGTTCCACACGGGGCCCATGAGAAGCTGAAAATCTGGTCGGTGTGCCCTTTTAGAGTGATTTGCTCGGACATTGTAGTTAAATCCCATAGTTTTATCGTCATATCATAGGAGCCTGGAAAAAAACCCGTTGATTTAGATGGAGGTTTAAAAAATAGAGGAAATTAGTCTTACCGGACGCCAAAACGTCTTTGGCAGTCGGATGGAACCGGAGGAAGTAAATCTTGTCACTGTGCGCGTTAAACTCGCGCTCGGGCTCATTTGTGGGCTCCAGCAGCCCATTGTCTGGAATTCTCCAGAGTTTCACGACTCCGTCATCGCAAGCCACCGCCAAACGATTACTATCAAAAGGATCCCATTGGAAGTCCATAATGTTGCTGCCATGCACCAGAGTGGGAATCACTCCATCCGGCAGCTTACCTTTAAATGGAGGCTCATGGTAAAACAACATCCGCTCCATTTCTCTGAAGACTTACCGGTTTTGCTCAGCTCAAAGATAGCGATTTTACCGCCAGGGCCGCTAAGAGGCACCGCCACTCTTTTCGGATTGGCTGTAAAGAACAAACGGAATGACACAATATGTGATGTGTATTGCGGTTATGGTTATGAAGAGTATTGCTACTGAGAGGGCTGTTGAGAAGATTCGTGATAATGTTGGTAAACCGTGCTCTGATTAAATCGTTAGCTGTGGTTTCTTCTTGAAAATATATTTGAAATCTGTTAATAATCGTTTACAAGAGATGCTGTTTTTTTATGGAGGGATTTCAAATTCTGGCCAGAACGAATCCCCAAGACAACTTGTTCAAGATTAATTCATTTAGACATTTTTCGGCTCGTGATGTGTTCCAATTCATATGGAACAGTCCATTTCTAGAATCACAGCGAAACGCTGACAAAAAAGCTTAAAATAGAGTATGGATGATCCCAAATAAGCCATAATATTCTAGTAACAGAAAACGGAAATTAATAAATTTATGTTTTACCATGAAATCCGTCACATTCGCCCGGTATCTGCCTGCTCAAGTTGCGGATATTCTCTATGTGGCAACTCTTGTGCGCAGTAGTACCCTTCAAATGCCTGAACTTTGACACCCGCCCTAATTTAAAAACAAAATAAATAAAATAAACACCACACATAAGCAAAAATCAAGATCTAACCAAAAACAGTGGACGTTCTCTTAGGCGCTGCTACAGCTTCGGCCCTCTTCAAACCTTGTCCGTCTAGAGACTGCTGTTTGGACACTGGGACGCTTCTCCTAGAACCCCAAACTGATGATTAAAAACCCCACAAATGCCCCGAAATCTACCCACCTATTGTTGTCGTCCGTCAGCACATCGTCGCTCTTCTGATGAGCTTTGAACGAGTCCTTCCTGCGAAGCATCACAGGGGACGAGACGCTTTTTTCAATTATAACAGGAGGCGGGTCCTGTTGAGACTGCGATCTAAAACATTAAGACATTATTATCACAACCAGCGTCTACACTTAGCTTTTGTACAAAAATAATGCTTCAGATGACTAAAACAAATAATTAAAGCTCCCCAAAATCTCGAAGAACAAAACCTTTTGTGTGGTTACTAGTAATAACCCCGCAAACCGTTTCTATTTTTTTAATAGTTGCTTACCTTTCATACAGCTTCCTCCTCTCAGCAATGCTGTTCCTTTGCGCCGAGTTTCTTTCGAAACTGCCCGGCTGATCAACGGCGTCGAAGTTGTCTTCAGGCTCGTTCTCCTTGGAGCTGGAGCGAGTCTCAAAGAGTTTCCGCCGCTCCGCAGTGCTTGGCGTTTTCGGGATATATCCTTAACAACCCTTGTATTAACTTGGCGGCTGGTTGAGAGTTAAGGAATTACACACCTGAGTCGCAGGACGTCTCCTCCTCCCCACTTGAGCCCGATTTTCCATTCTCGTTGTCCTGCTTCAGCTGAGTGGTTTCCATATCGCTGGTTGGGCTTTTCTCCTTGTCCTGTGTAGTCTCCACCAGCTCGCTTTAGGACAGTTTGATTTAGGCAAAACAAACTAATATAGTGGAGGATTTTAGCCAACCTTCTATGTCCATTGGAGGATGCAACGCCAGGCGCTTGAGGCACAGCGAACACCTTGCTGAAGGTGTTTTCAGTATCGTTGAGCTTTGGAGGTGTGAACGGTTTGGGGCCCAGCCTCGGCTATACAGCAAAACGATAAACCCATTAAACAAACGCATAATTACTAGAGATTTTCCTACTGGCAACTCAGGGATCCAGTCAAACGTATTTGCTAGGCAAAGTGCAAAACCAAAGCGAAAAATAATAAACTAACCAGTTTTCACACGCTAAATTAGTGACAGGAAGAATCGAATGAATTCAATAAAGTTTCAAAAATGTCTCGTTAAAACTGCTGAACGAGAACCCTCCTAGTGGAAACTAGGGAGATAGAGGGATTTCTAAGGCCTTCTGTTTATAGTTAGTAGCTTTTTTAATTCGACTACTAATTCGATCTGTAAAATCCGAGATATTAGCTAATCGCTCGCAAATATAAAAACAATCCAATTATTCCCATCACTTCACGAAATGAATCAAAAAGTGCAAAAACCAAACGCAATTGAGCAACACCGAGGGGTCTTAACCTTATATCCGCCCAAGGGCCCGTTGGGGTTGACGGAAGTAACCACAGGGGCGCAACTGTTCGTCCTGGGCCGAGCCACAGGCTTGGGCGCACTCGCACTATCGCCGGACTCGCATACCGAGCTGGCGCGCGATGTTCTCGGCAAAGGTTTCGGGGGAACTACCCCTTGAGGTGAAACCTTAAGAGGGACAGGGTGACACTAAAAGGGCGACACACCAGTGGAGACAT
The DNA here is from genome assembly GCA_024550625.1 of Dendroctonus valens. Classification (NCBI taxonomy): domain Eukaryota; kingdom Metazoa; phylum Arthropoda; class Insecta; order Coleoptera; family Curculionidae; genus Dendroctonus; species Dendroctonus valens. The sequence continues at coordinate 38,739 of JAJTJO010000008.1, forward strand.
GTTGAATAAAACACCTGCGGTATGCGGGAAATTGTGCAAAATTCACGCTTACCTTGTCCCTTTCGCTGCACGCTTCCTCTGGACTAGACCTGGAGTCTTCGTCTCCTGGACTGTTATCTGGCGCTTCTTTAGCGGCGCTCCTGATTGGCTCCAATAGATGGGGCTTGATAGTAGGCGCCGCGCGATTGGCTTTGGTGTTCTCAAACTCTTTGCGCAGCTCCGCAAGACAACCGCCATACACCTGCCAATGCTCCAGAATGAGAATTTTAAACTGCAAACCCAAATTTCCAACTTGCAATTATCGGTTCTTCGCCTTTGGGCCTTTTGCCGGGATCTAAGCTGATTCTCGGTAGGTCTCGGTTGATCCCTTCCAGCCACTGATCGGCAGCCAATTCGGTCTGCCATCCGCACGTGTCCGGGAACAAGTCCGCATGGAAGTCGCTGCAGAGCCCTTTTTAGGAATACTGCACGAAAAATAATTTACTAACTTACCGGTAAGTCTTCCTAGGCACCTGATAAGTAATGGGCACTACCGAGCTGCTGGTAAGTTGCAGAACTCGGTTCACTTCGCCTTGCATCACGTTCAAGGCTCGTTTTGGCACCAGGCAAGCGCCCTTTGTCTGTTCCCCTGAGTGTCTAATACCCTCGATCAAGTAGGGCTCCTTGTCGGTCACTTCCATGTATCCAATGGTGGTGTCCCCTGAACAATGAACCTTAGTTTAAAGGGAATTTGATTGGAGGTGGAAAACAATCACCTTTCCCTGCCAGGAACAGCATTCCAGTGTCAGGATCGTACAGAGGGATGAGAATGCCTGTCGAACAGTCCAATTCCAGAGTCTTTTCTGGCTCCTTGAAGTTGCGCAAGTCTCTAAATAAATAAAACAAAGCATGTTTTAAAATGACGCATCCACAAAGCGTGTTTAGTCATGATGGGATTAATCATAGTGTTTTATCCTTTTAGACATAGGGCGCAGAGTGTTGAAACTCAAAACTTACCTAATAATAATTTGCCTCAGTCGTTGGGCATCAAAACCTGTCGTCAAAATCCTCTCTTGATCCCCTAGCCAAACAACCCTTGAGTCCTTAATGCTCTGATGGCTACTGGCCTGATTCAGGCACACCGATTGCGCTCTGGGATCAATTATCCTCACCTAAACACAAAAAAGCCATATTTGCGCTTCCAGCCAACGAGCACAAGCGCTTACCTGTTTGTCCTTGCAAGAAGTGGCCAGAAGAGAGCCGTCGCGCTTCCAGCTGACCGACTGGATGACCTCATCGTGCTCACTATTAGAAAAAACCTCCTTCTCGCTGATGAGGTCCCACAAGGTGAGGGTGGTGAATGAGGAGGAGTGCAGGAGAAAGTCGGCCGTGGGGTGAAACCCAACAGTTTCGACACGGCGCTGCTTATGCGAGAAAATGCACTCTGGATCGGTCAGTGGCTCCTGAAATTCCTAAGTTAAAACTGGGGCTGGTGCGCTGGTGAAAACTCACAGTCAGTCCCTCGGGCGGAATGTTCCAAATCTTCACTAAACAGTCTTGAGAGCCTGTTGCCAGCAGGCCGTCGTGAAAAGGAGAAAACTCCAAATCAGTCACAGTGTCAGTGTGTGCATGCAACAAGGGCATCAGCTTGCTCTTCCGGCCGCTATCATCTGGAAGACACGCACCCAACAATAAGCCAATCTAGCAAACAATGTCACGACCTACCGATGGGCAAAACCGCCAAGCTGGACCCAGCATGGTCCCAGTTAAAGGCCATAAAACGAGCTGAAGCAGCAATGTTGTTACCATACGTCTGATACGATCCAACGCTGATGTCGCGAACGTAGGTATCAGGCTTCGGCACAATGGGGGCTGCATTCTTATACTTTGAAGCCTTAAATCGCCAAGCCATCGCGAAGCTGGGCTGCAAATGGCTATTGGTTAGTTACGAACTCGCCTGGCAGACCCTACAGTTTAAACTCGAAACGCTAAAGGGGTAGTGGGCTCAATACACTCCCCTTAGGTAGTTTTGCTCAAAACAAAGCGGAAAAACTGCTCACCTCACTCTGTTATACACTGGACGACGAAAGAAGGAATTACGGTGCAGGAATGTACAAAAACTGGGTGCATTTAACTAAAATATAGTAAAAAAACGCCCAAAACTTCCACCCTTTGATTATTCGGATAAGTTTTCCTGCTTGACAGTGTCATACACAGGATCCAGTCCACGTTGCCAAACCCAGCAGGTTTCCATCGGGCGGTGGAATTTTTTTTTCAACTATAACTATAAATTTGTCTGTTTTGTTCAAACATTCAAACTCTTAAATCACTTACGATTTAAGAGGTAAAATTTCATGCTTATATTGATAAGCATTCGATCATATTTTATCATTGTACTCGGAACTGTGCGTTTAATAAAAAACTTTCAGGAGACCAAAAGTGTCTAAATTTAATCGGCTTCCTAATAGACTGTTAATTTAGCATAATTTTGGAGCACTTACAACATCCTGTATTTAAAATAATGTATTGATAGCACTGATTTTTAATAATTTTAATGTAATAAATTGATAGAAAATCACTAATTGATTAAAACGGTTTATTAAAAATTTACCGTTATAAATATTAAATGCGGCAATGCCGCAATGAAAGCGACTCGTGTTGTCCGTGTCCTTCTCCAGTTCACTGCAGCTTCTTTATTTAAACCCAAAAAAGGGTAGCGAAAACTGGCGGCATTTTTGAGTCAGACTCCTCAACTTTATTAAACCTCAATTTTTTGAGGCAAAAAAGCTGAGATAGAGCAATGTTTTCAACTCGCCCAACTTTTCTGTAAATTTAGACATAATAGAGTTTTAATGCCCCGGCGTTTCAAAAGCGCAAATTTTTTTGTAGAAACGACCACATTTTCAACCTTTTTTTCAAATAAATGGGATGGTTTTTTTTTATTTTACCTAAAACTTTATCATTTGATTGTTGTCAGGTCAATTGACATGGAAAGTTGCGCGTTGTTCAGAGCAAATTTTGCTTAGAGCAAAAATATCATCAACTAAACGCAATTTTGGAGCATTTTTGTCTTCGCTTAAGCATAAATTAAATTATTGACTATTTAAAAAGTTATCTCTTCAACAAAGTAAAATGTTGACCGTTAAAAGGCAGCCATTATGCGTCAAACAGTTTAAAATAGTTTTCTTATAAGACTCAACCCCCTTATTAGTCTGCATTGAAAAAATCGGAGAAGTATCAAAAACACCCCGTTTTCAAGCTAAATAAAACAAGACAGAAGATAATGTAAAAAATAGGCGCTTTTACTGACTTCACGCTCACAGGCAGTGACGTAGAAACAGCCCTAAAAGGCAGCAAAAATCCATACCCTTGCGCAAAATCAATACCCCCGATATCACAGCCCTCACAGTCAGCCATTTACCAGTTCTTTTGCGAGTTTCGCGTGAATTGTGCGTAAATTCCGGGTTCGGGAACCCCATTGACGCCCCGCAGGTCTTTCGAGTGGGTGCTGCATCCCTTCCGAATATTACTGGGCGCTTCAATGCGGATATGAGGCTGAAAACGTGAGTAACTTTGAATAATGCCCGACAACTCAAGCTTCTTAACTCGTAAAAACTGAGCAACAAATCCAACAAAAACAGGCTTCTTCAGTCCAATAGCTCGATTGAAATGATTTGAAAATATTCCAAGTATTCCAAAGCGAATTTTCCCAACATGTAGATAAGGGCAATGGGTTGGAGGAAATCAATAAAACAGCGACGCCTGGCGTCGATAAGAACGTCGGTAGTTTGGCTCCGCGTCGCGTCTCTTTGCTGCCCATCCTTGCAAACACGCTCGTAAAAAACACCCCGATTTGATCGAGATTCGCGTTTTACAATGCCCAAACTCTCTGTCCGATCAAAGCTAATGCTAGTTTTCCAGAAGCCTCAATGTCCCTAGTCGACTAGAGAATGCACAAGCTGGCAAAAGGGTTAAAAAAGAAAAAGAAAGGCAAAAAGTCCAAGCACAAGGAAGAGGAGCTCTTCAAGCCTGAGGAGCTTGAAGCCTATCGAAGGTAAGTGGATCAGCGGATTCTTCTAATGATTTTTGTTACAAAATGTCCTCATTATTATTTGCGTTACTCTTAAATACGAATTAATCTCTAAATATTAAAAATACCTCAATGGAATCACTGTAGAGGAATGTTAACGTAACGTTCTAAATTTCGACCTTTCTACGGCTACAACTTTGTATCTAAAATTTTCAAAAGCATTCCCGATGTAGCCCTATTTTACCTAAGAATTTGCACTTAAAAAGCACCCGACGACAATTTTTTAAACTTCGATTAACATTACCTACCCCCTATCAATACTGAAATCGTCCGCACAGAGAGCACGCAGCTGCTAGTGAAGACTCAGCAGCAAAGAACGAAGAGTGGAGAAACTTTCTATCACTCACTTCGGGAGTTGATGATATCTTGAAAAAAACCCAAGACGATCTCGACCGAATCAAGGTGAGTGTCGCATCCAACAATGACGAACTTGACCCTGTGTGCGGTTGCAGAGCACCTCCTTCTTCCAACGCATCCCAACCAGCAGCGAAACCAAGTCAAAGAAGGCCTTAGAAGAGGCGCAGCAGCGTCTAGAGCAGGCCCGAGCGGAAAAAGAGCAGGCGTGCGCCGCCCCCAAAGAAGAGCCGCAACTTGGGATCGTCCAAGTTTCCGAGTCTGAGTCTGAAGAAGGTTAGCCTTTAATTTAAAACTCACCTGGTCTCCGAAACAACCACATATTTTCCTTGGCTGCCAGAAGAGGACGATGATATCTTCGACACCGCCTACATCGATGCAATAACCACCGGGGAAGTCAAGCTTGCGTATATTCCTGAGTCCCCCACTGAAAAGCCTGAGGAGGATGATCCTTTTGATACCAGTATTGCCGAACGGGCTATTCTAGGTAATTCTGAGATCTATTTGCCAAGTTTTGAGGCTATTGAGTGAGTGTTTAGGCCCAGCTGTTACAAGGAAAGGCAAAAAACTAGTCCCCCTTGGAGCTGCCGTTGAGGTGCTGACCGGACGCGTTCAGCTGCCCACTTGCGCTTCCAAACCAGCCTCCACTAGAAGACAGATTTTGAAGGAGCGAGATCTGCTGCTAGGCAGCTTCGACAGTGTCTCCCCACAGCCCGTTGTCGCTTCTGAAGGTGCTTTTTCCGTTAAACTAACTTAACAGTTTCAAAAACACCGTTCCTTCTTGTCCTCTTCCAGCTCAAGCCTTTAGTGAACCGGTGAGAACTCTTCTGGACGATGACGAAATCCCTTTGCCTGATGAGCCTATTGATTTAAGCAGAAGCCTTTATATCCCCGCAGCGCCGCAATCTACTGCAGGTTATTTGATTGGGAATGTGGCTAAGCCTCTCTAGTGTAGCTATTTCAGGCTCAGCTCAGTCAGCGCAAGCTTCCATATTAAAAGACTTCGAAGACGAGGACGATAAGGAGTTTGAGGCATTAGCGGCTGAAAGTTTATCGAAAACTCCGGCCAGAAGCAGCTTGTCTCATCCAGTACTTCCAGCCACTGTAGTTGCTGAGGTCGTTGCCGATTGGAAACCGTTCGAAAAGCAGTAGGCCTGCTGTAGAAGGAGCCCAAGGGGATTTACTATAAATCGTATTGTTTTTGTAGGGCAGCTGCTGATTTGGGACCAGAGTCGGACGATCCGTTTGATACAACCTTTGCTGAGAATATTCTGCCTGGCAAAGCGGAATTGCGACTAATCGAGAAGGATATTTTGGAAAACGACGTTGATTTTGATCCGAGATCTTCGGATAGTTATACGAGTCTACAGAGCACTGTTCTGTTGAATGCCAGAGTTCCAGGTAAAGACAATGTAGTAGAATATCTAGGAATTGAGTCGAAAATTTTCCAATTGACACAGTTTAGATGTCTGTCGCTTAATTAAGACGCGTTGTGCCTGTTCATCTTCAGTGCGTCTCGAGTAGGTCTAGGTCGTAGTAGGTAGTAGGAGTTATAAGTCGTTCCATCTTTTTCTTGGACTTCCTACTGATCTTCTTCCCACTGGGGATTTGTCTCTGGCAATTCTGTGACACGAGACTTATCAGGCGGTAGTCATCACAGCTCGAGGAGCCAGCCTTTTTGGGCAGGGTGATGAACGTAGATCTCAGCCAGGTAATTGGTATCCTGCCACTGGTATATATGCTGTTGAACATTGCTGTTAGAAGATCAAGACCTGATTCGCCGTTTTCTACCATAATCTTCAGAGTTTCCGCTTATATGTCATCTGGACTAGTTGCTTTTCCGTTTTTTTGTAGTTTGGTAGCATTTCGCTTAGAGATAGGAGTCGTAACGAGGACAGCAGAAGACGTACACGGGTCACAGACCTCATAGAACGTATAGCGAAGTTGAACTACAGTGGGTGGGTCATATAGGAAAACAAGACAGAGAAAGCTAGACCATAAAGATCACAATATGGAGACCACAATATTTGTCACACTTATTTTTGCTGCAGAGTTGCCTTGTTAAGTGTTGGTCGCGCCTTTTCCGGACACCCTGGATATAACTATAATTCTATATATTCAATAATAAGGGCTGTAGAAAACGGCAAAATGTTGTGTGTAATAGGGTTTAGAAATACCAAATTTAATTTTTTCCTCTAGAAAACCGGTCTTTTTGAATTTTGTAGAGTCCGAACTGACGCTTATTACTCCAGTGCACCGAGATCTACTTGGAGGCAGCACCAGCGACTTAGCCAATCTAGGGCCGATTCTGCCTGTTGAAGACCAAACCGCCGACAAAATCAAGTACTGCGACCCGTTCGATACCTCAATTGTAGAGACTGTTAAAGCCCCAGGACAAGCGGAGCTCAAATACATAGAGAAAGAGTTGCTGGGCGATTTACCCGATAGAGCAAAGGAGGACGACAACTTCGACCCTCGCGCGCTCGAAAGCAAACCTCGAGCTCTATCCAGACCGGACGTGCTCAACGTCAGCCAATCAAAAACGGTCTCCTTTGCAGTTCCCTCCCTAGACTTACTAGGAGCTGAAGAGAGTGTGAAGGTTGCTAAGCCGCTAACGCCCTTCTACGTACGCAAGAACTCCGTGCCAGGAGCGGTTGATCAAGACCCCTTTGATACATCCTTCGTGCCTAGCTTAGCACCGGGTAAGGCCGAGATAAAGGCCATCGAGAAGGAGCTGTCCCAAGTCCCTGAACCACTGGTTGAACCCGTTCCAGAACCACAAACGCCCAAACGGAAGTCAGCTGATCTGCTAGCCGGCTCTGATCATATAGCTGCAAAAGTGCTGACGCCTCACACCAGTCACATAGCTGAAGAAACGCTGTCGTACGCTGATCCCTTCGATACTTCCATTGCAACCAATATTTTTCCGGGCAAAGCGGAGCTGAAACTTCTGGAAAACGAGCTAATTGACGCTCGTGTTGAGGCAGAGAACAAAGACCTGCTAGTGCATAGTGGAGACATTATCATCGAGAAGCCTTTAAGTCCGCAGCTTAGGCAGGTAAGGCTGCTCCACCCACTAGAGTTGCAATTGTTTGTTTTTGAGCCGTTATTATGTCCGTTGCCAGCTTACAGGTTTTCTATTATTTTTTTCTTGCTCCTGCCAACGAGGAAGGTAAATTTTCTTCTGTCTCCTCTCGTAATAAGCCCATTGCTTGTTTTCTCCAATTCCGCTTCTCTATTGTCTTGCGATCCTGACGTCCAGCACTCTCTCCATCTCTTCGGTGGTATTCGTGTTCCTGCTCTCCCGTCTCTCGCTATCTTGACTAGCCGGTGATCTTCCATCCTTGTTACGTGCTCATTCCATGCTCTTCTTCTTTGCCTTATTCATCTAACTATATCTAGTGTGTCGCATCTTCGTCGCATTTCAGTGCTTGGTATTTGGTCCCTTCAGCGTATGTCCGGTTATGTTCCTCCTCAGCACCCTCATATCTGTTGTTCTTGTGGTTTCAGCTCGGGTTTCTTCCGACTATGTCTTTATTGAGCCGACGCATATTCGTACCTTGGTCTCCCTGTTCATGTATTTGTTGTTCCTGATTATATCACTCAGGTCTCCTGATACTCTTGCCACTTTGGTGGATGTCTCACCTCCATTACTCGATCTTGATTTTCGGTTTCGATCATTTGATCGTTTACTGCTAATTTACAACGGACCGGTTGTTGTGTGTGGAGTGGTTCAAATTGGACTGTTTTAACAGAGAACACCTGTTTCTTTCACAAATTGAAATTATTCTAACGCGTTTCAGTTTTCTGTGGAAATTGACGAACTTGACCCGTTCGACACCAGCTTTGCTTGCAATATCCAGCCAGGCAGGGCGGAGCTGAAAGCACTCGAATCTGAATTGATCTAAAGCTAGCGCAACAATGGCAGCCAATCCCTTCCTGTTCCACGACGAGCCCACCAATGGACAGGCGAGCTCGAACCCGTTCCTCATGGACGACGAGCCGTGTGAAGACAACCCCTTCCTATCGCAAACGGCAGTGGCCGCCTCCAACCCTTTCGCCTTTGACCCGATGGAATTGGAGCCGGCCGAAGCCGAAGGGCCTGCCGAGTCACAGCAGGACTTTTTCACGTCGTTGAATAACGAGTTTGTAACTTCGGCACCGCCGCAGAAACCTACCGATCTGGACTTGAAGTTCTCCTACCAGAACGCGATCCCTAGCAGACCACCGCCCCCGCGTCCACCCCAGAGCAAGGAGACACAGGATTTGTTGATGTCGGTGATGGGGGCAATGGACGCCACCAGTTCGCACTTGCTGGACAAAATTCCCCCCACCCGGACGCCCAGTCCGGTATCAATGCGCGACTTGCAGTCGCCCAGTCCCACTCCGGAGCCGTCCTTTGGGGACTTGCTCGATGTAGGAGATTCTCAACAGCAGGGCAGGGCTTCTAGTACGGAGGACCTACTGTCGTTGAGCTCCGGGCACGACATCAACCAGAACCCCCACAATGGGCCGCCCCCAAGACCGGCCTCTCCCCATGTGGCGCCAGCAAGGCCGGCGCCGCCCATTCGCCCACCCAGGCCTGCTCCTCCTCAAAAACCGCCGCCGCCCACTGTGCTCAACGGTAGCGGCGCACAGAACGACATAATCGACTTGTTTGATGTGCCCCCGCAGGTCAAGGTGGCCTCCAAAGCGGACATTCTCAATTTATATAATGCTCCCAAAAAGGAGGTGGTGCAGCCCGATTTGCTGTGCGATTCGGTTCCCGAATCCGAAAGCTTCGCGCCGACAATAACCGAGAACCTGGTGGTTGACCGGGGGGACTTTGTGCTAGATCGCAGTGGGGATGAGACGCCGACTAATCAGGGCTCAGAGACCGGTAAGGACAGCATGCTTAGTCCGGAGCCGGACCTTCACATGGATACCAGCGACAGCCAGAGCAAAGGCTCAGTATCCAGTGTGACCTTCAACCCGTTTGCAACTTCTGAGGATGTTACGAAGATTATAGAACCTGCACAGTCTCCCGATAGAATGGAAGTTTTTACCACTCCGGCGCCAGCGCCCACTCCTATCCCAGAGTGCACCAATGAGGGCTTTGACTTTGGGGATGTATCCGCCCCGGTGCATAATGACGACTTTGATGCCTTCGCCGAAAAGTTCGAGTCAGTCAAAACGGAGGAGGTCAAAAGCGGGGCGTTTGATGCGTTTGGGCCTCCCCAACCGGCTGATGATGTGTGGGGCGCCGACTTTGCAACCGGGCCCCATCAAGAGAGCGGTTTTGGCAATGAGGGCGATTTCGACGCCTTCTTGGCAATGAAAGCGCCTCCGGGCGGAAAGCGGCATGAGAGCCAGGACTCAGAGGAGGAGAAGGACTTTTCCGTTGTTATTAGGTATGTTGTCGATTGTATTTAGGTACTAGTGATGTGTCGTTCAATTCGAACGGCTCATCTAAGTGTGCCGAACGAACCACTCACTTTTTTAAAGAGCGTTTCGATCAGTGTGCTGTATCTAATACGGTGCTTTCGTTGTGTAGACTATGTAAACGATATACTGCTCACAGCGCTTTCATATGATATTAAGACATTTTTTACCTGTCGTATAGAACGACTATTTATAGTGTGATGAACGAAAAGAGCCGGCACACTTTTAATGAAAGAGAAATAATCACCATTCCTGACTCCACTAATTTCACTTAATTCTAGGCCGAAAGCTGAGAACGCTTTTTCGGGGGTAACGCCAGTACTGGCGCCGCCCCCAGCGCCGCAACAGGCCGCCTTCACTGACACGTCGCCCCGCTTCAATCCGTTTGACCAACAGAATGATGTGACACCAGTTGCGCCCCAGGAGCCTGCAGTTCCGTTCGGTAAGCGTAACATGGTCCACTTTAGTTCTATCTATCTATATATGGGTTTATAACGTTCTACGACGTCTTCCGATTTCCATTTTGCATCTGTCTTGGTCGTTCCATAGATCATCTTCAAGCTCTCTGTCTCTAAGTTCCCTGTCGATACCTTCTCTCCAGCTCTTTTTCCGTCTTCCGGGTCGTCTTCGCCCTCTTGGTGCCAGTTCATCACTTGCTTCGGGATTCGGTGTTCTTGCATTCTTTGTATATGTCCATACCATATTAGTTGTTTGTTTTTGGTGTCATCTGTTATAGAATGCGTTATTCCCATCATTTCTCTCACTGCCTCGTTTGTTGTGCGTTCTATTCTCGATATGCTTGCCGCTCGACGCCAAAAACCCGTTTCGGTTGCTGTTAGGCATTTTTTCAGCGCTTCTTTCAATGGCCACACTTCGGATCCGAAAGTGGTTATGCTTTTTACAATCGCATTGCTTGCTTGGAGTGGTATGCCCATAATATTGCACTTCTCTTTCCATTTCTTCAAGATCTCCTCCAGGTATATTTTGAATAAGGTCGGTGAGGTACAGCATGCTTGCTTCAATCCTTTTGATCCTATGAAGCCGGTTGTTATTTGTTTTCTTGATTTTTTCTTCATTACAGGTTGTTTGTAGAGACTCTTGATGGCTTTAATTAGCTCTGCAGTTATGTTCGCTTTCTATAATATTTCCCAGTACAAACGCCATTCTGTGGATTCCACTCCATTGTTTGCTGACTCATGGCCGTAAAATTTCTCAGACTCTCGTCCATGATAAGTTTTGTGCAAAATTTTGCAAAAATTGATTTCCAAAATTTGATGAGATTAAACTCAAATCGCTTCCACAGGTACTGAACTGAAGAGATCCACCTCTCAAGACGACTCTCCAGGCACCCCACTGTACGACGAAGACACCACTCAACCCTTGGAGGACTTCCCGCGAATAAACTACACAGGAGAGGGTTGGGAAATGCAACTGCGCCAGCCTAACAAGAAGAAAATCACCGGGCAGCGATTTTGGAAAAAGATTTTCGTCAAAATTTGTTACCAGCAGGACTGCGTCCTACTGCAGCTCTTCAATCAGCAGGCTGACAAGGATCCATTCCAAGTAAGTAAGCTGGAAAGCACCCGATTTCAGCTAACTTCGTATGGGGCAGGAACTTCCATTGCAACCCTGCTACTCCGTGTCGGACATAGGGGCGCAACAGTACGATCAGTTCGGCAAAATATTCACTGTCAAGCTTCAGTATATCTTCTACAAGGAGCGGCCAGGAGTGCGACCTGGGCAGGTGAAGAAGGCCGAAAGAATCACCAACAAGCTGAGCCAGTTTGCAGCCTATGCAATCCAGGGCGACTATCAAGGTTTGAAAAAGACAATCCACCAGAGGCAACTTATCAAGGATTATTTTCTCATCAAGGAGTAAAGGAGTTTGGCAGCGACTTGAAGAAACTGGGCTTGCCAGTAGAGCATGCTCCCCAAGTCTCTCAGCTAATGAAGCTGGGCTCACTCAGCTTCGAGGACCTCAAACAATTCTCCATGTGCATTGAAGAGGCGCTGTTTACTCTGCAGGCGCATCGGGACAGGGCGCTCCACTACAAGATGGAAGAGGTGCAGGTTACTGTGGTGGATGAACTCTATGTTGAACAAAACGCCGAAGGTACAATAGTTTTTAGTGGAAAATCGAATTTTGCATTTTGAAGCCAAAAAGCCGCTGTTTCCATTATACAGGGTGTCCCTCCGGGAAAAAACCGCGATCTGTGTCTGGCAAAACTTTGAAAATTGGACAGTATACGGGACGTCATTGGGACAAGCCATCCAAAACATTTTCAAGATGGTCACACTTCCGGTTATATCGGAAGTATGTATCAACTTGCTTTTTCCTGCAACAACAACTGGCGACTGGCGTGCGTGCAAAAAGACCACATTTTCGAAGCATCAAAAGTGCCACTATTGGCAGTAGAAAATGGATTTGATAGTAGATGCATGTATTGCACTTGTTCTCGTGCGGCTTCGAAGAAAACGAAGGCGATAATATGTTTAAGATTTCAGAAATCATCCTGATAAAATTTTCAATTACTTTAGACTACAAAAACTACAGGTACAATGACTATAGCTCGTATGATAAAGTGTTAAAGTTAGTTGGTTCAAAAATAAAACATAATAAAATAAATAAAAATTCTGCATGATTGCATGCAAGTTTTAGATTTGAAGAACACTAATTGAAAAACTAACCTCAAATGCGCTATAATTCTGACACGTTTGTCAACACACACCTGCCGGAAGCATGATTGCCGTTCGGTTCTTTCAAAAACGTAATTTCTCCCAACAAAATCAAACCTGAGTGAGTTGGAAGCTGAGTTAGAAGAAGAAGATATCGGTGTTGTACTGAATTAGAGGGTTTTGGTCCCACTTTGGCATCACAAACATTTAAAATCAATAACATGTTTGAACAAATTTTCATCCTCAGAGACTTTCCAGGACATGTTGAAAAGCAGATAGCCAGAGTGAGGCTGTTCTTCCTGGGATTCCTCACCGGGATGCCCGACATTGAGCTGGGAATAAACGACATGAGGCGACAAGGCAAAGAAGTGGTAGGCAGGCACGATATCATCCCTGTAGTCACTGAGGAATGGATCCGGCTGGAGAACGTAGAATTTCACTCCTGCATCCAGCAGGATGAGTACGAAAACACCCACATTATCAAGTAAGAGACTCAATTTTCCAGATGTTTTCGTCCAACATCAGGGGGTTTGCAGGTTTAAACCGCCCGATGCCTGCTATATTGAGCTGATGCGCTTCCGAGTGCGTCCCCCGAAGAACCGCGAGCTTCCCTTGCAACTCAAGGCGCAGATTTGCGTGACTGGAACCCGGGTAAGTGCAACCAGTAGATGGTTGGCCTATTGCCACCGACCAATCAAATGAACCAATTGCGTTGCAGATAGAGCTGAGGGCGGACGTCCTGGTGCCTGGTTTTGCCTCCAGGAAGTTGGGTCAGATTCCCTGCGAGGACGTGATGATTCGATTCCCGATTCCAGAGTGCTGGATTTACATGTTCCGAGTGGAGAAGCATTTTAGATATGGTTCAGTCAAGTCAGCGCATAGACGGTAAGGCTAGAAACTACTATACCGGAACGTTTCAAGTGAGCTATTTCAACATTGTTTTTCAAATTAATATGAGAATATGTTTTCAAAAAAAAATTAAACAAAACATGAATCACTAGTTAAAGAAAATATTGAAATTCCCTTTCTGTTGGGAATAAAATTTCTTTGTCAACGAGTGGATTTTACGAGAGCTGAGTGAATATGTGTGAGTGACGGCTCAGTCTCATTCAACAGTCACAAAAAAGTGCCGAACGCACCCAAAGAAGTTTTCACTTTTCAATTTCAATTCAATCTCTTGAATGTACTTCTGGGCAGTTAGGGATCTTCCTCGGATCACTACAAGGTGCCCGTACAGACCTTCCAAAGAAATGCCACCCCAAAACATTATTAAGCCAGCAACGAAAGCCAGTTCGGGAACCATCCTTGCATCTTTTTCCTGCTCTTCTTCAAATTAAAACTCGCTCATCGGAAGATTTGAAGTCCACTTTAACTTCATCAGTAAACGAGACTTTCTTCCAGTCATCCAAGCCTAAATTGCTTGGGGGCTATGCTTAAGAAAGGACCTTTTGCATGTAAATTGAATAAAAAACGGTACCACACTTGCTGGAAACAATGATGAGATGTTGCAAATGACACAAAACAAGTAGAAACTTGCATTGAAATGAATAGAAAGGACTCAAAAAAATGATATACCTATTCAGAAAAGTGTGTATTAGTGTATTTTGTATTTGGACTTATTTGAATAGTTCTTGAATGAATTACACAAGGTAGTATTTTATCGATGTGAAAGTTGTCCATATAAATTCTTGCTTTAGGACTGGAAAAATCAAGGGAATCGAGCGCATTCTGGGCACGATGGACAATCTGCAGGAGAGTCTCATTGAAGTAACATCTGGACAGGCGAAGTACGAGCACCAACACAGAGCCATTGTCTGGCGCTGCCCAAGATTGCCCAAAGAAGGCCAAGGTAACAAACCAACAGTTCATTCTTGAAGATCTTGCGAATGAATTCGATCGAGTCAAGGCAATGAGAGTCGATTTAGAACGAAACAAAACAAAAATCTGTTTCAAAAAGTTCTCAAGTTATCACGCTGAAACTTGGCACATACTTATGGTGCGGTCCAGGACAGAATCGAAGTTCTTGGTTGAAATCGGATTATGCCTTTGCCGCCAAACGGGCTCTCCAAATTTTTTCGATATGAATCAGGTCTGCAAATATCGGACTCATCTTGAGAACCTTTTCAATGGAACTTTTATTGCACTTTATTCTGGAATGAAATAATTCAAGATCAGGCTAGGGCTTGGCCCCCTTTGCAAGGCCTGAAAGTTTGAAAGCGTCATGTTCCCGGAAGTATTCAATATATCCGTAATGGCTTTTTCGATAGCTCATCTCTAGAACTATCTAATAATCAAATAGATTATTCTTAAACTTCAAAGAGATAGTAGCATAAATGTTTAACTTTCGAAATATCTTCAAAAGCGCTTCGAAATATCCAATCACTGGTTAAGAACTTTTCGATAGCCCGTTTCGAAATCTCTTTTACAAATTAGGTTTTATCACAAACTCTATAGACATTGAAACAAAAATACCAAACCGTAAAAATTTAAAACAGATTATATTTCGGAAACGGTTGATAATAACTACTCAGCCATAAGAGTCATTTCGATGGACCTTTACAACACAACACGACACACACGTCGTAAATCCGAAATCGCTAATGAAATCAACTTAGAATGTTAAAATAAAAATTGAAAGTACAATTTAGGAGCGGGCGATGGCTCGCGTTTTTGTCATGCTCTCAGCTTCAGAAGGCGCAGGCGTCTACCATCGCCTTCTTTAGCTTATACTGAAGCATCTTCCTATATTTGATTCATTTCAGGCGCATATACCACCCATAACATGGTGTGCCGCATTGCGCTCACCAGCTACGACCAGATGCCTGAGAAACTAGCCGAATACTGTTACGTGGAATTTACAATGCCTGCTACGCAAGTGAGCCACACCACCTGTCGGAGCGTAAGCCTCCAGAACTCCGACTCAGATGAACCGCCTGAGAAATACGTCAGATACTTAGCGAGGCATGAGTACAGGTAGGGCGCGCCCTATGCTCTATAAGTGGCGTGTAATGCACACGCCTTGTTTGCTTCCAGGGTGGGCATTGAGCATACTGAGGGTCAATCGCCGAACGCCTACGCGAGCGCCACCTATGTAACAAAACCAGCAGCGCCCCCACCGGAAGCCAAACCGGCCCCAGTGGTTGAAGAGTCTAGCTCAGACAGCGACTGAACTCAGCGCAATAGCGCATTTGGTTGAAGCTGTTGCGCTCTTGCACGTGGAAATGCTCTTAGTTGCGTCTCTAAACATGCTTTTCTACTTAACTCGAGTCAGGACGTCTTGACTAAGCCTCAAACAGGCAAAATAAATGCATTTAATTCGGATTTGTAAGGCAGGTTTTTATGGTATACTTGCTGATTCATTTACGAAAAGCTTTTCGGATGAGCTATGTTTAGGTCAATGTTTACCATTTTTCTCAGCAGGTGCTATAGCTGTCGAATTTTCTACAGTTAATGAATCACACTGTATACGGTCCAGGAAAAGGAAAACCAAGTTGAGTATATCAAAGCATAAAACGTTCACAATAAGCCACACATTCTCATTTTGGCTCTTCTCCTTTCTTCTGGACAGATCGTATAGTACTTATGTATGAATGTTTTCAATTGTCTCAATGTTTTAAGCCATTATTAATGTTGAATCTTGTAAAGTCTAAGCAAGGCACTGAAACATTCCCTTTAGTGTACTACATGATAATCATAATCATCTTAAAATCGGTTAGGACATATCACCGTACTCAACAATAATAGATTATTGGCTTCAACTGTTAAGTATGCCCTCAAGTGACATTAAGCTTTTAATATAGGAAATCTATATATATATAGTAATTAATAAGGACTTAAAGTCAAAGTTTAAACAATGTTAACTGTTAATAAGTTGCTTTGTTGACTAGTTATAGAAAAGCTATTAATTTGTTTGAATTCTAAGTTATTTATCATTGATTTGTACGTTTTACTGGCAAACCCTCCTGAGGGGGTTTCCAACGGGGTCAAATCTAGTCACTAGCTTGTAAGGACTTGAAACATACCAAAGAATAATTAGGTGTAAGCTGAAAAGCTCCTAGGATTTAAGGCAAAATGTACTTGATGTTCAATGTGAATGTAGAAGACGGAAGTAATTTCTAGTCGAAATTATCCAACCGAACAAACCTAGATGTTAAGCTAATTAGAGCGTAGCCAAGTAGCTAAATTAATATTGTATCAAATGTATTAAAATGTAAAAAATATATATTGCTGAAGAATTGCTCATGTTTTTCATTGCATTGGTCTTAGCTTTTACTAGATCTAGTATCTTTATCCCTCGAAAGATAAAGATTTACTTCGGCTGTGGATTAATTCTATATTATCCACCTGTCGTGGTATCATCTTACAAATAAAGATAATGTTGATATGAGGTTTATTGGGTCTGGGGGAAGAGTTTATATACTAGACCAGATATAGACACTTAAAGATGGAAACAAGGGCCGTCTTGGTGGCACACTCTGTATTTACAAAACCTTTCGAATTAGGTAGGTATTTCTAAAGACCCTAAATCTTGAGACTTTTGTAAGGACTTACTTGTTCTTTCACATCAAATCTGCATAAGCGCCACTAATCAAGTCGTCCTTTCCTATTCCTAACTTGTCCATCAAACCCTGTGCTATCTGCTTCGCTGCCCCTACAGTTTGTCCCTCTTTCAAGCACACCTAAAACAGAAATTCCTTTGTAGAAAATACTGTTACTTTTTCAACTTCCCTAATGGCACTTCGGACTTAGGCGTACTTACTTCCAGCTCCATAAAATCCCCCAGCCCGTCCACTTGGTCGATGTGCACCCTGGTTTGGCCGACCAGAAACAGTCGCCGCACTTTGCGCACCTCTGTTTTAGCCCCCAGGGCTGCGCTGAGCACATCATGAAGTCCGTTGAGACTCTCAGCGCCGATAGTCACCTTTTCAAATTGCGATAGTTTCGGACCTTCAGCGTCCGGTCGGTTATAGTGGATCAGCTCACCTTCACCATTTGCCTGAAGTAATTAATTATAGAAAGTTTAGAACACCGCCGACAATAATGGACAAAGTTAACGTACGTCCAGAAAACGGCGTAACTTTAGTCGCCCCTTTTGTGTGCAGTAGAAGGTGTCGTGCTGCTTTAGCACCAGGGCTTCGCTGCCAGCCAGTTTTTCCGTGCGCTCTAGCAGTAAAGGGAGATTAGACACTTTGGCTTTGATTTCCACATTAGGCATGGCACTTGAGGATTGAAATTGGAAGCAATTTGAATTTTGAATAGTGAAATTTTCAAAAGTTACACCGGTCAAAGATTTGAGGTTGAGTGTTAGATAAACAAGGTAGTTTTGGACTGTTGCCGAACTGTGCACGCTGTGCATTAATGCAAGTCAAAATAGTTTTAAGTTCAGAAATGCAGCATCGACTTTTGCAGTTTTTGTATCAGAAAACAACATTAAAATATGTTATTTTCACTAGGCAATGTTGCAAACACTAATGACCTGTGCCTAAAGCGCAAATATCTCTTGTATCCCCATAAGAATTAGAATTTTGTTAAAATTCGAGGAGGCATTTCAGCTACTGGAACTATTACATGTGCCTAGTTGAGTCACAGCAGCAATTACTGGTCACACTAGAAAAAATTAGACTGTTCTAATTCTAGCAAAGCCCTATTTTGTCACCCCGCAAGTAATAAACAGCTGAAGCAAGGCAACGTTGCTGACCCCCGGCTGTTGTCACATTAGCGACATCCCAGTCAACCTACTGACACTTCGCTAACAACACAAGAGGTTATTTACAAAGTGATTCACTGTTTCCTCCCAGATAATTCCTCCTAAACGAGTGTAGTGAACTAGAACTGACCTAGCCATGCCAGCTTACCATTCCAGCTTCCTGGAACCCCAGAAGCGTGTGGGCAACACAGCTATCCTGCCATTGAGGACTAGCTTTCGTGGCCCTGCCCCTCAGCAGGTGAGCGCTGAGCAGGATATCATCGATGAGGCTCTCTACTACTTCAAAGCTAACGTGTTCTTCCGCACCTACGAGATTAAGTCGGAGGCAGACCGGCTGCTCATCTACATCACCCTGTACATTACCGAGTGTCTCAAGAAGTTGCAGAAGTGCGCCAACAAAAGCCAGGCCCAAAACGAGATGTACTCGCTGGCGATTTCACGATTTGATATACCAGGCGATGCGGGGTTTCCCTTGAATTCCGTATACAGTAAGCCTGCTGACCAGAAGGCAGCTGATTTTATGAAGGGCTACCTCACGCAGGTGAGACAGGAAGTGGGTCTGCGGGTTTGCGAGAAAGTGTTTGGCGACAATGTTAAGCCTAGCAAGTGGTGGCTGTGCTTTGCAAAGAAGAAGTTCATGGACAAGTCCCTGTCTGGACCAGGTCAGTGAATAATTTCATTTAGGACCGTTAAATAAATTGATGATTGTTATAGTGTCCCAAGTAATACGCCCCTGTGTAAATCTGAGTACTTTATTAATATATATATATTATGGCACCTATTCGCTATATAAGTACACAATGAATATAAGCTCCTTATTTACAAAAAAACACTTTAATCTACAAGCAAAATGATCAACAATTAAAATTACGTACTGAAAGACCGGTCAGCTCTTTTAGCGCATTGAGCGAGGCCGAAAGTATGCTCTCTAGATAACAACAATCAATATTTGTAATTCACCGCCTCAACAGTGGGTGACTTGGGGCACGTTGTCTTTCCCTCTGAGGATGATTTTTGGCTTCGTTTTGATCGCGATCACATAGAGTATGCTCGCTATGAGTATTACAGTGACCAGGCATATGGAAGCCACTTCCACGTGCCACAGCTTTGCCTCTCTAACGGAAGCTTTAGGGTTTCCTACAAAGGAAGGCCAGTTTAACAATAATACTAACGGATTTAAGTTTTATCTTCAATTTGCAACCTGAAAAAGCTAGAAGCAAAAAATAGGAAAAATGTAGGAGCTCGTCGAAGTTTAAATCGAAGTAAAAGCGTATCTCAAAAAGGTTTAGAAAAACTGAATAACTATTCGAATCTCTTCGATAGACAATCAAAAACTCTCTTTCACTTTTTAGGATTTAACGGAAATTTCTCTAAAAAGTTATAAGCAAAACTGGATATTTATGGAGTTAAATACTCGTATCTTTTTCCATTTAGGTTTTATTATCAATTCGCAACCATAAAAAGTTAGAAGTTTTATTCTTATATAAGATTAAAGTTAGAAGTAATATTAATTATTTAGGAGTTAGAGTTTACTGCATCATAAAAAGTGTTTCCCGACAAGCCGTATCGTTATCGCAGTGTTAACACCTGAAAATCCATTGTGTTATCCAGGCCTATTTGAAGCCAAACTTCCAAAAAGACTTACTGACCGCGTAAACTTATAACACAATGGAAACCAGGACATTTTTTGCCGGAATCACCCACTCATGCACTCACCTTTGGCATGCCCACTTGAATTGAACTTTTTGAGGAAATCCACGTTGGATATGGTAATTTGAGTTCCATCCTCCATCATGATCAGGTGGGCCTGCTTATCAGTTGGTCGAGGCTGGACCCCAGTTTTCTGCGCGCTAAACTGATTTCCTGCAAAAACTGCCTTTACAAACCCAGAACCACAGCAAATCAAGCAATTACCTTTCAACAAGTTGATCACAATTTCCTCAATTTTATATGAGTCGTCGTTTTCGCCGATTCTGAATGCAACTGAGTTGTTCAGATTCTGATTGGTCTTCCATGTGATATTCACCAGATTGGGCATCTCTTTCACATGGGCTGTTTCAGGGATATGATAAATATCGCCCTGAAAAACAAAGCTGAACTTCACTCCCTACTGCCCTCAAAAAACGCTTACCTTGTGGTTGATTCTAATGCTGAAAATTGCCGTGTTGTTCAGAATTTTGGCTCTTAGTACTGGAATGAATAGCTCATCTACTTTGTCTGTGGCTATTTCGTTTTCCTTTGGGTCTATGTCCTTAACCGGTGCTTCTTTGGAGCTCTGGGTTGTTGTTGGGTTAGTGTTAACTAATGTCTTTTCCGTTGTTGCTACCCAGTTTTTATTAGCGGCTTTATTTGAAGCATCTGGATCTTCCACGGGCTTGGCAGCAATAGTCTTTGTCTCATCGCTGGGTGTTTCCTTAGAGGCTTCAACGCTTGTAGAACCATTATCTCTTTTAGCATCAAGGGATGTGGTTGTTTCAAGATCCTCAATTGCAACTGATGTATCTTCCGCCTGAATAACAACGCTGGGTTCTGTTGGAAGTTTTCCAGTTCTCACAAGTGAACCATTAGTTTCTAGGACTTTACGTTCTTCGTTGGCCATTTGGTTAGAATTCTCTGTTGTGGCAACTGAGTCGATGCGATCCTCAGCTTTCTGGTCCTTTTTCGTCCCCCAGCCGTTGCGGGTTTTTTTGCGCTCCATGGAATCATACTCGTCATCATCAAACGGCTCATAATCATCCAACTTCTCATTGAACATCGACTCCACCTCAGTGGGCGTTAGATCATCAAAGTCATACCCCTCCTCCTTGGTTTCGAACGGATCGGGGAACTGGGTGAAGAAATCGTCACCCTCAAAGTCCTCATTGAAAGGACTCTTGGGAGTTGGCCCACTGGTGAAGCCGAAAGAGTCGGCATACGGAATCGCTGTAGGGGATGCACTGCTGGAGGGGGTTGGAGCGGTGCTGAAGTCCTCAAAGTTGGACATTCCTCTAGGAAATTCCGTGGAGAGGAAAGTGGAGAACTCATTGAGCAGCTTTAGTGTGAAAGTGGGAGAGGGCGGTTCCAGCGGCTGTTTTGAAGCAGGGGCTTGTTCGGTTGTGGGAGATTGGGTTGGAGTGGTGGTTTCCTCATCTTGGATAGTGACCGCTGCCGCCTCCAAGGGCTGCTCTGTTGCAGCTTGTGGGGGCGCAGTTGCCTCGGTAGTACCGGATGGTTTGTTTGCCTCCTTTGAGTTTTCCTCCGGAAAATCGTCCTCTTTGATCAGGCTTATCAACTCGCTCAGAACATGAGGGCTTATATTGTATTCTGATTCAATCTCTTTACTTGCCCTTCTTTGGCTAGCTTCTTCTATGGTGGGAGTGGTGATAGGAATATATTTTTCTGTAGTAGTGGTGGTTGGAGGGGGAGTAGTCGTAGTAATAGTAGTAGTGGTGGTGGTGGTAGTGGTGGGGGTAGTAGTTGTCGTGGCGGGGGCACTAGTGAAAAGCTCCTCCGTTGTAGTAGAGGGGGCTTCAGTCGTGGTAGCCCCTAAATCCTCCTCGGTGGTGGTATTTGCGGCTTCCGAAGCTTGCCCCGTAACTGGGCCATCTAATTCATTCGCTTCGCTTGAAATAGTACTGTTGCCCACATTAGAGCCATTGCTGGGTTTCATGAAGGGCTTCATCATATCAAACGGCTCCTCGTCATCGAAGAAGTCGCCCTCAGTCTCGCTGATCACAATCTTCACCTCCTGGACATTGGAGAAATTCTTCCTCTCCGTGTGGAAAATTTTGCGGTAATCCCCATCGTCGGGCCCCTTTTTGCCATCCTGCGCTGCATCCTTTGCAGCCTCCTCCGCAAGCTTCGGAGGCTCCGCCTCCTTGTCCGCTGGTTTTTCCAGGGGCTGGCTCTTCAGAAGCACCTCCATGTCGCTCGGCTCTTCATCGTCGTCGCTCCAGGACTCAAAATCGCCCTCATCCTCCGATTTGAGCATCGACTCCAGGTCTTCAACGTCTTCTTCTTTGGTGCTCGGATCGTTGGAGCCGACAATGCTGTTCTGCGCCAGGAACTTGTCTTCTAGATCTTGCTGCAGAAAGCGCAGCTCTTCCTCTGTGGGCTTCCGCTTGATAGTCTGTCCGTCTTTGGTTTCCTGCACGCTGATCTCAGTAACAATACTGAGGCTACGCAACGGCATCGGCTCTTCAGTTCCTGCAACACGCATTTAATAATGAATTAAACGGCGCTCGTAAAGTGCGTCAGGGCGTTGATTTGTGGTGCTTATATTTTTGTGTTTTCTCGATCTTCTAAAAATATGCACTGTTGGTTTTAATGGGTGCTTAAGTTCGGATGGCTTTAACCTGAAATAGGCGGAAACATTCTCTGGATTTGGCATGAAACATTTGAACCGTTTTCTTAGAAAGTGTTCATTTTCCACCAAAGTTAGTTAATAATTGTAATATAATATAATTTATCTTACCAAAATAAGTCGCTTCCTCCTGAAATGGATCTGGGGATGGTTGCGTGTACCTGAGGGCTTGCGGAGCTATTTTAGTCGCCACTTGGTTGCTCCCTTCGCCAGTATGATCCAAAAATACCGGTCCTGACCTCTTCGGGCTGGTGCGAGTGCTGTTTCTTTCGTCACGCTCTGTTCCTGAATAGATACAAATTCAATTAAAAACCGTGTTTATTTAGCCTGGTTGACTTGTGGAAAAGCCACGACGTACTGTTTGAATGCGGCGGCGAACTGTCAACAGTTTGGGTGGTCGTCTCGACGGCCGTAAAAGCATTTTTCGTCGCCTCTGCTTGATGAGCCTTCCCTTTGATGGTGGCGAAATCTTCGTCAAACTCCCGGCCATCCGAAAAGCGAAAAAATTCGAACTCCTTAGCGGCGGAAGCGGCAAAATCCTCAAACTTGGAAAAGTCCCCAAACCCATCCTCAAAGACTTCGAGTGATTTGGGCTCGATCCGGCCGTTATTGGTGGTTTTGAGGGCCAGTGTTGGGGCCTCAGTGGTTCCTACAAACAGGCTATTTCAGCAAGTCGCATTGGGAAACTAGTGCTATTTTGGGGCCGCGTGGTTAATGCCCCTACATTTTGAATTAGTCTACGCAACAACGTTTGCTAGTGGAACGGATATTAATTGAAAAAAATCAATAAAATAACCGCCGGTTGCAACCATTGCAACAAAGAGCTACTTGCACGTTTTATTTGAATTATTTTTTTCTATTGTCTAGTTGGGAAGATATTTTAAAACAAAACCAAATTGATTAGAAACGGCGCGCAGAAACGGCCCCTCTCGATTCCCTTATTTGTGACGTAGATTATAGGTTGGAACAACGTTGACACATTTGTAAATGTCGTATTGTGACAGATCCTGAGATGTGTTAATCTCAGGCACCCCCAGATGCGATTTCAAGCCTATTAGCTTCTGAAAAAGCGCAATACTCCTGAAACCTGTGCAGGAAAAAATGCAGGTTCAGGGTGTCCCACTGATAGAGTAAAGGAAGTTTACGTTTAACCAATTCAAATGTAAATTTCAATATTTTTTTGTTATACAAAATATGATCGGAAATTGGATAGTTTTTCGGCCAGCTAGGCAGCTTGTAGTGTTGGTAAATCGACAATTTCACCGTCGTCTTTAGACACAAAATTTTAAAATTTGGAAAGGGAACAGACTAATACTACATTAATATTTGATTTGCAAAGCATTTGCCTTTGGAACTACTGGACGGTCGTAATAATTATCCAAATTACTGTGTTTTTAAGCTCAAAAATCTATTTTTTGTTAAATGGCACATCCCATATATTGATAGTGTTATTTATTCAGGATAAAAAAATATTTTTGGCTTAATACTTCCTATTCCTGTATGTAATAATTTACGAGAAAATTCGATTTTTCTAAATGACTTCGTTATATTTGGTAGGTTACTACAATATTGTCCAACTCCAACTTTTCTGACTCACTCTATATAATTGTAAATATTTTTAAAATATGCGCGTTTAGTACCTTTACAATATCACGATACTTTGGAAGCAAATAATATCAGATAATCGCAAATTTACTTCACTCTATCGTTGGGACACCCTGTACACGTTTCGGGAATATTGTTTTCAGCGTAAACCCATCTGATAAGAGCTAATAGGCTTGAAACCGGTCCTGGTGGGGCCTAAGATTACCAGATCTGGAAATGTGTCCCTACGTATAATCTGTATCAAACTATTTGACAGTAACGTCATTATTTCAGACGACATATTGAAATTTACTCATGTCCGCGACTAGTTAGAAAGATTTTCTTTCATATTACGTGGCTGCCAGCTTGAGCGTTTGTTCCCGGTGATTTGAAAAGAGTTATTTTTTTACATTATTTCAGACGACATATTGAAATTTACTCATGTCCGCGACTAGTTAGAAAGATTTTCTTTCATATTACGTGGCTGCCAGCTTGAGCGTTTGTTCCCGGTGATTTGAAAAGAGTTATTTTTATTGAATCAGATGTTATGGCTATAGCACGGATTAATCGAAGTTTTAAAAACTATCTTTATTTTTCGTTGCTGATAAATTCAACACTCGTCATTAGTACCTATTGCTTGATGTAAGTGTAGAAATTTTATTGTTCTCTGTAAAATATTGATTCACTTTTTACGCGAGCAGTCGACAACATGGCATTTAAATGATTTGATGTTGCAAAAATAAGGTTAAATTTTCAGAATGTGAGTATAATTTCCAATAATTGGAAAAATAAATCACTTTCTTCAGTTTCGTTATTAATTCGCCTCAATTGTGCAGTTAACTGGGCGTTAACTGTGAGCACTAAAGTGTTATTTTCGTAATCTACAGTCAAATTATGACGAAAATAAAAGAAAAAAATGAGGAACTCATACAAGGTCTAACAGATGGTGGTGAAAATATGAGCAAAATGAACCGTTGTTCGCCCGCACAATATTGCTTAGGCACGAACAGAAAATGTATCGGTAAATTGAAATAAAATCTTGAAAAAAATCGCAGAAAGTGCCAACACTCGCCAAAAAATCAAAGCAACACTTTTAATATTCTTCCATTATTCCGCGAACTGTAACAATTTGACGAAAGACCTACGTTAATAACACTAAATTTCCGACTTGCTCGGTTGACAAGTAATAGAAAAAGAACGACAATTATTGCGTCACTCCCAAAAAGCTTGGGAGAGACTATGCATCGAAAACCTTTGACGTCTCTGATGATGCCGACAGCCATCATTCATGTGTATTTCAAATTGGGAATATTTTAAAAAATTATACTTCGGCATTTTACTACCTTTAAAAGTCTGCAACTAATAAATTTACAACAAATACAAGCTATTTCCGACGCTTGCAAGTAGGCCATTTTCCAGCCCCGCCGATTTCATAATTAAGGCTGCATAGCATAAAGGCGGCTTTGAACCGGTCCGTTCATGTAAAAAGCCTTTTAGTTTTACGAACTGCTTTATCGGCTTTCAAGTGGCTCATAAACTCCCTGGGGTTTCAAGTGGTGCCACTAGTCGCCAGATCCCTATCTGGTGACCATAAAAGCGGCTTTTGTTAGGTCCCTTAACCTATTTTGTCAACGTCAACTAAATGTCAAAGTCAACGGCCACAGAAGCTGCGCAAAAAGTGCTAAATCGCGGATTTTTACATGTGTGAAGGACCATTAATCCCTATCGGGATCAGGGTTGTTTATCCACATGTGAGGCGCAAAAAGGACGAAAAGGAAGTCGTCAGTAGCACGGACAGTTAATTGGCCAGATGTGGAAAAAGTTGACGACCCTGATGGGTTTTTTGAATTATTCTAAACTCTCTAATCTCTATTAAATGGTCTTTTCGAGAGCAAATTGCTTTTTAATGCGAATATTTCGAATTAACTAATTTTTAGGAAATACTATTGAAACTTACCGGCAGGTGCGGCAGGCCTGTACTCGCACTGTACTCGCACTGTACAAGTCAATATCCAACAGGTGATCAACAGTCTGCACAAAGTAGTTTCCATTGTTCCTAATCAAAAAAGCCACTGTTCACTGCACAAAATAGTTGTTTTGACTAAATCCGCAAAAACTGCAAACGAACTAAACCTGAAACCTAGAGAACAATCGCGACTAGAAATCGGCCCACTCGACTACACCCAATCACTTCTTAAGTGTTTCTGAGCTTTTCGGATTTTTGGCCTGTCGCACTGCCATCAGGCACTTATTGTGATTGGTATAATGAAGCTGCAGGCGACAGCCCCCAAAAGGACATTTTCGTCAGTTTGAACGATTTGCCGTGGGTCTTAATACGAAGAACTAGATGTTTTGTATTTTGAAAGTGGCGCCTAACGGCCATTCATCTCTTTTCTCTGGTTTCATTGTCAACGTCTATTGGTATTGTAGTTGTCTGGACCACCGACAGTCACCCCCGGGGGTTATTTATCCCAAACAAGAGAATTATATGCGAATAATTACATATAAAGTGCATTTAGATAGTTTTGAACCTCTCACGTATAGTCTCGAAAAGTCAAAGTGACAGCAACTGATTTTCACACAGATGGTCAATTGTGACAGATTAATGATTATTTAGTAAGTTGTTGCAGAAAAAATCGGACCTATTCGGGATAAGTTCTGTTCTACTCTGACTTTGAAAATCCGGAGATATCGGGATCGGCGTGTTAGTTTTGCCGAAAGCTCGGTAAACAACTCAGAAGTTTACGGGAAAATCTAACACAAGCTTTCAGTACCATTAAACGTTTCTGGTATAAAAGTAGTTACGGTTGTCGAGATGTGCTTATCTCAGGCACCTCTAGAACTGGTTTTGAGCTTATTGGCTCCCATATAGGCCTGGGTAACACTGTGTAGTGTGACACTTTTACGATTATGCCGCTCTGTGCGTATGTGTGCCCCATCACCTCACCTCTAATGTGGGCACACAGCGGCATCATCTCAAAAGTGTCACACTCCCATCGGATGGATTTAACCTGAGCATAATACTCTCGAAACCTGTACAGGGTGTCCCATTTTTAACACTTCTATGGCGTATCTTCATAATTCTTAATGCTATCGAAAAAGTAGGATAAGTTTCATGCGCTCTTTTTAGGTCTAACTTAAACTGGTGAAATTAGAATTTGAAAAATTGTGCTCAATTAAGAGATACAGGGCAAAATCAAAAAATTGTCAATTTCAAAGTGACCCTATATTTTCTTAGTTAAAAGAGATACAGAAACTGTTTTATGCAAAAGTTTCTTTTTAATGATTGTTGAATAATCTGCCATTTTTATAGTAAGTATACGGGGTCAGGTCAAAAAGTTATCGGACCTAAGCTCATTTTTTAAATGCAACACCCTATCTATTTTAATCTAAAAAATATCATTTTGAATTCTCTTAGTGGCAAATTACATGGTGTTTAAGGTTCAAGAATTTTGGTGGTTTGGCACGCAGCGCTGTCAAGTCCTGTTTCTTTCTTTCAAACTTTTAACTGAGAGTCGTTGACAAATTTTTTTATTTATTTAATTTAGAAAATGTTGCTTGTTTTGCATTATTTTCAATCGTCGACAAAGAAATGGTCAGAAATCAGAGAAAATTGGTTTTTATACCAACATTTCCGTTAGTACAAATGTGCTTGCGCCTAAACTAAATTTGCAATGTGTTGAAGTTATAATAAAATAAAAAAACCTGCGTTTCAACTTATGAACTGTTTCTCGTAAACTCCTCAATTTGACACATGTTCTTACAACTCCAATGCTTTTATCACTTCGGGAAAAATCAAACTAGCCATTTTCATGGGAAAATTCGAGAAAATTTATCGATAGAAATAGATTGCCCTCGTTTAGTGTCTAGTGGGTTAATGTGACAGTGACAGTGCATGCAGACTACATCTGGGAGACACTGGAAAAGATGTTTGTATATGGTGCGCAAAAAAATATGGTGCCTTTTTGGATCGGAAAGCTGGGTATGTTTTAATGTTAAGTGAAAGAGCACGTCAAAGTGACACTGACTGTTAGACACCAACCGATAAAGTGTTGGTCAATTGGTTATATCACTGTGGGTTGTTTTTGCGAGCGAACCAAAAATTTGATCAAAATTCCAGCGATTGTTTTATACTGTTTAATTGAATTTTGAAATATTCGCGCAAAAACGCGCTTAGTTAGGTAACAGCGGCCGTTCCGGTTAATTTTGGTTCGCTTTCATTGGCACCGCTTCTTTTTTGCTGGATTCCTTCCTCTCGTCAGCTGGTTTGGATAAAATGCATAATTCTCATACACACATATATAAAGCGAAAAGTCCACAGGACTGATTTCCCTTGTGGATTGGAAACTGCGAATATTTTAGTACGAGGGCTGGATGTAAAGTACAAACCAATTTCAGTCAATTTCCGAGCCAATCATGTCGCAAATGTACACTTAACTGAGGTAGTCAACAAGCACAAATCACTTCCGCACTGGACAACAGCACAATATCTTTGAGCCACCCCCTTGGGCGAACCTAACAATCAGGCTCCGATTTTTACGATTACGCCTCTATTCGTAGACGAACCATCTAATTGACTAGATTAGTTGGTATCTTTTCAACGGAACCATTTCCATCGCACTTTGCCCATTGGCGGCGAATTGGGTTCATTTGGGGCACCATTTTGGCTGCGAGAAAAAGTCTTAAGGGGTTTGTAGAAGGTAAACGCATTGAAGTGTCGGCTTCATAGAGATTTCTGTTAATTGACGGAAGCTATATGGGAAATGTGTGGCCTTTGTCTAGAGCTAGTAGGTTGTTTTTTTGATGACTTGATGTGGCGCTACTGATTTAGAGAAAGCAAATCACTTGGTCGGGAAAAAAAGACAACAGAACCATAATCGAAATATCGGCCATTCCAGCCGGTTGACAAAGCGATTACATCAACGATTATTAGTGATGTAAATTCGCTAAAATTCGTGTGACGATCGCAATAATTATGATTTTTCCAGTATGCGCAAAATGCCAATGGTTCAGTTGCTGGGCGGCGATGGTCCGCATCAATGACATCCGCATTTGAACCAAATGGGCCTGGCCGATAAGATAGCCAGAAGGGAAGCCATGAGATAAAGTAGACAGGCATACATCCGAAAACTTTTCATTGGGCCACCCTCGACCGTGGGTGGTCCATTAAGTATTGGGCGCCACTCGTTCTACACGTATTACACTATTTGAGGAACATCTTGATCTGCTTGATGAGATTAGAGAAAAACTGTAAACTGATTACTGTGCGGTTCATATTCATTCATTCCATATCATGGTCATTGTTGAAAAAGAAGGACTTTTTATTTTTATAAGTTTGGGGACCAATTCTGGAAATGCTGTGATAATTGCCAAAAAAATGCTTGCTTGAAACTTGCCAGCAATGAAAATATCTCATAAACATTCAAAATGGCTTCCGCTTTGCAAATTAGCAGGTGAAAGCGAGTTTCAGTCATGTTGTTCCATGTGATTGATCGCGATTTATAAACAATGTTTTAGGCGACACCACAAGTAAAAATATAAAACGGTTAAATCATGGGATATGGGCGGTCACGCAAACAAACAAACAAGAACCAAAAGCGTTTCTTCAATTAAAGTGGTGATACAGATTCTTTTGGCAATAGCTCTGGAACGAAATGCGGTTGCTACGAATTCTGTATGCAGATTTGCTCTACTTGCCATCATAATTATACCGTATGATTGAGGTCTTCGGGATAAACCAGGGAAAAATGTGTTTTATTGCATATTATGTCTTGTAGTCTTATGTTATCGCACTCTGTTGGACTCAAAATCAACACCAACAAAACCCAATACATGACAAATCTTGCTATGAGTGAGGCAATCAAGATAGGCGGAGTAAGCTCTTATAAATACCTTCGTGTAGATGTCTTGTAGCAATTGTATTAAGTACTAAAGTGTTCCGCTGGATCCGATGATTGAAAGTATCTAAAATTTTCATCAGGCAAGCTGACATACACTAAAGTTGATTAACTATTTTTTAATGTTCTAGGTCCAGGTCATCTGCTGGTTCTTCCCCAACACACAGATATTGGCTTTTGCTTAAGTTTACCTCTAGTCACCATTTTTTTGTGTTCTTCTATAAGCTCTCTGGACTTATAAGCTTCCAGGTCGTCCTTGTCTTGAGCAGTCACTACCTGATCAACTGCATAGTGTAATGTATATAATGTGGTGTCTCTGATAATCAGTCCAATTCCCTTACACTTTCTTTTCCATTGTCGAGAGCTTGATGGCATCGATTAGTGTGACGTGTATGCTGGTTTTTTCCAATTCTTTTCAAAGTTTACTTACGGGCACAGGACCCCTTTGAATCAGTAATCTTGAAAAACGCTTCAGGAGAATATATTAAAATAATTCGGACGCACTTTCCGAATTGTTTCGTTCAGAACGAGGCACGCCAATGGAAGCAAAATAATCCAGAACAATGCAACTAATACTGCAGAAGAATAAGTTAACGGTATATTACTGAAAGCGTAAATAAATAAACACACAATGATGTTGACTAGAAGGTGGCATCACTAGGGACAGTTTAGACTGGGGCGTCAATAGCCACACTCGTCATCCTCTGGCATATATTTGCTGAAAAGCTCTCGAAACTGCTCAAGTGGGCAAAATATGTCACAGCCAGGGATCTGCAACAACTCCGGGTCCTCAACCTCCCAATTGTGGTAAAACACCTGCAAAGAACCACAGACTTATGTGGAGTCTAAGGATTCCCAATAGATGCGAAGAACTACCTTAATTCCAAACACTTCCTCTATGTGGTGTACCTCGAGAATAACGTGCGCTCCATAGGAAGGGATATGAGGCCAGAACACCCCCAGAAGTATCAGCAGTTGGGCTACGTTGTTCTCATGGGCGGAATACAAGTGGATTTTGCGACCTTTACTCAACTGAGCGATTTTCGCATCCGTATCGTGCAGGATCTTCCTCAGCAGATGGCCGGAGGCAAGCCTCCGCATACGATCGTTTGCCATCTGCACGTAGTACTCGTGTATAGCAACAGCTGTCACTTTTCGGGGCCATATCGGCTGCGTCCAATCAGGCAGGCTGAAACCCCACTCCTCCTCAGTGGACAGTCCGAAGTAAAGGTTGTAGATGTGGCGGAACGTGCTCACTTCCAGACCGCTGTGCCTGTCAAGTGTCAATTGCTTTTAGTACTTTCCACGTCATTACTCAAACGTTTTTGATCAACCGTTAGTGCATTCTGTATACAAGATGTTTTGTAATAAAGCGCCAATACAGGGTGATTCATTAGGAATGGGAAATCCGGAAACTATCAAACCAACCATCAAATGGTGGACATTGGCGCAAGGATGCCTTATCCGGAAGTTGATATGTCGGAGATACCCTGTATATTAAAAGTGTTTCTAGTAGGAAATTTGTGTGTATAAAGTGCTTCTGAATATCCGGTCTGCCTGGTTTTTACTTTAACTACTGGACCCCAACTTTTTGTCTTTGAAAGCCTTTCCTAACTGCACACTTTGTATAGTGGGCCTTTGAAGTGGCTTCACACAGAAGAAAGAAATTCTAGAACCTACCTGGAGATGTACTCGAAAAATGTGTGGTGCTTCTTAAACTTGCTTCGCATCTCGGTTGATTCCTCCACTTCTTGGTACAGTTGCAAGTAGGTGGGGCATAAGCCGCCCATTAGAAGCGAGTCCCGCCCCCTGGGGGCGAAGCGATAAGGAACAGGCTGCCAGAGCAGCGAAGGGTTCCACAGTTGGAGCCCCTGTGGGGGAAACAGCCCCGCTAGCACCAGTTGCATGGAGGCCTTGGTGCGGCTGTAGTCCGTACTAAAGGCTTCTACTTCTTCAGGCAAATACAACTCGCTGAGAAAGCGGCTGTAGCGATTTCGCAACGAGGTGCCGATGTTAAACTCCCTGATCTTGCCTGCCTAAAACCACGACAAAATATGAAATTTGAAGAGCGGATGCCTGAAAACCCAGTACATTGGTAAGTTGCCCCAAGCCACTGGGATAGTAGGTCTGGTTCAGATAGGGGTCGTTCGGATACATTTCCTGGACACCATCGGGGGTTCGATTCCCATGTCGGAAGAGCTGCAAAATACGCCATTGAAGCGAAGCCACTTGTGTGATGGTAAGCACTTACCACGTGACTGAGAACTAAAGTGCTGGAAACGCCCTCATGATGGAAATGCTCATGGTGAAAATCCGCACCCTCAAACTCGTCGAGGATAAAAAATTCTTTGGGAACACCTTGAGCAAGGTGTTGAATGAAAAGGGCCATCAACAGTGACTTCATGCTGAAACCGATGAGAATTCTGCTGGTCGCACTACGGATGAATAGTTGAATGGCTGCTCTGGCGCGTATTTATATGGAAATGCTGTGCTACGCAAGTGGAACGTGTGACGAATAGTGTAGAAAATCCCTTTGATGGAGAAAAATTGTCTGGTTTACCGCATGGGATTTTAGCGAGATTCCCATTTGCATAGGGGTATTCCATTCATACCATTTTTCAGTTAATGGGATTTCTTTGGGATCAGTTTTCAATAAATGAGAAGGAAGTAATGAGTTAGTTGATGACGGCGTTGCAACGAAACTTGGGTTGATTGTTGAAAAAGCTTTACGCTTTCCAATGGGCAGATGGTTTTAGAAGAAAAAGAGGGACAATGGTGTCTTTAAAAGTGTGCAAATTTTTTTCCAATTGTTAGTTTCCTGAGACCTGAGACAGCTCAAGAAATGTTTCTCACTTTTGCAACGGTGCCACTATTTCCAGTTTCTTAAACTGCGTTTCACTAAGCGCAGTTTATATACGCAGTATACGCTTCCAACCGCAGTTTCGGTTCCGAATTGCACGCATGTCCGTATACGCAAGTCTTCGGAATTTGGAGATGAGTGTATCAACCGAAAAGGTTATGAAAGGCTTGTAAAAACGTGCTAACTGTTGGCAATTTCTTCAAGATTATCTGAAGATGGAATGTCCAACTGTAATAGAGCAAAACTCGTACCGTTTCTTCGCCATTTGGCCTTGATATTTCTGATGATTATGACACCAGAACAGCGTTTTAGTTGATGTATTTCCGTGGGAGTCTTCTGGGGAATCTCAACCAGTTTGTCACAAAACCAGCAGGATTAATTGCACAATTGCCAATAATAATTGGGCTTTTATTAAAAAACCCAAATGCCGGAAACCCAACTATATCGGTCATCGTTTCGAATTCCCGGTAATCGACTATCCTACATCATAATAAGATCGCCTATTCGAATTTCCCATAATAATCATGCCCTTCACGGCTTTCAACCAGTCAATGACCAGCAGCCGTACGCATGTAAAAAAACATCGCCAATGTAACAGTAGGAAACATTTATTTCAACTACAAAGGAGCAAAAATGGGACATTCAAATAACTTAGGACATTCACAACACAGGAGATTCTCCGCCAAAGGCACCCCAATCCAGGCTATATCCCGCACAAATCAGGTGATGGAATCAATGGCTCAGTGATAGCGATAAACCTGTCCAACGGACAAAAACTACCGCAGTCTGGTATAGAGAGCAGCTGTGGTTCTTCTCCTTCATGGTTCTCGTAAAAGACCTGAAAAAGCAGCTAGTTTAGAAAGACAGTTGCAAGCGTGGAAGAATCGTTTCTAGGTGCAACCAGCTCACCTTAATTCCGTAGATGTTGTTGATAAAATGGACTTCCAAAGACACCCAGGCGCCGTAATTGGGCACATGGAGATGCTTGTAAACGCCCAAACTGATCAGCAGCTCAGCAATGTTGTTCTCATGGGCGGAGTAAATGTGCATCTTCCTGCCAGGGCATTTGCTGCTCAAGATCTTATTCTTGGTGTCTTCTATCACTTTTTCCAAATAGTACCCGGTGGCCATTTGGCGCATCTCATGCGTATGCATCGATACGAAGTAGTCCTGCAAAGGCACAGTTGGCTAAAGTCGTCGCGTAAGTATTGGACAAGAAATGAAGCGGGCGAATGAGCGAAATCATTTGCGTTACGCGGATGACACCATATTCCTAGCAAACAACGCAATCACACTGCAGAATCTTTACACTTAATTTCGCCACTATGATTTACTTAGGCAAAGATAGTTTCGGAAGGGTTGATAAAATATCTCACTGAACACTTGAAAATCGGAGATCGTTAGGGATACCGCTTCCTGTTGATGTTTTGGCAGAATAAAATTGGAAGCGATATTTTTTGGACGGAAACGACTTTCGTGATTTGAACTGTTCCTGCTTGAAGTTTAGCTAGTAGTCCTAGTAGGTAGGAATGGCGACTTGTTTTGGCTTATGACTGATGAGTGGCACCTTAATTTCAGTAGAGGCCTACATTGAGTCTTGTTCTTTCTACTATAATCGCTTCTAGCGAAGAACCGCCCTCTTAAAAGTAAGCAATGGTTTGATTCTATGATGCCGCTGGAATATAAGAATTTAGGCTAAGCAACCTGTGTAATTAGGGTGCAAGTTTGGGGCTCAAATTCAAGTTTTTAGTTCAAATTCAAGTTAGGGGCGCAAGTGCAAATTTGGGGCTCAAATTCAAAGTTTGGAGTTCAAATTCAA
Organism: Dendroctonus valens; assembly: GCA_024550625.1. Lineage (NCBI taxonomy): Eukaryota > Metazoa > Arthropoda > Insecta > Coleoptera > Curculionidae > Dendroctonus > Dendroctonus valens. The sequence goes on from JAJTJO010000008.1 coordinate 73,468, forward strand.
GTTATTAGCTCAAGTGCGAATTTGAGGCAAACGTGCAAGTTTGAGGATCAAATTCACGTTTTGAGTTCAAATTCAAGTTTAGGGATTAAGTGCAAACTTGGGGCTCAGATTCAAGTTAGGGGCGCAAGTGCAAATTTGGGGCTATACTCCAATGAGTAAAACTGTATGTTTTTTTTTGTTAAAAGTACTAGATTTTCTGTAGATTAATTTGCAATCAAATATATTCCGCTGCATAATGCCGCTCACCCATAGTACCGCCACTGAAGTATCCTTATGACTTACTTGAATGGCTAGATTTGTGATGGTGTCGGGCCACACGGGCCTGGTCCAATCCGGTAATGTGAAACCCCACTCCTCCTCAGTGGACAGTCCGAAGTAGAGGTTGTAAAGGTGGAAAAACCTGGAAACCTGGAGGCCGGTGTGTTCGGAAATGTAGTCAAAGGTCGCTGAGTGTTGGGCGAATCTCTCCAGGATCTCTTGCGAGCTGCAGTAGAGAATTGTTAATTTCCCCAGCGGCTGAAGGTAATTCCAGTGCCTTACTTGCTAATTTCTTCATACATCTCCAAATAGTTGGGGCAGAGCACTCCAAGTAGGACCTTGTCCTGGTACTTTGGAAGGTAGTTAAAAGGCACTGGCTGCCAGAGGATGCTGTTCTCAAACAGATCCTCTTCTCTGGGAGGAAACAGACCGGCCAGGACGAGCTGCAGCGACATTTTGGTGCGATTATAATCAGTGCTGTAGGCCTCAATTACTTCCGGGTAGTAAAGGTCGCCTAGGAAATTGTGGTAGCGCTCCCTCAGCGATCTTCCTACAGAGAACTCCTTGTGCTTCCCAACCTAAACATACTGGATATTAGCCAACTACACCCAATTAGCTGCCTTTAATTAGCGAACCTTGGTCAGCTGGCCTGAACCGTAAGGGTAGTAGGGCTCGTGCAAATAGGGGTCCTTGGGGTAGAGCTCATGGTCCTTGTCGGCCGTTCTATTGCCATGTCGGAACAACTAAAGAAGGTTTTATTAGCGGGTTTTGCCTCCGAAATTAGGGTTCTTGGGCAGTGTGAGTTTACTTTGTTATTTTCTGCCAGATAGCCACATTTATAATAATGATATTGAATCTTCTTTAAATATTCTCGCGAATGTTTCTTGAATAATGAGAGGGGACTTTTTGCAGGAGGTCATTCAATATTCCATAGGAATATTTATCGTATATTCCATCAGAACATTCATATTCTATTCCCTAGGAATGTTAAGTTTTTTTCTAAAAGTTAATTATATCTTTATTGAATATTATTATTGATATACACGTGCGGGCCAAGTCGTAGCAATAAGTGCTTAAATGTTTATGCCGAACCGACAGATATTCTTTAACTCTTCTTGAATTGTGGGCTGGATGGTGCATCCTGCTGCCGATTATCAAGAGTTCATTTTGAAACAGATTTGATAAAATAAAAATTTAAATACGGTTTTAGTTTTCATCAGTTGGGATTAGCCTGAAAACAACATTCCTGAAACCTGTACTTTTATTTCACCAATCGAAATACCAGCTGGCCAAGCTCAGCTGATGAACGCTAATAGGCTCGAAACCGGTTCTGGGGGTGCCTGAGATTAGCACATTTGGAGATATCTAGGACATCTATCTCTCTATCTAGGTATCTATCTACATTAGAAACATTTGACGGCTCTGATGATGCGAAAAGTTAAATTTTTCTTCGAAAGATATAAATGTGTATTATTTAAATTAAGCGACAATAATCAACAAGTTAAATTAAGTATTGCACTTACCACATGGGTGAGTATCAAGGTGTCCTCACTGGGCTCCAGAGTTTCCCATTCCAACGTCCACTGGACTCCCAGGATCAAAAATAAAACCGCACACGCCTTAAGAACCATGATTGTTGCAAATGAACGTTTCCACCAGAGATGTGGTCTGAAACGATGTACTTAGGGGTCTGGAGCAAAATTTTGCCGATTTTCAATTTATACCGCCTTTATCAATAGATTAGGAATCAATTAAGCAATGCGCACCTTGGACTGGGATCGGATTTTGATGATGAAGATTGCGACATTCCAATCAGTCCGTCATTAATATCGCATTAATCTTAATGCATATTAAAGCCCTTATTGAGTATGGACTGTTCAAAAAAGTCGGGTGTTTCTATCAAATTAATTCCCTATTAAAGCAGGTAGACATCCATTAATGTTTTAGGCATTCGCCTTCTGGCCCAGAATGCTTGAAACGTGATCAGTGTCGATTAATTGTTTACTTAATTCTCGATAAAAATTTGCAAAATCGTGACGCCAAGGATGTTTTAATCCCATTATATGTTACTTGTGCAAAATACTTGGATTTTAAAGTACCCGATAAATTGTTATTATGTTCTATTGTACTGCGCGTGCATAGTATTTGGCAAAAATTCCTATCATTTTTTTGCTTAAGTTACAGGAAACGGATGCTTCAGATAAGTGTAAACGAATGAGCCTCCAAAAACCCGGTGCATTTATCTCTAGAAGAAACTTTCCTTTGTTGAATACAAATTCCTGCAAGTCAAGCATACAGAAACTATAGAAATCCCGCCACGTTTTCCTTGATACTAAAACAGAACTTGCATTAAAACGGTTAAGGGTATTGCGGACATTGTTTGAAGAACTCGTGGGTCATTTTGATTATTTTATGGCGTCGTTCAAGTTTCAAGAGTGTGTTTGCTTCGTCGGCAAACAAACCCCTGAAGACGCCGTGCCTGCAATGCGTGCTAGCGAAACCTCAGAACCTGATACCTCACTTTATCAAAATATAATTTTATACGATTCTCGATTGTCTGTGATGATAGGAAGTGTGTATAATGAGCACCTAATTTTGTCGGTTATAGAGCATACTGCTGTATAAAATGAAAAATTTCCCTCCACACATGTTTTGACCGAAAATCATCAACTGATCAAAACTTTAGTTAGCTATTTCCGCAAGATCAAGCCATCAGGGCCTAGAAAACCTGCGCTCAACAGACTGCTGTTGGATTTTCACCGAATTACTTCCCAGTTTGAAAATCTATAAATGTTTCAGTTTGCCAACAAATCCCTTTAAGAGTGGTGTTTAAACCGACTCTTGTTGGTTTCCGGGGAAAACCACTTAATTCAAAACTCAAACTTCAAAAGAATGAATCGGAAAACCGATTCATTCCCTTAGCCAGGGACTTCAAAACATTGCAAAATTGCTCCTGAAGTGAAAAGTGCCTATACAACGTCACTCAGTACCTACGTAACATTGAAACACACCACTTAAGTGGCGGATAATTATAAGCATTGTTTTGTTTCATGGCCTCTGAATGAGTGCTTAAGTTTAAGCGCATATCAATCAATGAATGTCGAGATTCCAGGACGATCTGATTGTTTGTTGATAACATTGTTTGATTCATGTGAGGCTCCAAAGATGAAAAATCGTGCGAGGTATTTATAGAATCAAGTAGATACTTAAATAGACGCGTAATTATCAAATGATAAAATTTATTTGTTTATTTAATCTTATTGTAACAGCCATAATTCCACTCTCTAATGTTGATTTGGACAGTACGATCTCTTGCTATGTTTATTCTGTTGCAACATGCGGGGGGTTCTTCTGGCTGAATATGAACCTGCAAGCCCTACTCTTAGCTCCAGAACGCTGCTGCTTTCACATCACTTACTGATAGACCTTCCGTTGCCCCGGCACTTTCCTCATCTTGTTACTCTTGTAGTAAGTTCTCATTGATCTGGACATCTTTTCGTAGGACATATTAGGGATATTCTTGGTCTTGCCCCAGAGCTTCGCCAGTGTGGTATCGTCAACTATTTTGAAAACTCCCTGCTCTCCGTCCAGCCAGCGAATCACGTCGTAGTACTGCTGCCCAGGATCGTTTAGCAAGTTTTGTAGGAAGTTCCCCAAGAGGCATACTTGCCCAGGCAATATCAGGCCTGAAATTCATATCCGCTGTAAGTTTCAAGTCATTAAAAAGTTTCTTAAAGTGTTAACGTTAGCAAGCATGCAATGAGCAGATAAAAGGATACGAAGTTACTGCGACACTTGCACAGGCAACACGAGGCCTGAAATTCATGGCCGGTGTAAGTGTTTTTAATTAGTTCCTTGAAATGTTGCATTGGGAAAATAAAAGGATACTTTTCTTGGCTTGGCGGGAATCCTGTCCATCTATTGGGGCAAAAGCAGTGAGTTTCTTATTAAAAACCACTGGGCATAATAAACAAAAGCATAACCTAAAATTATTGTGTATACTTTCCTGACTGTATTTCAATTTAATTCAAAAGAAATTGCTGGGTTCCAGTCAATATTAGTGTTTATTAGTTAACATTTTTACAAATACGTTTCGGTGTCTTTCTCCACCATCATCAGTTTGTCTAAAATACATATTCACAGTCATCATTAATTTAAAACAAAAGATCTGCTAAAATATACATACTAAAATTACAAACATATTAAAAAGTATATTAAAAACATAGGATCGCAGATGAAGAGTCAGCACAACCATGTTCGGGAAAAGACTAGAATTTATTGTTTAGAGATTTAAATTTTACTTACTGATGATGAGTTGAGAGAATGAGTTGCTGATGCTGCCACCTGTGAGTCTGTGAATGAAGTTCACCACATTTACTTGAACAGTGACAGTGACATATTTACTTCTAGATATCAATCACAAAAATCCTTAACCTTGCCAAAATCGCACTTTTCATACTAAACAGCCCTAAGAAGCCCTGCTAAATGGCCAAGGGTGACTGTTTCGTGTTTCTGGACTTTGCCTTCAACCAAGTTCCTGGTGAGTGCACAAACGCAATACTTTTGGTTCACTGTACTATTCACCTCTAATTTATCCACCCCTCTAACTCTCTAATTAATTATTGTTGTGTATATTTTCCTGACTATATTTCAATTTAATCCAAAAAAATTCCTGGGTTTCAATCAATTTTATTGTTTATTATTCAAAATTATTGTGTATATTTTCCTGACTGTACTTCAATTTATTTCAACAAATTTTCCTGGGTTTCAGTCAATTTTATTGTTTATTACTTAAAATGTTACAAATACGTTTCGGTGTCTTTATCCACCATCATCAGTTTGTCTAAAATATATATTTACAGTTATCATTAATTTATATAAAAAAATTTTCATTAAAATTCACATATTAAAATACAAATCACACACATATTAAAAAGTACATTAAAAACAATGGTTTTCAGGTGATGAGTCAGGACAATCATGTCTGGGAAAAGACTAGAATCTATTGTTTAGAGATTTAAATTTAACTTACGTGTATAGTTGTTTCTACCTTCACATTTGACTGGCTATTGAATTCCATATTTTATTCGATATCGAGCGAGATATTACCATAGCAGAAAAAACTAAAAACAACTTAGCAAAGGAATGTTTCACAAAATTTAAACCTAAAAGTGATAAACTAAACACACCTAACGTAATATACAAGATTGAATGTTTGAACTGTGGCAACACATACATAGATCAAACAGGACAATATTTAAAGAAAAGAATATTCGAACATAAATATAGCTTAAGAAAGGTTAACGAAAATGGAACAGCATTAGCACAACATGCACAACAAAAGTTACATAGTTTTGATTTTATAAACACTAAAATATTAATCAATGAAGACAATTATAATAAGAGAAGAATCCATGAAATGACACAGATTAAAAAACATCAGAATGCAATGAATTTTAGATCAGACACAGACAATCTTACCTCTGTATATCACACTAATTAAATAAGCGCATGCATACACTGATTGGACCAAGTAAATGAAATATAAACACCTGCCATTGAAGAAGTGCAGAGCAATTGATATTCCTAGAATGCTGAGAAAAAGCGAAATATAAACAGTGTTTTTTTTGTTCTCTCGCTCGATATCGCTCGAATAAAATATGGAATTCAATAGCCAGTCAAATGTGAAGGTAGAAACAACTATACACGTAAGTTAAATTTAAATCTCTAAACAATAGATTCTAGTCTTTTCCCAGACATGATTGTCCTGGAAAACCATTGTTTTTAATGTACTTTTTAATATGTGTGTGATTTGTATTTTAATATGTGAATTTTGATGGAAAATGTTTATATAAATTAATGATAACTGTAAATGTATATTTTAGACAAACTGATGATGGTGGAGAAAGACACCGACACGTATTTGTGACATTTTGAATAATAAACAATAAAATTGACTGAAATCCAGAAATTTTTTGGATTAAATCTCTAATTATTAACGTTCGAATGTCAATTTAGCTGGACGGGTGATCATCAAGTTGTTCCTTGATGTAGCTCCAAAAACCGCAGAAAACTTTCGGTGCTTGTGCACTGGGGAGAAAGGCATGGGCCATCTGGGCAAGCCCCTCCACTACAAGGGCTCCAGAATGCATAGAGGTAATCGAACACAACGATAATTTATTTCAGGGACTTATCGGGGATGAATGACATCCATGGTTTTTTTGCGCTCAGCCTTGATCATCTTCAGTAGGACTTTTCTGGGGACTTTCTTCACTTTTCTTGGAATTGGGTCTTGCGGCTTTACCACAACATTCGCGGTAAGGAGCTTGGGGCGAATTGCCTCTATTTCCCGTCTGCGCCCTTCCTTGATCTTTCTCAATAAGCCTCTGCGTTTGATTTTTGCTTTGGGGCGCTTTGCTTTGACTAGAGGCTCAACTAAGATGAGTTAAGAGTTAGCATATAGATAGTTGAATAATATACAGGGTGTTCCATTTGCAATAAGCAAGTTGATGCCTACTTTCGGAATAACCGAAAATGCAGTAATCTTGAAAACATTTTAGATCGCTTGCTCCTGCTAAATTTGAAAATATTTTCCGAGCAACCGGTTTTCGATGGGACACCTTGTAGAAGCCATCAATATAAATTACCAGCTAATTTCTCTTCGGATAACTTCTCTTCCATCGGGTTTTCGTAGTCTATAACATTCACTGGGATCTCTTCTAGCTGCTTTAACGTTTCAACTTCCTCCAATTCCTTCACTCGCCTAGCAAGCTCTTCGCGAAAAGTCTCCTCCTTGTCCGGACCTTTCTTGGGTTCTTCAGGAAAACTGATTGTATAGGGGGATCTTGGACTGGCTCTTGGTTTCGGCTGCTCCAATGGGGGGCTATGGGAGTTTTTTGACTGCTGCCCCACATCTTTCACTTGGGGGACAGTGGTTGTAGTTGCCTTCTGCTTCTGCCCTCGCCTCGGCGCTTTGTTGCAAGGGCACTTTTTCTTGGGTTGCTTCTTGCGGCAGCAACAGTCCTCTAAAGATGATTGGCTGTCGCTGTCGCAACAACACTTGGGAGAAGTGGTTGTTTTATTGCAGCAGCACTGCTCATCGTTGTCCAGGAGTTGGCAGGAGCGTGGCTTGGCTTTTGAGTGGGCGCGGCAATGGCGGCACTGAATTTTGGACTCCAAGTAGACCTGCTGGCCTTGCTTTGCTCTACAGCAACGTTGCTCTGGTTGCTTCGAACAGCAACATTTCTTCTCCACTGGTTTGCGACAACAGCAGTCGCCGCTGCTGTCCTGTTTCTCTCTAGTACACTTGCAGCTTATTTGGCGTACCGCCCTTAGAGTCTCTTTGGGGGCGCTGGAGCAGCAGCAGTGGGAGCAGTCTCCTAAAGGGGGGCATGTGATCCATTGCATCATCTTCTTGCAGTTGGTATCGATTTGCGAAGGGGTGTCGTTGAACTCCACCTCCCATCCGCAGGGTTTGCACTTTCGCGTGGGGGTTTCAATAATGTAGGCCACCCCAAACTTGCCTTTGGTTGGGCAATTGAGGGGCGGTTCTGAGGAGGAGCACTGGCATTGGCCTTTGGTGTTATTGGTGAAGTGGCGCGACCAACTTTCCCGCAGTTTGGCGAAAGGGGATTCGTTGCAGTCGCACATTTTACTAGAAATTTTGAGTTTGATGACAATTGATGAAGTCTCACCTGTCCCCTGACTCACCTGTTCTTAATTTCAATATATACATATCCATCGGATTACAACGTTGTCCTTCTTCCGATACTTACTTGCAAGTTATGGAGTGCTTCCTTGGCGCTCGGTATACTTAAAAAATTATCTAGTAGTTGTTTCATATCTTCGTCTGGAGTGGTATAATTTGTAAAATTTGACTTGTCATAAATATTCTTAGAGGCACTTGAAGGCGTTTGTGACTTAATATGGTGAGAAAGTGAGTTATCCGAGTCAAGAATGTATGTGTTGTGTGAAGCTGATGGCAAGGAATTGGAGAATGTGGCAGAGTTGCTATAGTTATGGATTCTTCCATTAGGAGAGTTTGATGAATGTTTGGTGAATGCAATAATCAGAAAACAATTATTGGATAAAATGCTATCATTCCAAACGTTTCAAGTTTGCGCGTCGAACATAGGTGGTGCGAGCAACAAGGAAGGTTTTCTGGTTTTCTTCAGCCTGTTCAATGGAGCACTTTTTTATATGTTGATTAAGTGCGTGGTGGTTTTAGTGGTTCCCTTGTGCATGGTGCAGGGCGGGGATATTGTGAACGGAGACGGAACGAGCGGAGATAGTATTTATGGCGAATACTTTCCTTCGGAGGCGCGCGAAATACAGGTACAAACGTATCCTTTGATTTCTTTAAATTCTTTGAAGGGAGATTCAACCATTCCATTACAGCACGCAGAGCCTGGCATGGTGGGACTATCCATCGACAGTTCTGGAAAAAATTCCTCCCAATTCTATATCACCACGGTACCTTGCCCACATCTGGACGATCAGAACGTGGTCTGCGGCAAGGTTGTAAAGGGTCTGGACGTGATTCGGGAAATGTCGGATATCCCTCGAGAGAAGGACATTCCGCAAGGGGACATTGTGATCTTTGACTGCGGAGAGCTGAAACCGGGAGAGCCCTGGTGTTTAGAGGAAAACGACGGGACGGCCGACGTTTACCCCCCTTGGCCGAACGATTGGAAAGGATCTGCCGACGAACATCTCCTGACTAGCGTCATTGGAGATATCAATGACTCGGGCCACATTTTCTTCCACAAGCAGAGCTACCAAGCCGCCGAGCGCAAGTACAAAAAGGTCTTAAGGCAAGATCCACGCTGCTCTTCTGGGGGAGACTGAAGTCTGACTTTCTTCCCCCATTGTAGGTATATTGACTGGTTCATCGAAAAGTCCCCCAAGAGAGCGGACAACTCCTTCAAGGAGTTTCGCTACAACGTGTTGCTGAACCTCTGCGCCGTGCGGCTGAAGCTGAATAAAAACGCGGACGTGATACAGGATAGCAGCGAGGTGAGACGGATATCTGCTGGCGCTCGCAAGGCCTCATTTAAGGCGCTTTGTAGGTGATTGCACACAACCCGGACAACGGCAAGGCGTTTTATAGGAGGGCGTGCGCCAAACTGGCGCTCAAAGAGTACGATGGAGCGCTGCAGGACCTCAAAATCGCCTACAAGTTGCATCCGAACGATCGCAACATTAAAAACACGTTCGAGCTCACCAAGAAAAAGAGACAGCTCTACTTGAATCAGGAAAAGATGTTTTTTTCGCGTGCTTTTAGCAATATCCATTAAGTTGTTGTATATATTGTTATGTTTTTATTATTTTGGGTAGCCAATAAATGGTTAATTATTGCAACTCTGATTGACATGAGAACTGAGTTTTTATCGCGAAACATTCCACTCGATAGCTTGTTTGTAAGCCGTTTTTTTTTAAATAAAATTTAGGTAAAAATGAGCTTGATTAAACAGTGGCATAATAATAGAGGAGAAAAAATTATACAGATACTACCAAACGCGTGAGGGAGAGAGTACCATTTACAATGTAGCGCCAATTACAGAAGAACAATCGCTTACAACCAGGGACCCGGACCGGAACCGGTATGGACCTAAAACCGGAACGGAACAATTATTTGTGAGGACCAACCGACTTTTCATTCGTAAAGAACAAACACCGTACGTTTATACACTATTTTTAAAATTCTTTTTTAAGTTGAATTATTTTAGTTCTTCGATCACCAACAACGAATCTTTTGAAATTGGAATTTTGGACAAAAGCAACTCCTCAAAATATGGTGAAGAGTGTGAAGACATGAAGCAGGAAGAGCAATCTTTAAACGGAAATAAGAGTGAAAGAAGAACGCGCTAAAGCCAGAAAATTCATTATCAAATTACTTTTCAAAGATACAATGATTAAATTAATTTTTGTATCTAATATTATCTGGGGTTGCTAGTCCTCCTACCCCCTACCATACAACCAGCCGAAGTACCGTAAGCAGTGGAAGGTTTGCTCATCTTTTATCTTGTATAATACAACAAGCAAGGAAAAAGGTCGTGAGATTCTTAATTAGAGTAGCCTTTATCTTTGCCCTCGTTTGTTGTTATTTATAGGTTTTGGAACCGATAAAAACCGGAACCGGAACGGAATCGAGTTGGAAATTATTTTCTAAACCGGACCGGAACAGAATCGAAATATTAAATTTTGCCGTGGACCGAAACCGGAACGGAACAGTTATTTCGTTTCGGTCCGGGTCCCTTGCCCACCCATAGAGTAAGTAAAAGTAAAAGAGAGTTGGAAATCTCATGCGTGACCTCGGCACCGCGTTGCCGCTACTAGCGCTACAACTGACTGGCCAGCATAGAGTAAGTAAAATAAACCACAACCTAAGAAAAATGTCAACAAATATTTAACACTGACTAAAAAAATATATAAATATGTCGGAATTTGAAAGAAAAAAGATAATTTCCAACAAAAACCGACATACTAGCCGAGTAAGTTGGTTACCTACCAAAGAATCAGCGGACTTTACAAAAACATACGACGTTACAGGACGGCACCGCCAAGATGTCTTCTAGTAGGGATGCCACAATATACAGAAACAGAGATAGCGTCGATGTAAAACAGCCAACCATTTTGCTTAAGAACAAAGAAGTGCCCAGCGATGAGGTTTCCATCACTAAGAAAGTGGCAAAGGAAGCTGAGTGTCTCATGGGCGCCACCCCGACCAAGGAGCCCCCAGAAGGCAAGTCCTCGGCTTCATGTAACCCCTTTCAAGCTGATGAAATAAGTGGTTTGTTACAGTTGCACCCCCCATGGTCAAGCAAATGAAGAAATCGATGAAGTTGATTGAGGACGGAGTGATCAGCATTGACTATCTGCAGGACTACATGCAGGAGAACCGCGACTTTGTTGTGGTGGGTGTTGTGGGGGCGCAAGGAGTCGGCAAATCCACCATCTTGAACCTGCTAACGGAAAGCAAGGTAAGTCGTTAGTTGGGGTTTACGGTCACTTCCAGATTGAGTGCATTGGTAAGCACTTTGCTATTGCTTTTATTAAAAGCTGGCTGGAAGCGCGCAGAGTATTCCGAAAGCTCTGTTTCGGTCCGTAGGGTTGTGATAGATTTTTTGACCTTTAAAGAGATACGGGAAAAATTTGTTCAATTTCTATAAATTTCTATTGATACTTCAGAAACGGTTGAAGCCACCTGAAATCTCATTTGAACCTGTCCGATAGAAGGTTCCAGGAGCTGTTATTTGCCGTTCAGTTTTAGTGCAAATTCGATACCTCAAAAGAACTAGAAGCAAAAATAGGACAGTCCGTTGATATATCGGGAATTGTTTGGAAAATGATAATGAACTCACATGATATGTTATTGAATTATCAGCAAAATTGAAGAGAGTTATTTCTTGCGCCCAAGTCTGATTGAGCTTGATTTAAAAAAAATCACGAAAATTCGTGAATTGGGAAAATTCTTCAATTTATTTGAAAAGTTTGCAGTTTATTAAACCGATATGCCCTTTTCAGAAACAGAATTTTGAAAAACCATTTTCTTCGGTCTTCATCACAAGATCTAGTCGATCTTGACTTGAAGAACTCACAAAATATCGTAGAAATGCTGTAGCTTTCACAAACATTTTCTCGATTATAAATCCAACTATTCGCTTTCGAAATATGTCGAACTTCAAGTTTATCATTGGCGAGTGGGCCATTTTTGAAAAAAAACACATATTCAGGTTAGAATCAATCGCAACAAAACCCGATTTTCGAAACTTGCTCAATAATCCTTTTCTGATTGTGCAAACTTGTCGATTTCTTACCTTTCCAATGATTCACCTTCACTTTATCCTCAAATCTACTGACGTGGGAATAGGAAAATCATCGAAAAAAACGTGCTATTCTTTCGAAACTTTTACTAATTAGTCCTTTTCTAATGCGGCAATTGTCTACTTCTGAGCTCTAAGCTGCGCATAACGAATTATCGCTGTCCCAAAGTGAAAAACAACAAAAATCGTAACTGTTAACCGGTAAATGTTTAAACTTCATTATTTTCACTCTTTTTCCTTCAGTAATTCGATTATGTGATTTTCAAGCCGTAAGAAACCTGAAGTAAATCAAACCTCAAATCTCCTAGAAAAACATCCATTACTTAATTTCACTACATATTTCAAACAGTAAGAGCGGCCGCAACCGATCGGTGATAACCACGTATCCATATGTAAAAATCGCTCTCCCTATACCTCCGGAGGTCAATACGAGCAATTGCGATTCCACCTTACTAGTAGTTTGGATTTTCATTCTAGATGAAGAATGTATAATTTCAAATGCAGGTGACCGAGCAAGTAGAACGAGCATACATCAAGTCACTGAGACAAACGGAGTCAATGCGCGACTCAGACAGTGACGACTCTAACCTACCCAGCAATGGCAAACAGGAAGTCGGCTTTATTCACAAAATACAGACGGTAGAGGACATTGAGAACGGCGTAAATTCTACTCACGGCATCAACATCTATGTGTCGCCGAGCCGAATGATTTTCCTGGATTGCCAGCCGATTTTGTCACTCGCAGTGCTCGATAGGCTGATCGAGAACGAGAATAAGCGATCGAGTCTAGTGAGCGACTTTGTCCCAGTGGAAAACAGTGGAGAAATCCAGGGTCTTCAGTTAACGGGCTTTCTTATGTCGGTGTGCCACGTTCTATTGGTCGTCCAAGACTGGTGTTTAGACAGCAACGTCATCAGGTAACCGTAGCTGAAATAGCTGGAGTTCACTGTCAATCGTGCGTTTGCAGGTTTGTACAAACGGCCGAAATGCTGAAACCGACTATGTCGAATCCAGAGGATGAGTACTGTGAGCATTCCCCGCATCTGATTATTGTCCACAATCGCGCCCAAATGGGCGACTTTAGGCCCGCGAAGTTCAAAGTGATGCAAAGAGTATGTGTTTCCACCCTCCATACTCATCTCATCCAATATCGAACTGGATTATTTTAAGGCGTACGAGCTGCTGTTCCAGAAAACCAAGCTGAAGTTCCATAGTAACTTGGGTCTGACTGCCGGCCGAATTCGCAACACTTTGAGCGCGGAAAACTACGGCAATCCAGTTAATTTGTACTTAATACCAGAAATCCTGCCCGATATCGAAAGTGAGTCAAATTTGCTTCTGGGTGAATCTCGAGTCTTATTGGCAATATCAAGTTGGTACAGGTAAGTTCTACACTGACCATCCGCCTTTGGAAGAGCTGGTACAGAAGCTGAAGCTAAATATTTATGGCGCAACCAAGAGTTCTCTAACCCATGTGCAATTGACTGAGAAAACCTGGCTGGTTTACTGCAACAAGGTGTGGGAAACTGTGAAGAAAAGCCCGTTCTTCGTTGAGTATGCCAAGCTGATGCCCTAGAAAGATCAAGACTGGCATGGTAAGCAATGCGTTTTTACGCAGAATGACTAACGCTAAGCTAGTAGCAAGTAACTTTAGAACTCACCACTAGTTTTATTAGTACTCATGAAGTTTCAGTGGAAGGCTCTCCCCGGATGGACTTTGGCATAAGCCTTAAATTGTTCTAAAGTAAACTAATCTGGTCACATAATGTTAAATTTTGATCTTGCAAATATATTTTTCTTCAAACATCGGTCGCCTGAGTAGTCCGTCGCCAAGTTTCACTTTTGCTCTGGAGGAGGTCCTCTTTTCCTTTTTCCTCCGACGAACAACCCATATTAACCGATCCTTGCAAGCCCACAGGGTCCCAATTCTTGAGTTCAAGCCGTCCTCAGCCTTTCTCCTATACTTCTACACTGTATGGGATCACTCGATTGCTTTCGAGAATATACTTATTCGCTTCGCAAGAGAGCCCCGCCCACTTCTCTCGTGAGAACGCCGTTTTCCGGTTTCGAAAATTCGGACGCTCTGGTATCTTAAATTGAAATCAGATGTTGCGGCATAAATTGGACGACAGTTGAAGAAAAAACAACAAATTTTATTTATTTATAGTCTTTTTTTATGATTGATTCTAATACGAGCCTCACTTTTCCGCCAGGATTGTCCACGACTGTTCAATATGAACTCATTGAATGATGTGATTTATCCATATGAATTTGTCTATACTTAATCTAAAACTAAAACCGTTGCACGTCATCAACCGTCAAACTGACCCTGTTCCCAAGTTGTCATGAAAATCTTTTGTTTTTTATAAGGGATTATTGAATTGGTTTTAGATCAATAATAATCGATAATAGTAAAATAACAGTACAATAATTGCATCTTCCAACGTACTAAATGTAGCTACCATAATTTTAGTTATTTTAAGGAAATGTAAGGTATTGGTTAAGTATAGGTAATAAAATAAAATGTTTTTCTTTTATTTATCAATTTATTATCAAATATTACATTATCATTGTTCGTTTATAATCTTGTACGAGAGTGAAATATTCAGCATTTTTTTACTATTAGCGATTATTATTGATCTAAAACCAATTCTTTTGTTGAAAATCTTTTGTTTTTGATAAGGGATTATTATCCCTTATCAAAAACAAAAGATTTTCATGACAACTTGGCAACAGGGTCAGTTTGACGGTTGATGACGTGCAACGGTTTTAGTTTAAGTATAGTTAAGTGTAATTAACTATAATAATCGCTTTACTAATTCCGATACTAAGGAGTGATTTATTGAAGGTTCTCATAAGGGCATTGCTAGTGACAGTGGTTTACTTATAGACGGTTTGCAAAAGTGAGTTTTTTCGGGCATAAAGCGGTTTATATGAGTGTTGGTAGACGGTCGCCAGACGCCAATGTTCCGGATAATCGTCGCGTTTATGCTTCTGCAAAGAAAAAGGTGGAGCTAGACTATGGATTGCGTAGTTCCTGGATCTATATGGAAGTGTTGGTTTAGGTACGTGATTAGATTGGCGACACCAAGTCCTACTTACGTGTTTCTGCGGCACTCCCGCTTTGAACGCCACCTTATACTCGGTTTTGGCTTTTCTCTCGCCAGGTAAGTGTTTTAGCTCGCAGGCGACACACAAGCGGCCTCCTAGTTTCTTGCAGGAGTGCTGTGTGCAACTCGCAGGTTTACACAAGTTTGGGGTGCTTACGTGATGCGCCTCTCTGCTCTTAAGGGTCTTCTCCGCATCGTCATGAGCGCTTTTTGAACGTTTCTGCTTTGTCTTGGGATCCATTTCCCTCGACGCACTAGTGCGCGGCCTATCAAAGACAAAGTCCTTTTTCTGCTGAGCCTCCGCTCCGTGATCAAAAATGGGGCCGAACCCGTGCACCCCATCGCATTTCTGCACATTGTCAGTCTCTTCTTTGGGTGTGTGCACTAGCGAAAACACGGCAGGCGCCTGGGAGCCATTTGAGCCGTCAATGTGCACTGGGGGCTTCGGCTCGTCCGCCGGATCCACCGGATTCAAGTCCCAGCAAATCGCCAAATCAATAGGGTTTACCTTGTTTTGCCGAATGAAGCGCCATTTGCGCTCGAAGCTGCCGCTACTGCCCGGCCTGTCTTCCTCCCGGTCCTTTTTGTGGTGCTGCGCGCACGTTTGTGGCCGGAACACTTTCATCTTAGTGCATCTGTTCGGCCCGAAGCCCGGATATCCCTTCCAACCAACTCCGCACGCATAATGCTCGTTCTCCAAACTGAGGCCTGGATCCGGCCCAAGGATTCGTTGCATCTGTAGCTTGCGATAGATTGAATCGGTGATGGTATCAGGTAGAGGGTTGTGCTCCAGGTTTTCCTTGTGCAGCCTCTTTGCCAGGTTGAAGTTGGAGATGGCGCTGAATAGGGGCGAGAGGATGCGGTTCGTCTTGGCGCTGTCTCGCTCGTTTGGGGGCGGCGAAGTGACCATTACCTTGTTGCTTGGGCTTAGCTCATCTTTTAAAGGAGGTAGTTGGGAGAAGTCGTCCCGATAGAGCGGGTAGCGCTTGGGGAGATCGGGCGATGACTGAGGGAATCTATCCTGGCTTAGCTCATGGTAGCTGGGCGGACGATGGTGCGGCTCCGTTAAATCGCCCGGCACGTACGGGGAGGCCTTTAGAGTAGAGTTATCCACCTGAAAAAAAATTACTGTTTATATCCCCATAGGGGTCGATTATACCCCTCAAACTTCCGCTTTAGTTTGGGTTGTTGTGGAAAATGATTCATTCGCCAAAAAAACAAGATCATCTGCTTACCTGGTTGTTAATAAACTTTGCTTCGTCATTATTGCTGTTGTTTGCACCTCTACCTGAAACCAGCAGAAAAACGAACTACATTTCCTGCAACTTTCTATAGCTAGTGGTGTTTTATTCAAGTTACCCCTTACCGAAGCATTCAGGGAGTTGTTCATTGCTGATGATTTCATCTACATGGACTTTTTTTAAATCCACCGATATATGACCACGGTCATTGGCAATGATTCGCGTCTTTCCAGTTCTTCTGCGTGGAGTTGTCGGGTGCAATTTCGGTACTTCCCAATTGCGCAACACTTTGGGCTTATAGCCCGATTCGAACTAAAGTTTAAAAGACGTTCAGTCAATTAGTTGAGGGGCATTAAATAGAGGAGAAAAGGGGGAAATAAATCAAAGCTTCTTATCCTAATTAATGTTTTATTTTAGATTTTAACATTAACATACAACTAGCGCTTTCCCTTCGCTTCCAATCGTTTCTTGACATGTTTTTTCATTTTAACTTTTCGCTTCTCGCTCTTCTCCATCTTCACCGCCTGCTTGCGGGCCTTTTTCTCCTCGGGAGTTTCCTCCTTCGGCCGACCTGAGTGGACAAATTTGCTGCCCTTCTCCTCGGAGTCTGATTCAGAGGCCTCATCGCTTGGGTGTTCGCTTTTTGCGTCGAGTATTTCCGGATGTTGGATAGTGCCGCTCAAATCCGCCTTCAGCCCCGTCAAGGTCTTGTAGACCAATTCCTCCCCTAGCCCTGCCTTGGCCTGGTTGATGTCCCTCTCAAAGTCGACTACTTCGTTGAGTCTCCTGGGAATGTAGGCATTCTTGAAAACTTCCTCGTCCACCTAAAATTAGTTAGATATTGCAATAAATATTCGGTGTAAATCTGAGGTAGTGGCTCGAGTTCATTTTGAGTAAATAAGAAGTCGTTTAAAGTCCACTATAATTTATGTTTTCTGTTAAAATATTCCTGACAATTTCAGCCACACGTGATCCCAAGTTTTAATTTATATTTATTATCATTTCTCTTTTAACATAATATTTAATGTGTTGTGTCGACCGACATTATGTGATTGATGCTTGGCATTTGTATCCACAAATCCAGTGACATAGTTTTAGGTCTTTGATCCCTGATGATGTTTATAACATAAAATAACCGAAACTCGTGATTTTGAAAATACATTATAGGGGACTTTAACAGACTTTGTATTTACCCAACATAGATATTGAAATGCTGTTAAACGTAAACATTGGCTTAGTACCTGTTCAACTGAGGAGAGTTCTGGACGAGTGCTTGCTTGTTCAGAGAGCTTGTTGAGGCACTCGTGCATGTTCTTCTCGTTGATGGATGAATCGGTGATGAAGTCAAACAGCTCCTTGAGGGTCAATGTGGCGACGCCTTTCTTTCGGAAATAGGTCGTAATGTTGGTGCAATCCAACCGTAGAAAGTTTAATGCCAGAGGATGATCGTGCTCGACGCTTTGGGACACATCGATGACATATACCATCCCGTTGTGGTAGAGCATGTTGTATTCCGAAAGATCTGCATGAACCAGCTTGCATTTGTTGTACATTTTCCACATGGTAATGACGACTTCTTGATATATTTTTTTGCTTTGCGAATCGGACAGATGAACATCTTTCAACTTGGGTGCCGGCCAGCCGTCGTCGCCGATAAACGACATGAACAACACGTGCGAGCGCAGCAAGACCGGTTGAGGCACATTGAGTCCGTTTGAGTGCATTCTAGACAGGTTGCGCATCTCCTTCTCAGCCCACGTGCGGACCTTTTTCCAGTTGTTGTGGCGGGAGTAGCCGCTTCTGAACCGAAACTCCCCACTTACGTATTTGTCGCGATCTTTAAACACCAATATTGAAGTCTTGTAGATTTTGATGGCAAAGTCCTGCCCTTGAGGTGAAGACGCGTGGTACACATTGGCCTCCTTGCCTGTTGAGATGCATCCGTTAACTTCTGTAATAAAACCGTTATTGAGTAGTTTGAAGAGAATAAGGCGCGTGCGGGGGTCCATGACTTGTTCCACTGTAGCCCTATCTTTTTTGTCCTTGATTCTGTTCCGGGCGTCCTCCATTTTTTTCTGGTTCGTTATTAGGTGGCTGACTGCGTGGCTGGGCAGTTCGGGGCCCTCGTATTTGTCCACGTTTATTTTCTTCGCATACTTTTCCAACAGATTCTCAATGGACTGGTAGTTGCTCATTTTGCTGGGTTTCTGCTGCTGGTTGTTGTGCGAGCCAGGCTTGCTGTATTCTTCCTCGTAGTCTAGAAAATCATCGTCACTGTATGAATCGAACCAGTCGGCTGCATCTTGGATATGTATCTTTTCCACATTTTTCCATAAGTTCTTTTCATCTTCTACGTCGGCAAACATTTGCTCTTCATTCAGGTACACGCTGGCCATGTTGGTCGACAAAAGCTTTTCGGAACACTAACACGCGACAACCAAACTGGAATTGTAGCCAGAGACAAACTGCTGTACCACGTGTGAACACTACGAATGTTCTCAGTTTTTTTGAGCGAGTGTTGGAGATCACAAAGGTTAGTTTCATTTCCGCTGGGTTCTGTGTGTTTGAGGTTATGCTGTTTGGACGCTTCAATGTGACAACGCGGGTTGAAGGCAATGTTTTTTATATAAATTGTTTTATTAAAAGCTTCAGGGCTTTGCACAACATCTAAAAGTTGGTGTTCATGTAATTTATGGGCGAAGGTGTCGTTTGAGTCCCTCCGAATTTTTAGTTTTTCATGTTTTACCTTAAAGAAGACTTTAAATTAAGCAGTTTCAGCGAAAAAAATTCCTGGGTGGTCCATAAACTAAGCTAAAAAACACTAACTTTTGAAATTCGCTTTCCCAAAACCATTTATTTATGCCCAAAAAGGAGATTGTCCGGTGCTATTTGCTGTTAAATTGTGTTTTGACGCTTGTAAATTTTGAAAAGCGTACTTTTGTAAACATATGCCAGTGAAACAATGAGTGCCGAAAATTCAATGTCCTGTACACCACCAGAAGTTAGAGATGCCGCAAATATTGGTAGAATTTCCAACCTTGCTGCTTTCACTGTATGGTGTTTGTATAAGTTGCACACTTTGCATGACATTTGCGCTATTTGAAAAGACAAGAACTTGTAACAAAGTTATAATTTACAAATTGTAAGTAAACTTTAAATTAGGATCAATAGTTGTCGATAAACCTACGTAATTCATTAGAAAATCAGCATGTCCGTTACTTTTTAATGAAAATACTTTAAGAAATATAATGACAGTGACACGTTCACTTTGTCACATTTACTTTTGCGCGTAAAAGTCCGTGCGTAAAAGTGAAACAAATGAATACTAAAGAAAAGTGCTTCTTTATGGCCATCGCTTCTGATGGGAAAATGGCAGTTTTTGATTCATTCGAATAAAAACTACTATTAATAACCTCCATACCTCCTCCTCCTCCTCCTCTATCGTGTTTTTCCAACCCCAATTGAAAGCCAAAAAACAACCCTTCGAAGGTTTTTAAAGCCCCATGTTGCATAAATAAATAATGATTTAAAGCAGCAAGACATTAATATTTTGTCTGAGGTTTAAACCGTGACGCAATTATGGCATAATTATAAAAACGTCTGGTAGTAATTTGATTCGGCCGACATGAAAGGTTGAATGAAGACTTTGCTTTCTTCAAGAACGCCAACAATGCTTGGGTTGCAACATCAGCGGGCGGCTGCGGAAAAACTTGTTTTTATCAACGAATATGTCAAGGAGAACATAATAGCGCCATTATTCAATAACTGGCTTGATTTAGGACTCATTAATTATCAACCACTTTCACCCCTCATTGTTCAAATGGGGAATTATTGCTCTACTAGTTGAAAAAACAAAAAAATAAAAAGATTCGTACCTGTTGAGCTTGTTACTTGATGTACTCTGCCGAAAGTTCTTGATTTATTTGACTTGCGACCGTTAACAATGCAACTGAATACAATATTGGCTAAATGACGATATCGCCTGGAAACTTTACTAGCGCAACCCGAACGGGGTTTGATTGATTCTCTCCACTAAACTAAATTCAGTTCTAGCATATAAAGATAATTTATTATTGGAGCCAACAATATGTAGCGTGCCGGCAAATACTTTAATGAATGATAGAATAAATGCTATTTTAGGTCACGAAGCCATTTTTTTCAATGTGAAACAACATATACAGGGTGTTTTATATAGCGATTTTAAGGATGATTCAAATTTCAAAAGTCCGTTATTAATACTATTAATACCATTTATCTGGGAGTCTAGCTAATGCACCAATATACAGGGAGTTCGAGTTTCTCAAAAAGATTATCTACTAATTAATTTTTTAATGGAACACCGCATACAGGGTGATTCAAAATTGGCGTCATTCCTTTTAAGGGGCAATAGGGGGTCACTCGAGAGTACGAGAAAAATATTGAAAAAATTATTTTTATTCATTGTTGCATTAAAAGCTTCTTTTATAATTTTAAATTTGATGATTATTTATATGAAGAAATAAAATTTAAATCAGCCGGAAGCCATTATCAGCTGCTTGTATTGATTAGGAAATGATTTAAATTTGACTGATTATAAAGAAAATGTCGAAACATTGGCATATTAAATAATGCTAATTCGTTTTCTACTTTTAAATCCGCTAAAAGGCAATTCAGAGAAGTGTCTGATGAATATCTCGGGCCCAAAAATCGGATCACTTATCCATTACATAAGAGCCGTTGTTGCCTATTGATGATATCACTGCTCAACCGGCCAAATGTGAACTTTCTCCTTGATTAATTCGATTCAAAAGTTGAATTTTTCTCTTACCAGCAGATGGGACTTTCCGCCCAAAACCATTGTGGCAAATTCAAATTACACTTCGGCTGTACATGCATACATTAGCATTAAAATGCGCGTCCACTTGTCCGCACCTAACAATCGAAACGCGTTTTGTCTCATGAAGGCGCGTTACGCAACTCTGCACCGATTTTTGATTGCCCACGAGTGCTTCTAGGCTGGTTTGTCTGGTCCAGATTTGCACACAATTGCCCCACTTTTTTTCGGGTATATAAAGATCAATCGCGGTCAGGATCAACAATTACAGTCGAAGACCCATCCAAACCTACCACACCTCAACTACCATGGCTTTCAAGGTATGTAAAAGGGTTATTAGGGTTTTTACATATAATTCGCTCGAGACAAGTACTGACTGGTTTGATTCTAGTTTGTTGTATTTGCTACCCTTCTGGCTCATGCGCTCGCTGGGGCCATCCCCGGGGCTCCGCTAGCTTACGCCGCTAGCCCAGTTTACGCGGCCCCAATTGCCAAAGCAGTTGTTGCCTCCCCAGCTGAAGATTACGACCCCAACCCCCAATACAGCTACGGCTACGACATCCAAGATGGCTTGACTGGTGACAGCAAGAGCCAGAGCGAGACTAGAAGTGGGGATGTTGTGCAGGGCAGCTACTCTCTTGTGGACCCTGATGGTAATTCAAACTTCTGAACATATAAGGGAGAAAATGCTGACCAGCGAATTACAGGTCTCAGGAGAATCGTTGAATACACCGCTGATCCAGTGCACGGATTCAACGCAGTGGTGCGCAGAGAGCCATTGGCTGTCAAAGCCGCCCCAGCTATTGCCAAGGTGGCTGCGCCAGTCGCCTACGCCGCTCCTGCTCACTACGCTCAACCTGCGCCATTGGCTTACGCAGCTGGACCAACCAGAGTAGCATACGCACAACCTGCCATCGCCTACCACCACTAAGATCCTAGCAGTATTGTATATAGTTATTATTTATTTGGATTTCATTAAATAGAGTCGATTAAAAAGAGTTTTTGGCGTTTTTTTTTGAGTTTTTGACAAAAATCGTTTGATTTTTATGCGTGGTAATACCAAGATGTTGGTTCTAACACGATGTTTAACAGACTAACCATATATTTCCTAATTAATGAAAAACTTTCCCTAGTTTATAAAAGCATCACACATGATTTCCGATTATGATTGTTCGATCTTGCTGATTTTCGCATGATTAAGCCGTTGTCGATAGGAACTTGGTCCTGACGTTTCGTTGGCACCCATGAATACTGTCTTCAGAGTTGTGGCAGCATTACAAAATATAGCACATACAATAACAATAAACAATGAACAGCACAGATACAAAAGGTATCAGAACGAACTCGTCAAGAAATCAAATCAATAATTTTAATATTCTTCCATAATACCGCGAATTGTAGCAATTGGACAATTATTGCGTCACTGCCAGAAAGCTTGGGACAGTCTATACAGGCTGTTCCACCGGAAACCACCGCGATCGATATCTGGCAAACTATAATTAGGAGAAATTTGAAAATTGGACCGAATACGGGACGTCATTGGGACAAGCGATCTAAAATAGTTTCAAATTGGCCACACTTCATACCGGAAGTACCTTCACCACACGTACCACACTTCATACCTTCACCATACCGGACGTAGGTATCAACTTGCTTATTTTAAATAGAACACCCTATATATTATCGCATTTTTTAATTCTACTTCAAATTCTAAATATATTTCATGTATAATGTCCTATATCTAGGTCTAGACCCAAACTAACCGTTTTTGAAATATTGGCAATTTTATGCAAAAAATGACAGTTGCAGGCACTAGAATAATTATAAATTTTTATAATCACATATATATATATATATATATATATATATATATATATATATATATATATATATATATATATATATATATATAGACAATAAAATTGACTGAAAAACCCAGGAATATATTGGAATGAATTAAAAGTACAGTCAGGAAAAAGAAATATACGAAAAAG
Source organism: Dendroctonus valens (assembly GCA_024550625.1). Lineage (NCBI taxonomy): Eukaryota > Metazoa > Arthropoda > Insecta > Coleoptera > Curculionidae > Dendroctonus > Dendroctonus valens. The sequence continues at coordinate 96,709 of JAJTJO010000008.1, forward strand.
ATATAGATGCTTGGGAGAAAAAAAGCAGAATGGAACGAGTGGTTTTCAATCTAATGCTAATCGGCAACACGGGTTGCCAATATCTCACCGCAGAAGATCTATACCGGCTCGGTTCATTTACGTCCGAACACGTAGAACCGATGTCTGGCGTATAAGGCAGGGTCTACCTAAAGCCTTACTGACGAGTCCAATAGGTAGACCCGGGACGAAACGCAGGGCTCATCACATAACACCATAATTAGTGACAATAAAATTGACTGAAAAAACCCAGGAATATATTGGTATATATATATATATATATATATATATATATATCTATATATATATATATATATATATAACAGTATATATAATAAGTATAATAACAAGTATCTGTTACTTAATGTGAGTCGCATTCCTTGTTGAAAATGACATTTTTATTGCTTTTACTGAAATTGGACCAATTTCAACATAGACAATGCGCAAAACAAAGAGAAACTGGAAAACAAGAATGAATAAAAAAAGATACATTTGCGGTAAAAGAGAATGATATTTAATGAAAACAAACAGAACAACGGCAAATGCAAAAAAACAAAAAAAAATTGTAAATATTATAAAGATGTAGAATGTATGCTAATGACCAGAAGTCACGTAGAATGAAGAACTAGACGAAATTGACGCGAAAACTCGCGTTTTAAGTGGCCACCATGTATATTTATAAGATAAAACAGGATATTGATGAGCACTTGAAACTTACGTTTGCTCGACGGAGCAAGCCACCTCTGAAGATGCAAGCCACTCGTACTTGCAAAACGTCGGGAAGAAATGGTTTTCAACGTTGACCTAAAAGCTTGGAAAACTCAGCAGTTTCAGTCACTTTCTTCTCTTGAATCTTCTTGAGTCTTCTCAATGAATGCAATCGAATATACGGAGCGTCCTATTTGAAAATAGACATACCCAGATGAACTAATGTGAATTGCACACCTTGCCTTTGCTTTCATTATTTTTGGCGCATCGGTTGCGCCAACCGTAACCGCAACCTTGACAACAAATGCCTCTTGTACTGCCTCGTACCTTCTTATTCACGAATTCAGCAGGACCTACCGGTTTTCGGTTGGCCCAGGCCATGTACTTTGCTCCACATTTCGCATATAAAAGACCAATTCGCAACCAAAGCCAATCAATGCAGTTTCAGTCACGAACCGAGATGGCTTTTAGAGTAAGTTGATCCAGACTGCGTCCTTATTGGCGCTAACTGATTTCAAATTTCTAATATAGTTTGTTGCTTTGGTTGCCTGTTTGTCATGCGTGTCGGCCGGAATCCTGCAAGCTGCGCCCCTTGCTATCGCCCCCAAAGCAGTTGAAGACTACGACCCCAACCCCCAGTACAGCTATGGCTACGATATCCAGGATGGTTTGACTGGGGACAGCAAGAGCCAGAGTGAGACTCGAAATGGGGATGTCGTGCAGGGCAGCTACTCCCTAGTGGACCCTGATGGTAATTGAACCCTGCGAGCCCTAAAGAGTGAAACTGAGAACGAAATTACAGGTCTGAGAAGAACCGTGGACTACACTGCCGATCCTGTGAACGGTTTCAACGCAGTGGTGCGCAGGGAGCCATTGGCAGTCAAAGTAGCGCAAGCCCCCGCCCCTCAGATAGCCCGTGTTTCATACGCAGCCGCCCCTTCAGTCGCATACCCCACCCCTATTGGCTACTCAGCAGCGCCAGCTGTCGCTAAAATAGCTTACTCTTCCCCAGCCGTTTCTTACCACATTTAAGTAGTTCATGTTGTTATTTATTAAATTTTTGCGAAATAATCTAGGGGTCGTTTCACTAAACCATAGTTACTTGCCTTACCTGGTTAGCGCTGTAATTTTTTGACATACTCAGTAATACTGTTAGAGCTCTCAGTGCAGGCGCTGACGTGCGATGAAACATGATGTTTGCCTTAGGGCCATTGCATGGGGTTCAGCCCTGGAAAAAACATAAAATTGACAGAAGGACTAAGAAGTGCTTTCAAGTGAGGTAATGAGCAGTTTTTACAGAAACGAACCGGTGGAAATTGTTTTAAGGCGCTTTTGAAGTGTTTTTGATGCAGAAACTATGGCAAAATGTACGTGGTGTTTCAGTCACATCAGATTCAAAATTGTCAAAACAAGAGCGGGAAGGGCATCCCCTCCTTAATAGATCCAGCAAACAGCAACAGCAACAGAAACAAATTAAAATTACGACTTTTAACGCTCTGTATCTCCGTAAATATCACCTTTCGGATAAGGCATCCTTGCGCCAGTATCCACCATTGACGTGTAGGATCTCCAGTTTCGGGACTTCCCATTCTTAATGAATCACTCTGTATACTAAAATACTTTTGGGGTTTTGAAATCTTCTTTGTCCAAAGTGTATAACTATCTCGTTGCTTTTACCGTTTGCTCTACTCGAAAGAAAATATTTCAGTGCAAACGCCTTGTTCGCCATGTTTGACGTAAACATCTTGACTATGAATCACTCTGTATATGCGAAATCATTTCATACTTAAAATACTCAGGAAGTTAGGATGCTTGAAAGTAAGTTTTAGAACTTATGTTCAGTTGACTTACCTGATATTCGGTTCTTTCGCGTTTTTCACATACTTTACAAACTACACGACCAGAAAAGCAGTTGATGAACCAAAAGTTTCAGCTTTTCCATGACTTCGGCCACATTTTTCTCCCTAAAATTCAACACAAATCCAGCACTAAATTAGCCCCATTGACGACTCCACCAGGTAACAAACAGCTCTTGTTTGGCTGGATATCCTAGACAACTGGAGTGTTTATGGATTGAAATATGTAGTAGGGTCAAATGGCCTGGAAATAGCCGTTACAGTGAAAATAGTTGAAACTTTTGATTTATGCGAAAAATGTCCGGAAAGTTGCACAACTCAATGGCATTAACATCGCTTATTTATTGATTATTTTCCGAAATAGCTTTCACATAGTTCAGGGGATGTCGTTGAATTGCCCCACATGTAGGTATCCGTGATTAAAGGAAGGCAGCACGAACCCGTGCTTTATACAGGGTGATTCAAAATCAATCCTTTGAAGTGGTGGTTAATCGACCCTCCAGTTTCTTCTAGTTCTTGTTTCTTTGCAAAGCGCTTTCTTTAGGGTTTGCGTACTGGTTGTCATTCAGTTGCTTTCAAATGTTTACAACAAATTCTCCTGCTTAATTTTTCAACATTTTAATCGACCCTTTTTCTGCTTGTCTTCTCTTTTCTGCCGCTGTTTTGTTTTTGGCCTTTTGGGAGTTTTTGGCTAAGCGCAAACTCCCGAGGAAAATATTAAAGTGTGATTGAATGCATATGGAGATTCGTATGATATTCAATGCTTCATGGTGTTTAGAAAGACGATTTAATTTAGACAGTTTTTGTTTTTTCTTCTCTCTTCAAAGTTTTTGAAGGAAATGGTAAAGTGGGTTTTGCATATGAGATTTACATCCCGTTATCGTATTGACGCCCATTTTAAATCACCCTGTATACAATTATTCTATACATTTTTTTACTTTCAATGTTACCCACTGATAATAGATGCATTGTCAGTAAGGTACATTTAAAAAAATTAAAAAAATTGTTAATGCTCTCTAACTATATTACTGTATTTTAAAGCTTGTTAAAAGAATCTGAGTACACCAATATTTTTTTATCACTCCTCGGCAAAAAAGGCATATCAATCTTTCATTTGAGTGCAACAAAGATATCATTCGACTGGACTGTGACAGATTATGATACAATTGACAGTTTTGGGCGGGGCTTGATATCATCTCTCTAATGCCGGTATTACTACTCTACGCGTTTTTCCCCGATTTATTGGCCAATAACGTGGGCCAATTATTGAAGGTCGCCAGATATGAGCGTATAGCGTGAAATCGGGCTGCGATCGATAAATCGTACGACTTATTGCCGACTGCGAGTATTTTGGAAATTATTGCGGATTGTGATTTTTTTTTGGGAATTTTTTATGTTATTTGTTGTTTCCTAACTGTGCAATGACGATGTTGGCAGCGATTCTCGAAGTAAAGTGGCAAGGAATTAGGAGTTAGGTATTTTTCTCATTTTATTGAGTTTCAGATGTTGCAAATCTCTGATGTATGGAATAAGTTTAGCAAATTAATAAAGAAAATAGTTGCATTTTTGGAGGCATAAGCAAACAATTTGGTTCTTGGCTCATGTGCTATGGTCTACACATCGTTACCAACACAAAACAACAGTACTAAAGTATTGAAATTTATGTTGGTTTTACTGAAAATGGCACCAATTTATTGTGAGAACAATATCCAAGTGTAAAGTCGATGACGCAAGAAGATGACCTTCAATAATTGACCCAATTTATCGGCCAATGAATCGGGAAAAAATGCATAGTGTAATACCAGCATTATATTATTACATTTTCGGGGTTCGAAAGATTCCAGTAACTCGCTCTGTTTGCAAAAACAATTTAATAACCACCACCCGAATTATAACCAACAAAAATCGCACTATTATTTAACCTTGATTCAATAGCTCGTTCACTAACTAACTCACTCTCGGGCGCTTCCCGCTTACTTTATATAGCTGTTGGCAACCCGCGAATATTCCCTATTCCAAACCCATCTCGAAGCTGTCTCGAACTTTCAGTAGTCATCTCGCTGGCAGAGTTGCTGCTACGGCTTGTTTTTATGTTACCCATCTGCCTTTTTCTTTCGCATAAGATTAAAATACATATTTTTTTTAAATCCATATTAAATGTATTTTATAGGTTTATCCACATAATATTAAATTATTAATTAAGATTCAAATACAATCCGAAGCAATGCACTTATTATTCATAAAAAGATTTTAAATAAATGAAATCCGACTTTATTTTGTTTATTTAAAAAAGTTTATATGATTTGATTCGGTGACGAAAATTCAGTTTAATAAAGTGTTTACTAATTCCAGTTAATTGTTGATGAATATTGTTAATCTAATAGTACTGATACTGGGGTAATATCGTTCCTTTATGTATCAGAAAAGTTTACTGAAAAAAGCCAAAGAATCGTAAAAATTAATTGTTGCGGAACACCCAAAGAAAATATCACTCTGTAGGAATCTAGGCTACGCCACTGTGTTATTACCCCATGAACTCGACTGTTTGACAGTGACAATCCATCAATAGGTGTCATTAATTACAATAGACCGAATAAAAGCAGCTTTCCAACTGGATTTCTGACAAAAATGTTGTCAAAACCCGGATAATGATGGAATTCTCCATCCAGTGGCGGACCAAATAAAATAAACCAGTAAAAGAACTTTCGCAATTTTATTAATGCCATTTTTACAATAAAGTATTAATTAACGTTAACGTTAATATCCAGGGCTGATTAGTGCTTGCTTGTAGTACAACATCAAGTTCAACCAATCATGTGCCTACTTTTATGGGTAATACTAATATATTTATAGGGATGGGAATCCAGCATCCCGACTTGTTCTAAACTAAACTTGTTTAATATTTTCCGGTAATCAACGAAGCATTGAGTCAAATACATAAAAAATAAACACTAAAGATACGAGTTGTAAGCCCCCAGGTATACGTCCAGCTAAAGCCCTCCCCATGTACGTCCCAAGACCCTTTGCAAAGAGTTCCAGCCGCTTAGAAAGCACATGGGAAAGCAATTTTATCGAAAAAATCAGTCAAAATTGAAGATTTAATTTATATGGCTAACTCTGCCATCTGATTGTCGTAGAAGCGCTTTCAAATAGTCTAGTAAATGCCTGTTGCGGGTCTCCAAACTGGGCCTTATTAGCTCCTCTTCGGGAAGGCCGCCCTGCGCACCCAAGTTGCGTCCAAAGCGCATAAAGTTGGAGCTGGCGGTTCTGCCAAAGCGCAGGTAGTTCTCATGGCGCTTCAGAGCATCTGCGCTGGCTGCCGCCTGTCGTTTCTCGCGCTTCTTCTTGCTGCCCTCACTTATGCTTCTGCCAAATCGCAGGAAGCTGGATTTGTCCCTGGCCGAGCGCTGCTGAGGATTGTCTGAAAGACTGTTTAAAAACGCATTTTTCTAATATCTGTGAGGCCCTCAGGGGGTTCTTTTACGGAAATGTGTTAGTAATTAAGCTCGGTGCAAAAGTAAATTTTCAGTGTAATAAACGTGCAATTACTGCTTAAAACCGCTGCTAACGGTACACTTTGATCCTTTTTATTAGTATTAGTGTTAAAGGGCCTTTAGCCCGGTTTAGCAGTAGAAAAGTTGTGAACTCATACCGCCTAAAGTCCTGCTTACTACGACCGAACCTAATAAAGTGATCGTTTTTTCCTTGCCTTCCAGTTCTGGAGGGCCGTTGATCGGCTTTGTTGCTGTATGGGGCCTCGTTGCCGCTCTCGTAGTCCCAAAAGGCTTTCCCAAAGCGCAGGAATTTGTCGTTGCCTCTGGACTGTCGGTTCATGTAGGGCTCCACGTCGGCCTCCTCATCCGGCGCGAATATCTCGAAGCCCTCAAAAGAGTCATCGGTTAGCGACAGCGCCGATTGAAGCAGAAGCAATGCTAGCAAAATGACCGACAGCCCCATGGAAAAACAATTGTCTGCAACAAAATATGTAGGAACGTATAGAGGGTGTGACTAAATCAGGGTGTTAGAAATGGGATCTTATACAGTGTGGGTGATTGAATGAGAGGTTAACATATTTTACAATCGAATTCGTGTCAATTGCGTGGACCTTAGAGTCGAAAAACCCATTTCAAATATACAAGGTGGTCGGTAATAAATGCGACAAAATTTTGAATGCAATTCTCAAAAAAAACTACGGACGTAAATATATTCAAAGCGTTTTAAATAAAATTGAAATTGATTATAGAAAATGTATTGAGCTAAATGGAGGTCATTTAGAAAATAACTGGTTTTAAAAATAATTTCAAAATTACACTGCAGTTAGCCGTGATCTTCCATCCCGTCTTGGTTGCACCACTCTGTATATTACGTGGAATCAGATAAGGCTAAGCATTTTTGGTCCAGGACCTCATTAAGACACTTCCTTTATGAGGCAACTACACGTTCTTTTTCGTATGAAATTCTTTATGGAGGTTTTGGAAAACCGATTCAACTTAAACAACTTTCTGTCTCTGAAACGTCTTTGTTAGTTTAAGAGAAAATTGAAAAACTACAGTCTAATGTCTATAAAGATTCAGTTAAAAATCTGATAGTAAATGGCCACTGTTGAGACTAAACGAGCCGTTTTTTCTATGCAAGATCTCTGCAGGTTTTCTTAAAATACGAATTTCAAGTGGTTTCCATTGCGAGAAGAACGGCCATTGAGTACAAAAGTCAAAAACAACATCTCAAAATCATTTTTTTTGCATCAAAATGTTAAAATTACCGTGCTAATTTGAGCAAAATCACATTTTTTATTGCGTGCGAATTTTATTGCATTCTGTATACTAATGTTTGAATTTTTGAATGTAACATCAATCAAAGTCATCCGCCGTTTGATCTGTTGCACGTTCAATGTTTTTCGTCAGTAAAACAAGGACGGATGTAGTCACACTCACCCCATTTTTGACAAACGTCATAATTTGCAATCAAATCTTGCAAACCTGATTAGGACTTGATCAAACTTGTGTTTTTTTGGGTGAGAATGTGCCAATTTAGAGAGGAAAATGTGCATAACTCACTATGTAAGTATTTAGATTTCACTGCTAATAATATTTAGTTGCTTGGGACCAAAAAAATGTATTATATATACTTATAAAGCCTTTGGTTGCCCCTTAAGGGGGAGCACTTCGAAATTCTGTTTGGACAGCATGTAAAACGCCCGATTTGGGCCAATTATGTGGCCCCAATTTGCATTGATTATACCTCCTTCCAAATTCGATTTTTACCGGAAAGTTGCAAGTGGCCTTTAATGCTTGGCTCCCCTTTCAGTTCTATAATTAATCGTACGACAAGTATGAATATCTTAGTAGCAGCAGCAGCTTGATAGAGGCGGAAAACTTCAGACGCCCCAAATAGCATCGAATAAAATAAAAGGCAGCTGAATTAATTCCTCTAACGGTCAATGTTGAAGCCATTTTTTCAAATAAATCCCCCCAACCTACTTACTATACATATAGGGCATCATATTTTACCTTTTCATGTCTGATATACGGCGCGTTAAAGGGATGTAATGTTGATTGAAATAAATGAATCTGGTGAGAGCGTGCACGAACTGAAAGAATGCTGTAATGACAGTGCTAGGGAATTCTTTTCTTTGGCTCTAATTTGCAACTTTAACTCTTAAGCAGGTGTATGTATTCAGCATTTAATCAGCAGGCATCGCAGTTGTCACTGTGAGCAACTAGCAGTGAATCGAACAATGGCTATGATGGCTAAGCAAGCTTAGGAAAACTTTTAATTGGTTTATTATCACGAAGCCTCGGTGTGTAATAAATAATGCGTGTTAGCACTAGCAGTTTTCTCAGCTTAAGACATTCAAGAGCTTCATTTCAGAGTGGCTTCTAGGTTAAAATGGTCAGAATTTCAGAGCCTCCAGTGTTAGAAGATTTTCAAAAAGAACTTCCGCCTTATTGGGTTTCTTTCACTTATTATTTCAACTGACAAGCAATGAAACTTTCCGAGTCTTCAGATCGGTCAAAGGTTTCTGAAATATGTAGGTACCGATTTCGAGATGTGCTCATCTGAACCGGTTTCGAGCCTATTAACTCCCATCAGCTGAGTTTAGTCGGAAAATAACACTACCGAAACCTGTACTGTATTTCGTTCTTGCATTTTTTGCGCCGGAAATATCGAATAACTTTTGTCATCATTTAAAAGTTTTGTTTCTGTTAGTCTGCTGGTTAGACTGCGTTCTCAATTTACAAATGAAAAAGTGAAATGCCGAATCACTCTTCCAAAGTAATGATGCCAATGTTGAATTAATTAACAAATAAATTCATTGAAGGCGGGTTTCTTGAAAGTATACAGAGTGTCCCTGAATTGACTGTACAACGTTTAACCACAAATTCCTTAACCGAAATTAGGACGATCTAAGCAAATTTCTCTATATCCTAATGTTGCTTCATTTTGCCGCTACACGGCGCCAAACTTCTCAAAGTAATATCGTTTTTTCCAAATAATTTCTAAACGAAAGCCTAAATCGATTTTCACTAATTTTGGAATCATCAATTACTACATGAATTAACGTGTTTTTAATATTTTTTAATGCTTGGAAATATTAAAAATGACGCTTAGTTAGTTAATAAATGTTTGAATTTTTGTTACCCCCTATCCAAATAATTTAGTTTTTTCTGCTACTAGCTGATTTTCTTTCAAAACTTTTTCGCCTCTTGTAAGATTTTTGTCAGGCATACAGTTTCTGTACAAAAAATTTTTGACGCTTGATTTTCAAAATACAGGACGTCAAAGTTTGAAATTTTTTAACGTTGTTCATATTTGAATTTTTTTCAAGTTTCATATTTCTGAAGATGCAAGCCACTCGTATTTGCAAAATTTCGAACAACTATTATTTCTACTCCGACCTAAAAGCGAGAAAGGCTCATTAGTTTCAAAAGAAACGTTGGATAGAAACTGTTAAGCCATTGAGGTTAAAGGACGTTTTCCTGACGTTCGCAAGCACCCGTGGTTGCATCTTCAGAAATGAATTGCTCGGCCCAGCTCCACGTTTGAAGAACTTGACTCTGAATTAAACAAGTTGATTTTGGGGTTTTTGGGGCTTGTCTCAAAGTATTTTGTATAGGGAAATCATGTTTAGCTGGTCTTGGATTCATCTGCACTGGCTGAAGAGGGAAAGATGAAGATCGAAAATGATGTCTGAAATTAAGGAAAAACGCAATATTTGTGCCTTAAGCGTTATTTAATATGGTCCCAATAATTCAAATCAGATGAAAATCTCTAGCTGCACCGATTATTTTCGATTTTACGGGTATCGCGAGTAGAATATATTCTGGTCATTGATCATTCTTAAAACATCTTGCATAAGAAGCACCAATTTTTTCAATGAACGTCTAGTAAACATTTGGTATGCCATCAAACTATTTTAGAAGAGTTATTCTAGAGCTTAGAAAATCAGCCATATTTGTTTGAAAATACAGGATGATTCACAACCTTATGGACACAGAGCAGGGGCGTGTAGAGGTCCTCAAAACAAGTCGAGTTGCCATTTAAGTTTTTTTTCTCAGGCCCATGGTTAACGAGATACAGGGTGTTAAAGTTTTAAAAAAATATTGGTATTTTCTCTTTAACTCGGTTGTTGTTATACGTAAAACACGGCCCTAAAATGAATGTACTGATATTTGAATCACCCTGTATTCATGCCCTTTAGTGTATGTCCTTTAAGGCTACTTTAACAAGTCCAAAATGTTCACACACACCTGTTGACAATAAATGGCCCGATTTATCCGATAATATACCAGCAACATTCGAAATCCCTTTGCTCAATCTGCCTTTTATGCAATTTCAAATGAAAAGAACCCGTTTAAGTTTAAACCCTTGGACGCATTCCAGCAATGCTATGCTTGATTAGTCACAGACTAGTTTATTGCTGTGCACATTCAATTTAGCAATGTTGCATGCTGCAATATGCACTTCTAAGTAGAGATTTCCAAGAAACGATGTTTGGGCAATTTGCAATTGCAAGTCAATGCGTTTGCTTTGTTCGAAAGTCTGAAATAGAATAAAGTAGCAGATTTCTCTCTGTACAAAAGGCTGGCATAGTTTAGAACAAAAGCTAGTGTCCAAGCAGTGTGGAACCTAATCCTGGATACTTATTTTCAATTAAAAAGTTTCAATAGCTGGACAAATTAATAAATTTCTGGCTCCTAAACGGTCGGTTATAGAAGCTTAATTGCTACTTTGTTTGCCTTTTTAAATATAATTAAAATATAGTTTAAGATGGCTGCTATACCTGTTAATCCGTTCAGCGTTACTCAACTCAACAGTGAGCATTTACTAACCGAATTTGCAAAGAAAATTAAACTGCTGCAGACTGAAAGAGAATACCTGCTCTCAGATTCTGTGATTAATTTAATCGCATTTGCACCCACCGAGCCGCCCTCACATACAAGCACCTCCCTGTATAATTAGAATAATGTGTTATAGTGGTTTACACAAAGTCAGGCCCTTAGGCTTAACATAATTAGATGGTCGTTTTCTTCAACTAGACTATCAATCAAGATTCATATTTATAAATAGTCCGGATGTCTGGATACAGGGAGGGCTGCATTCCTGCGAATAAAGAAACTCTGTAGCAAAATGGACAACGAATGACTATTCCCTTTCTGGGTCACGTCAGTATTATGTGCCCCTTTAATACTTATTTGGAGAACATTTCCAGCTGCAAAGCCTCCTTTTGAATGTAAACGTATAATGCTCATCGTTAGTTTCAATTAGAAAGTGTGGAGCAATATTTCCGTGAAAAGTCCTGCTATTTGCCGATTCAAGTGCCCAGAAGTTCGATTTGCATTTGTGAAATCTTCCTTTCTAAACAAGCAGAACTCAGACGTAACCAATTAGTTGAGTTTCAGGACAGTTCTGGTTTTGATTAGACGTTAGGACCATCATTCACTTAGTGCAACTGTTTCTAAGGGTAATTTTTTCTTCGTCATACTGCACTGGTAAACAGACGAACGCAATTAGCACGTTCCCATCTAAACACTTCAATTCAAACCTTCCCACGTCCAAATTGAAACGATTTGCCAGAAAAAGTTAGTTTCTATGTAAACGTCTCGTACAGTGTGGTCATAGTTCACAAAATATAGTCTTGGTAAATTTGTTAAATGAAAGAACTGTTTACTAAAAACGGCTTTTGAGCAACAGAATGGATGAGTGTCTCAGTTGGAAAGGGGGTAATTTTCAAACTTCGCTTTCTAAACCGTTGGTAAAGCTACCAAAGTTAGTTTTTTGCTGTAAATTTAGTTTTCCCAAGATTTTTACAGTCAGTTTGTGCAGAACTGTTTAATAAATCTTCTCGTTGGTAGTAATGTTTTCCATGCAAACAGGTGTTTTTTAAAGTTGTTAAATGTTAATATTAAAATCTGTACCGCGGTTAAGAGCACAAAGCTCGTTCCTCGCTTTAAATTTGCGTTTTTTTACAACCATTTTGTATTTTTTCATCAACTTTTATTTATTTTTTCTTCAAATCTTCGCTTTCACTTTTGTTAGGTCTCAATATTTTTTAAATTCTAAAATATCTGTGTTTAGTCAATCGGCTTCTATTTGAGGCCTTTTTGAGTTTCCGAAATTGCTCTAAAAATAAAAAAAAATTGGAGCAAAAGAAGGGATAGGTGTCTCAGCTGTAAAAAGAAAATTTTCAAATTTCTACATCTAATCCTCGGGTGAAGCCATCAATGTTGTTGAAGCATCTTCTTTTCTTGAACATTACTTGTTTCAAATGCTTTGCGGTGAGGTCATGTAAAATATTTTTAAAATTCTCGTTGCCAGTATGGAACGAATACCATTTTGAAAGCAATTACAAAGATCAAAATAACAATATTTTTGAGTCTCAATATTTTTGAAATCTAAAACCGCTTTGTAGGCAATCGGCTTCTCTTTCGGACGTTTTTCAACTTTCAAAGATCGCCATGAAAATAAACGATTTGTGAGCAAATGTATCAGTGTCTCAGCTGATCAGGATCAGTGTCTCAGCGGCAAAAAGGTATTTTTGCTGGATCAGAGTCTCAGCTGCAAGGGGGCATTTTTCAAAGTTCTTTACATGAGTCGTTGGTACAGCCACGAATCGGGTTCTTTGCTAAAAATGTAAGCTCTTTCAAGCTCGTTCCAGTGTGGTTATGCAATTTTTTTAAATTAAATTTTGCAATAAATAAAAGCCCAGATGTTAACCCGCTTCCACCTTTGTTAGGTGAGACCTTGCCAAAACCACGAAGCTTCTTTGCTTTAAATTTACGTTTTATGCTCTTTTTTTTATAAAGAATTTTAAATTAAATGCTCGTTTCCGGTATGCACCAGTTTGAGAGCCCTTACAATGGTCCAAATGTTGAATAGCTTCAACTTTCGTTAGGTCTTAATATTTTTTAAATTCTAAAATAGCTTTCTTAGCAGAGGTATTTTTCAATTTTTTTTTCAAGTTTTCTAGCTGAGACTGGTGCAGCCGCAATACTCGTTTCTGCTTTAAATGTGCGCTCTTTCAAGCTCTTTCCAGTGAGGTCATGTAGGTACAAAAAATATTCTTGTTGTTACTTTGGAAGAATTGCCATTTCGAGGGCAACTACAAGAGTTCAAATTTTGACTCGCGTTTTATGTTCAGATGGTTTTAATATTTGTTGAATCTATAACATTTTTACGTAAACAATTGGCTTCTCTTTTAGACCTTTTCCGAGTTTCGAAAATCGATCATAAACAATATATGAACAAAAAATAGATGAGTGTCTCAGCTGCAGAAGAAAACTCAAGATTCGTCTTTGCTTTAAGCTCTTTGCTGTGAGGTGATTTTATAAAAATCTGGCTGCTAGTACGAAAAGAATGGCATTTTAAGAGCAACAAAGAGGTCCAAATGTTTACTCCTGTCCATCTTCGTTAGATCTACAATTTTTTTATTCTAAAATGGCTTTGCTCAGACAATCGGGTTTTCTTTTCGGCTTTTTTCGAAATTTCCAAAATAGCTCGAAAAATAAACGATTTGTGCGCAAAATAATGCATCAGTGTCTCAGCTGCAAAGAGGTTTTTTTTTAGTTTATTTACCAGAAGAATTATTAAATTCTTTTTTGGTATTTTAAAGCCATTTTATTGTCAAAATATTTTTTGAATGGGCAGAAAGACCGATAGGTCGATAGCCTTTTCTATAAAGAAATAAAGATGTTTACTACTATTACTACTACTACTATTTTTTGAATCTAAAACATGTTCGTGTAGGCAATCCGCTTGTCTACACTCACAGGCCCATGAGTTTCCAACTTCGTTGCAGAAACGAACGAGTTATACGCAAAACAAGTATTGAGTGTCTCAATTGCAAAGCGGTATTTTTGAATGTTAATTTTTCAACCGTTGGTAAAGCCACAAAGCTCGTTCTTTGCTTTAAATTTCAGGTATTTTCAAGGTATTTCCAAAGGGGCAATGTAAATATTTCAAAATTTTTATTTGCTAGTGTGAACTTGAATTGTCCAAATGCTGACTCTCTTCTATATTGGTTAGTTTTTAACATTCTTAACATCTATAATATGAGTTTCATAGTCAATAGGATTCTATTTCAATTGTTTTTTGATTGGCTCACTCTCTTCCGAGCTCAACGGGTTATCAGCAGAAGAGTGCCTGACATTGTGAAGAGCAAAACATGCAAGCTACGAATTTCTGGCTGAAGTCTGAATGAACCATTTTCCAATGTTTTTCCAGTAAGGTATCAATGACTGTTTCAAGTTCAAGTATGTAGGTAATGAATGCAACTTCAGGATCAACTTAAAAGACCCCAAAACTTACTTCCAGCTGGGTTAACTCTTAACTTGTTTTGTGCCTAAAGCATGATTGTATAGGTATAGGTGCACGACCTCTCTTTATGTCTCTTTAAGTTCCGAGCAAAGGAAGGGCTCAAGACACGACGAAGGCGGCTCTAAACTCTAAAGAAATCATCATTAGTTTTCAATGAACAGTTTATAAACTTTGGTATCTCGAATGGTAGTTGAATGTGCTGAAACAATTAAAGAGGGCAACATAGAAACAATGACTCTTGGAAATTATTTTCCGTCATTACTCGTTAAATATTGTTGTGTCTTCCTCTTGACACGTAAATCCGATCAGAAACGCACGAGTTATTGAGATAATCGGTCCTGGATTAATCGAGTTTTCCCGGTGGGCTTTCTCGCTAAGGGACTTTTTAAACTCAACTTCCACAACTCTGCAGATAATTTTTTGATAAACCGCCTACTTAGCGACGCCTCAGGTGCCGACCATCTTGACTCTTTACCGAATACTTCTTGAATATGCCCTCAGTCATTATTAATGGAAAGTGGATAGATGCAGTTAGTAGGTGCTTTAGCCAGCCATCCAGAGTTTTTCTGATGGCCGACACGGCAACCCTGCAACTAGCCACGTGGCATTAAAATGTAAAATTTTGACGATTGGGTTGAGTAAATAACAAGTAAATGCATTAAATAAGTAATAAAGTAGATTTGCATTTGAATATAGCCAACACTAACAATAAAGCTTTTCAATTTAATTGATCGTCGATTGTTTGTTGTTTTGGCAGGGTTGCAATTTTCGGCAAAAGTAATAATTGTTATTGAAAAATGATTATTACAATATGTGGCTTGGCGACTCGAAACTCCAAAATGAAACCCGAGCACCAAAAACGAGGAAAATTTGCGCTTCAAGCGCATTAATTATAAATGAAATATTGAAATACCTTACTCGAGCGTAACTGTTCTTCTTGGATTACCTATTTGTGGATACAGTACACGCTTTTATGACCGAAGCTTAATTTTAGGTACAATTTCGGCGGTTACGTTTACATGCGATAAACTGAACTTAGAAATTTGCCCAAAGATTTTACAAAGATTTGAAAGTCTTCATGTCCAGATTTTCAAATAGGAAGCAGGCATCTCTAACTGACTGAATTTGAACATTTACGCACACACTTTCTATAATTTATTAAAAACGTTTTATTTACTTTCTTATTAAGTTTCAAGACTCTTTTTCTTCATATCAGAGTGCCTGACACTTTAAATAATAACTGAATTTTTTGAATTCACCCTGTATAAACGCTAAGTCCAAGTTTTTATAAAAGTTCCCACTTGCATTTATTAGCAAACCAAACGCCTTTGTCGATTTTTTTAATTCTAGATGTACGTTCAGAAAGGCAAAGTTTATTCGGCTCATACGGTAACCGTATTCATTTTTTCAATAAAAGTCTCAAGCCTCTAAATAGATGTGTTGTTCACGTTTATAAATTTGCCATATTGAATGTTCTTCTCCCTGTATATTTGCAAACTCAACTGAGTTTTTAAATTTCCAACCGTTAGCAGAACTAATGTCAAAATATTTCTTTGACATTAGTTCTGCTAATGTCAAAATATTTCTTTGTGACATGTGCATTGAACTGTCTGAGACTGAAGTGTCAACCGTTAATTAGCAATGACATCATTGTAAAGGTGTCGGTAAAATAATCTTATCGATATGTCATTAGACAAATCCTCAAATGCCTCCTGTGAGTTTCAAGGGAGTTGTGCGGAATTAGTTCTTTAAGCGAGTAGGACACATCGGAGACATGTAGGAATTTACCGGTATGATGGATTGCAAACGTAACAAATGCAAGAGTTTGCTAATGTTAATTAAAACTTCTGGACTGGCTTAATAATGAATAATTATTTATTTGGGCGTTGAAACGCCATTTCAACTGAAACACTTGCTATTGTCATCTTCAAATCGAAAGTATAAAAATATAAGGGAACATTTTTTGGTTCTTTTTCTTCGCAATTTCGTGTGCACAGACCCTTAGATGAAATCGACTTACATTTTTTAAATCTAGATTTGCATTTGGTTCCGGTTTCCTAGCTAAGGGGATCAGTTTACTTAATAAAAAATGGAACATTTGTATTTCTATTGACATTTTCCATTATTATTTCAGTTTATTTTGAAATTTGCAGGAAATTTTTGTCAAATTTGAGGGAACGATTTTCACTTGCCTTAAGGCCCATGTATTGAACAGAGAAACATCGCCCTTACTGATGTTTCCCTTTAGAGACAAGTGCTTATTGGGGTGCAAGTCGATTTGGTCGAATTCAGATTAATTAATGATATTCAAAATAGAGAATTCTGTGTCAAACGAATGACGAATGCAGGTGGGCTTTTAATATTAATGTGCACTGTTGTGTACAAATTTATCCTGCATTGAGGGTTCAGCTAGTTGATCTTGACAGATATGTCAAAGTTTGTAATGACGGATTGTCACTACAAAAAAATATTTTTCACGATAGCCTAAAAGCCGGAAAAACTCACCAGTTTTCAGCTATGCGCTCGACAACTCTTAACTCTTTTGATCTTAGCTTATTACAAAATTTCTTGGAACAGTTGCAACTACTGTTAGTGTTTTATAATATTTACAGTATGTTTGATTTCAATGAAAATCTACAATTTAGCCAGATTTAAAATTTGGCAAGAATTTAAACATTGGAAATTCTTAAAAAGTTTTACCACTAACACAATTTTTAAACTTTATAGAAGACTGCATATCAAAAGCGTCAAAGCAAAAATTCAAATTTCGATGGTTCCAAATTTGTCAAATCGTCTCGCAACCGTCTAACCTTTGGTTAAAAAATATGCAAAAATCAGTATTAAAAAAAATTAACATGTTGTGGTAACACTGGCTTTTATGCTTTTTGGAATGTTACTAGAAAAATGGTAAAACGGCTAAAATATCTACACTAGAAAGGATTTTATAGATTTAAAAAAATTTAACTGATTTGTTAATATCTGAAAGTTTTGACAACAATCTAAGAAGCGCGCAAAGCTGTGCTACGCTATTTACATCTCAACTGGAGGACATTCTGGTAAAGTGTGAAATAGCTATTAAAAAATCGGTATAAAATATTTAAAAAATGGCAATCAAAGTGCAGACTTACCAGCGGTCAGCTGAAGCAGTTCTTAAACACAACTAGCAGTAGCACAGCGACGGCAGCGACGATCAACAGGCGGGCAACGGGACAAGATGAGGACACAGCGATGTTTCGGATAACTAGGATTTTATCCTCCCTGGGGCGCCTACATAGGCTACATTAAACTGGTAGAGGGGGTGAATTATAGTTTAAACCGTATACGTATACGTAAATCAACCACCGGAAAAACTGTGCTTGATGGACGATCTTCACACCCACATCGCCTATTCCAAAAAAAATTGGCATTTGAGCCATTGCTGAGCGAAACACCTTGAAGTGAGGGGGTCAAGTGATCGATTTTTCAATTGAATTGAGTTAATAATAAATAATATTTCCCGTGCACTTGTTGATGTTGTCGAAGCAAACAGCATGATGATTTAATATTGAAAATAGGGATGTATTTTAATATTAATCCTCTATATTGGCCACTAATGCAAATGAGGCAAAGTCTAATTGCCAATAATAGACAAAATAGAGTTTTTGCGGAAATTTTTATTTTGCTATTCAGCAACTTTTGCGTGCTTTAATGGTGGGAATTAAAAAGGGGAATTCGTGCATCATTAACATAAACGAGGAACATGTAAAACACGCGGAATAAAAACGTTAAAACGCCATTAAAATACGAGCATAAATTATAATTTAATAGGGGGGGTATTTAAATCGGCCACTTTATAGCCGAATTTAAATCAATGCAATTTATATCGAAATAGTCTTAGGCTCGACAGAATAAATTCACATTAACCGCATCGAAATAAACGTGCTGGCCTGCAAATGACCATTTTGGTCAGTAATTATTAAATTGAATTTTACTGTGTTTTCAAGGCGCCACCGATTTGGTCCCAAACCGCCTGGTAATTAGGCAGTTTTTTGCACATTACAGGTCCACACCCTCATATTAGTGAAGAACCAAAGAAGGGCGACAAGAAGTTTTCCTGTATAATATTGCGAATTCATCGCCCGTCCTTATAAGAAATGATATCTAGACAAAGAGTGGGCCAAAGTTTCGAATCGCACATTATAGTGGGGCCCACAGAAGCGTATTTGAATATTTCGCTACACTTCCTGCAAGTAAATGGATAACTTTAATTGTAAATACGCCAAGAGTTTCACTGTGCTTTAAACGACATCATTCTTTTAAAAAAATGAACAGCGCATTTTCTGAAACTTTCACGTACCGCAAGTAGACAAAGATCTGTTTAAAAAAGCCATTAGATTGACTTATTAGTTCCCGAACTGAAAAACCGATAATTGCCAAGATGGAAAATTGCAATTTTATTATTTTACATAAACCACATTACAAAAGCATCACAAATTCGTGTTTTATGAGTTTAAGACAAGCTCAAGTCGACGTAGAGTTTTGCCGAGTTTCATCGTTGATTTCTAGCTTTGCAGCTTTTTAAAATGCACTGTGAGTTTGTCAATTTGTAAACCTTTAAAATTTTTGCATTTGAATTTTCTTTAAATGCGAGCTCTAGACGTTTTGCAAATACCAACACAAGTTTATAAACATTGAATTTCTGAAGTTTATGGATGGTGTCGATTTTGGTAGGTTTTCGTAGTGCTTTATAAGATTTGCAGATTTTATGAGCTTGACAAAGTGCACTTATTTTAAGTTCAGCCAATTTTTTTAGTTATTTAAAGTCGCTAATAAGTTTGCAAATTTTGTGGTCGAGTTTGAGCTTCGCAGCTTTCCTTAGTGCCTTATGAGCCTTGCAAATGGGATTTGTAGTGCTTATGCTTCACTACTGATGTGATAGCTTTGTTAAAATTATAGAGTTATATATTTTTTATTGTTTTATGTATTTGCATAACTAATTTTGATTCTGCATATTATACGCCCAGTTTTCTCATTCATTAAAAATAACGGCGTTTTTAAAGCCTATTTTAACAGAAAGAAAAAAATGTAAAATTATTCTTTGGCATTGTAATCACCACCTGATGTATTTGTAATCTAGTGTATTGAAGTATCGTTCAAATGCTTCTGTGGTGATGTTGTATCGAGGTGGGCAATATATTGCTGATATTACTATAGGTCCGTTTTCCATGTTTTTTTTTTGTATACTGGTAGCGTGGAGGAGATATTCATCTCCTTTAGCTAGTTCGTGATGTTTTATTCCGTTTCTTATGACAATTGCAATTTTTGAATTTAGGTTTAAATGTTGGCCAACATTATCGAGTCTTAAGCTTGAGTTCAAATGAATTCAACCGAATTCTAAACTCAAACTGAACTTATCAGCTGGTTATTTTGCGCTGTACAAATCAAATGCGTCAACATAAAACGAATTTCGTGCAACACAAATTTACACTTGAACCTGCTTCCAACCCCGGTTCAACCTGAACTTGACTTAGTTTCAGGCTGAATTCACTTAGACTCAAGCTTAAGCCGTCATTGTACAATCGAGCCTAACCCGCTTACTTTTTTTTCAAGTTTTAAAGTTCAGGGTTTAAGCAGAATAAGGCAGAAAAGCAAATAGGGCTGAAGACAAAAGTTTTTCAAATTTTGAAAAAAAAAACGCTTCCCTAAAGAGCGCACGCAACAGCTAAAATGAGTTTAAATTGAATCGTTTTTTTTTAATTACATAATTTTCGTTTTGTTTAACTTTAAAAATAATTGATTTAATGCTGCCATTTTTTCATTGTTCAGCATGTAAGTCCATTTGCAAGATTTTAATAAAAATCTCAAATAATTCTTAAGCTTCGTCGTTATAGTTTTTTTAAGTTGCTGGTACTATCAAAGTGAAACCTTTCCGCTCATATCTCTAAAACACAGCGCTTTTTTGAAATTTATAAGAGACATAAATCGAAAATAAATCTTTGATTATTAACAAAATTAAATTTTTGCAATTTAAAATTAGATTATTGGGACACTTATTCATCAGCAACATACCTACTGAACATTCGCTGTCTTCAAGATTTTAGGGTGTCTTTTATGTTATATCCCCTTAAGCCGAAGCACCAGGTACCAAATTTCAAATAAAACGAAGTAGGTAGATAGAAAAACATTTTTGGAAAAATACAGTGGTGCAAGTTCCTAATATTCTTGCATAATGAATCTAGACTTAACAGTTTATTTTCACTTATTTGCGGACACCCTATATATCATGACTAGAATAATCGCTAACTATACATTATACGTAATTTTTACGTCCATTGTAATTGATGATTGATGAAAAATTTTCGAAATTTGGCTACTTACTTGATGCGACTCATTCATACGACTCATGTGTGTGACGACTTATCTGTGTCTTTTCCATAGTCGACTTCAAAGTCCACGGGGCCCTAAAAATAGCGTGTAACCAATTTGTCCATCTCAGCAGTGTGCAAAATTGCAACTTTTCCAATACGAATTAAGTGTGAGACAATTAAACAAAATCCCTTTCCTGTTTGCTATCCAACCTGAATGGCTAAACATGGACTCATTCTCACGCCCAAAACTCACGAAACAAAACGAAAAGCACACTCGCTTTCTATATAATTTGGTGCCAAAGCACTGAGTAGAGGTGTCAAGTCTTACGCACAAAAACTCGTACCTTCAGGTTCAGGCTTAAAGGACGCCTGATTTCCTTTTAGTCAATTATATGCAGAACGACTCTTTCCTGATTGTTTAAATATTATTTGAATAACTACTGAATTAAGAGTTATTGTTGCAAGTGTGTGTGCAGTGCAGTGTTGTGCTGTGATATTTTTGAGGAATGAAGAAAAACAGCCTTCAAACGGTAGAGCAATATGGGCCGATTGTTCATGTTTTAAACAACAATATTTGGTTTGGCGTTTTAATTAATTTAAATATAATTCAAATTTAATGCTTTTTTTGGCTGTTAACGCTGCCATTGGCTAACGAATGCTAATTTGGTCCAAACAAACGCTGATTTAAATGTGCATTTGTTACAATGTGTTACAGGAAAAAACTGGAAAATAAATAGCTATTGTTTACGATAAATATTGAGAATTTCCTTGAATGTATTTTCCTTAATACTATATTTGCTAAGAAAAACTGAAATAATCACTACCAGCCATAGCAATAATGGGTAAAGCTTTGCAAATTTAAAAAAACGCACAGTTTCTGATCAAATGGCAAATGAGCAATTTAAGTACCAGCAAGTACTCAAAAATACCAATCAAATTAGTTATTCTAGTTGTTCTATTCGTGTGAATTCCGCCGAAACATGGAAGAAACGACCGGTATAATAAAGGGCCATCAGAGCTGTATGTGGATAAATAACAAGTGAATATTTATCATCACAGATGAGCCAGCTCAGGTTCCTAATTCGAGCCCAAAGCCCCTAAATATCCCCCCAACGGTCAATTAAACCACTTAGTCCGAATATTTATGGGTCTTTTAATAAGCAGGTATCTTTCCGTAAATTATCACGAATCGAAACATGTTAACTAGATGCCATTGGAGACTATCAGTATTCGGCCAACGCCACAGCACGTAATGATTTAATATTTTAACGACTTGAAGAAATGCAGCCAGTATAAATATACGTCTGGAAAAGGAGTAGCTGATGGCAGCTTACGGACCTTCTCCAGCTTTTATTGTTCCCGGACACACGATACACAATGAATTCCTTTATAACTTAATCCTTATTTATTGTCGGTATAAGGCTTGGTAACGTGCCAGGATTTTTAATCAGCATATCATTTTCCAGGAATCCATTACAATGTCCTGGATCGGTTAATTAGGAGTTTGGGAAATCATTAACTTGGATGACAACAATCCAAATATTCTTTTTCTAATGGTGGATGCACTGTCAGGTTATTTATTGCTTAATCACAAGTCTTAAAATTTATTTGACTTCCAATTCAGTCACTAATATCACAATAATTCGAAATTTTCTCATGCTTTAGCTAGCGGCGTTTGGTTGAAGTTCAACTCCCGCGGTGGCTGCAAAGCGGGCTTTGCATGCGGGAATCTCTTTATATCGCACCAACAACCCTTTAACGATGTTTGCATAAATTTTTTGATTTTCGTCAATGAAGCTCGCACGCCAGGCCTCATTCTGCGTTGTTTTGATCCCTGGCCAGTGGCAAAGGAATGCGTTGTCCAAGATCGTGTAACTGTAGTCTTGCAGGCACATTTCCAATGACTGTAAAAATACAATTTTATTGGGTACTGTAAAAATACTGTTGGTACTGTAAAAATACAAAAAACATCACAATTACCTGCGCCATTTTGTCCTGAAGCCCCTCCCACGACAGTTGCTCACTGTATAGAGGCTCCATATTGGTGCCGATGAAGATCGGCTCCCATCTATGGAAGGGATAGTGGCGCTTGACTGTATTAAAGGGCTGCAATTGAACAATTCCAGCATTTTTAAGTTTCAACTCCCGAATACTAACCTTGACTTCATTGGAGCTTCCACTACTGATCCACTGGTCCATGTTCGGAAACTTCTGGCAATGCTCGCAAGTCCTTTGATGGAAATACACCGCCTGTTTGCTCTGGATCAAATCAACCAAAGATGACTTATCTTCAGGCACAGCAGTGCCGTCTGCCACCTCAAAGATTGGAACGTGAAACACTTCTTTGGAGATGGTTCTGTTCAGTCCGTCCACCATCTGGAGGAAACCGCTGGCCAGACCTGGAAGCACGAAATTCAAAAAACGGAAAATGGAAGGAAAACAGTACCTTTGCTGGGGATTAGTTCACTGTCAGACAGAAGAACGTACTTGGTCAGCGCTGATGTCCTGGCCGCGTTTCTAACCACGTTGATTGGATAGATTACTGTTTGGTCATAGTCGCTGAAAATGGGAACAGCCGAAGAGTCCTGCATTGCGAAAGTATAGAAAGTGGAAATATTAAAGCTAATTAGTGTGCGAGAGCAAGAGGTTTTATTAGGCTTTGAACTTAACTGAAGCCGTATGTTTTGATGGATGCGCCATCAATGGAAATTTAGCTTGGAAAATGAATCATGACTGTTTGCACCAGAATTTACCAGTTGAAAGTTGGGAACGCTGATGTGTTTTTTGCATAGGTGAATTACATGTAGGTGTTTTAGGATATTTATATATATCTTAATGTGGATCAGACGAGGAATGCAACCCTGTCGGAGTCTTGTTTCGAGACCTGTTTAACTTGCACTCCAAGTCCCATATTCGGAGAAGCATTAGACGAGACTCAAGGGGGAATTAAGATCAACGAAACCACGATAAGTAACATTAGGTACACTGATGACACGGTCCTACTAGCAAACAAGGCACAAGATCTCCAAAATATAATCATTCCAAATAATGAATATCCTCAAAACCAAAATAATATTATGCGCAAATACGCCAATAAACGTACATCTAACAACATTTTTAACAGATGAAATCTTAGCGAAACGCTCATAATTCGAATGGTCAGATGTTACGTTTTCTCTTACTCTACTGTTGCGAAAGCTGGACAATGAACTCCCAAACGGAGAAAAGAATAGGCTTGGAATACTTGGGTGATGTGTTGAAAGGAGAAAAATACGAATTACTTCGACTCAATAGAGGGTAAAGTACACGGTAAAAGATCAGTAGTATGACGCCAGAATTCATGGTTGAAAGATCTGAGAAGATGGTTTGACCACTCATCCACAAAAATGTTTCGT
This sequence comes from Dendroctonus valens, assembly GCA_024550625.1. Classification (NCBI taxonomy): domain Eukaryota; kingdom Metazoa; phylum Arthropoda; class Insecta; order Coleoptera; family Curculionidae; genus Dendroctonus; species Dendroctonus valens. Next base: position 120,850 of record JAJTJO010000008.1, read on the forward strand.
CCTGCAGTTTCCAAGGCTACAATCACCATTTGGCTCGCCAACCATCGGTAGCGGTTCATCAAGCATCCGTAAAAGCAGGAGAAGTTTCAGTGCTATCGACGGCTTGTTGTAGTCAAATCATCGAGATTACAAATCAAAAGACTCACCTCAGGCACACAATCTTGCGGCCTGTCAAAGTAGACGTCCTTCTTAGAGAACGGTAGCATCTTGTGAGTAACAATATGAACAGAAACGCGGTGCATTTCCGGCTCACAATAGCAAAATTGGTTGATTTGCTCAATAAAAAAGGCCACATCCAGGTCCGGGACAAAGGCCGCAACCGTAACCAAACCGTCCCAATGCCTGGAAATTGCCTGTATATTACACGCTATCAAGCAGCTGATTATCTTACTTTAGCAATTCCGGAATGAAATGTGCAAAATTGGCAGTCATGTGTGTGGCGTAGGTGATTTGAGGTATATCCATCAGATTGTAGGCCTCAGTAACGTTGTAAATTATTCGGTAGGGTGAGGTGTTACCCTGTTCCGGCGGAAACAGGTAGTTTTTGCTGGTATAAACCAGGTCATACGGGAGGTCGTAGTTGTATTTGCAGTGTGACTGATTGGTAGGGGCTGGTTGATAGTATTTCAAGTAGGCTAAAAGACGAACCAGGCCAGTCGAACGGGTTTATTTAGATAACAGAGAACATTTGTCATTCGTAGGTTAGTAGGGACTGGGTACCTCCAGGTAGGCTATCAGCTGGAGGCTCGTCAGGGTCCTCCTTTTGCTCCTCGTCATCCGCCTGTTCTGCTTCACCGTCTTCGGCTTGCTCTTCTGCAATATCCTCTGCTCGTTCATCTTCAACTTCTTCCTGCTGCCGCCGCTCTTCCTTTTCTTGCACTTCCTTGGCCTCTGATTCCGCAGTTGCACTGTCCACTATTGCCTGTCGGGGTAAAAATAAAAATAATAACTTGCCAAACTGATGAATGCGCCACTAAACATTTAAAAATAAGGTCATTTGAATGTCCATGACTCATTGAACAACAAACCTGGAGGTTAGCGTCAAACGGATTCTTGCTTTTAAAATTGACCAGTTGCGACGTTTCGTAAATGCGGTTCCTTGTGACCAACATCAGGCAGATGACGGCCAGAAAGGCGATTAGGGCAAATTTGAAGAAACGCGACGTGCGGGTCATGGCGCTCAAACGGCTGTACCTGTAATACGGGCCTCTTTCCATAGTTGTTGCCCCCATTCTACACGGAATAATATGGCTCTACTCACTTATGTGACTACTTAAATGCACAAATTCCCAATTGATTGACACGAGGACTAGCCACGTCGTTGTTTTCGAAAAAAGTCTGCTAATAAATTGCTAACATTATCAAATACTGGCCGTATTTTGCTCGGTAAAAGTTTTACATGTTCCCAATATTATCTCTCTTAAGCTCCCGCAAACAATCGCGGGATTATTAATTGAATTACATAGTAGTTATGTCTGATATCGCTTTCCTGATTAAGTGAGAAAGATTCCAGCAAAGCGATTAAGGGACCAGATGAAGTTTTATCAGCTTGTCTGCATTATCAAATAGGTACGCTATAATAATAAGACTTGGCCTTAGTCAGTTATGGGACGAGCTTGGGAAAACTCTCCTAATGGAAAGCCGCACCTCGAATGAAAATAGTCAGGGTTTAATTCCACCACTGTTTTTCCATGTTCAAACAGTCAAGAAAGTGAAGCGATGCGACGTCGTAACGTCCAGTGCCGCTTTATTGACGTGTTTGCCCGCAAAGAGCTAAAAAAAACATGCGACGTTTCGTCTTTTGGTTACCTCTTTAGGTGTCTTTGGTGAAGTCGAGGGAAGAACCAGTGAAGGACTTTATTCAAGTTAATTGAGATATACCGGGTGTACCAATCTTGCGGTAAAGGAAGATAGTTTCTTGATTTAAGAACATTTCTGAAGAGTTTTTTTATTCGTGGTGAGAGTCGTTGGTAAAGTACTTTATACTTACAGTGTGGTCCAGTTTCCAGAGAGGAAACTGCAGGGAACGATAGAGAATAGAAAAACAATATGAGTTTGCATTATTAACTATATTTGGAAAACGCTGTATTAAGTAAATACAGGATACAAAAACTTAGACCCCCTATATTTCCTTGTCGAAGCATTTCTCGAGTATAGTTTTTCCTGAAGTTCTCGCCCTGGAAACTGGGCCACCCTGTATAGATATACCTTGCATATAGCAAGTAGAGAAAGTTTTATTTTTGAATAAACAATTTATGTTTACGCTTGATCTACCTAACTTTTTAGTCAATTGAAACCACCGTTGTCATAATAAAAATATGTTTTTGCATTAGAATGAACGCAACATGTATGAACCGGTACTGACCAGATGTATCACCCCCACGAACAAGGTTCAGCGTGCATGCAATTATTCGAACTTTATCCAGATCGGCAACTTCCAGTCCATGGATTTGGACCACAAGTGCAACGAAGACACCGGAAATAACAACAACAAGGAGGCCGTGCCTCCTTTGAAGCCCCCCAGACTGTTCCAGACCAGGCGCAGTCTCAGGAACTGCTTAAAAGGTCAGTAAGAACTTCAATTTCACCCATCTAAATTGCGCTTCTCATCCCGCATTTGCCATTTGCATCCCCCATTTGCGCACATAAGGCTTTGATAGAGTGGGATGATTTCGTCAAGCAGTGCAATAATAAAAGAAGCGTGCAGTTTTTGGCCCGCCCTGTAGCCAAAATTCATTTCTTCCGATCGGTATTTTCAAAAAAAAAAGGAATGAATTTGTAGAAATTTTGAGCAAACAATTGCTGACAACCAGTGGTTTTCTTGGAACTTTTGCGATGTATAATCTAGTCTTGCTTAATCTTTTCAAATCTCCCGGTAGCTGCCGATTGTTATTCATCCTGCAATTTACCGATAATCTGTTTAACAATAAAATCAGCGACGTGTGGTACCTTGTTGTGCAACGATTATAATAAGCAGGTTCTGCTGATTTCCAGCAGAACCGTTTTGAGTCGCCTTACTTTACCACACTTGGAGCCGTTGGTTCTCAGGAGTTTTCGAAGCCCTGTGCATCCCCTGCCAAAGGGCTTCTAAAACTTCTTAGCCAGCACGATTGGAGCTTTTATTATCACGTGCACCGGGTTTTTCTGGTTTGGTGAAATTTTCGCAGGAAGTTTCTTATCGAAATTAACAGTTCGTGATAATTGAATGTGATCAAACAGTTTAGTGCTCGCCATGTTAATTTGTCCACGGTTTTTCCGGTAAAAAATGCGCATTTAAGTGAGTTAGATTAAACAGTGTCTAGGCAAGAGCCTTGAATAAGTTTTTGTGTGATATTTATACATTGTGTAAATATACAGGGTGTGCAATCACGTAAACATAGATTATAATCTCCATATATACAGGATGTCTCAAAAAGCAGTACCTTAAATTCAGGGGTAAATAGACCTTGCCCAAATATGAGAAAATTCCAAATATGCATGGGTCCGCAAAAACTTCGTTTTCGAAAGGCGTCAAACTTTACTTTAAAAAATACCTAATTATAATAAAAACAATCGTACGCACGCCACTGGTTTTTTAAAGAATAAAAAACACATCTTAATTGATTGTTCAATTGCGAAAAAAACTTGGTCTTGGAAAAGGGTTAGTCGCACGACAGAAATAAAAGAGTACTTTTTTTACAGAATTCAACAGAAGAAATACATATTTTTTATTCTTCAAAAAAACAGTGGCGTACGACTTTTTTCTTCAAAAGTTTCCAATAACAGTGGGATGCACGCCACTGGTAATAATTAAAAACAAACACTTTTACAACCTGCACTGCCCACAAAGTTTCATTAAAATTTATGAAACCGTTTTGCAGAAATTTATAATTTCATATTTTTTAAAGTAAAGTTTGAAGCCCTGTACTTCGAAAACGAATAATTTGGATTTTTTTATATTTGCGCAAGATCTATTTACCCTTAAATTTACTGTACTTATTTCTGAGACATCCTGTATAATCAAGTAAACCCAAATAACTCCTACAGACCGATTTTTTACAAGAACTAAAAACGGCCTTTTTGACTTCCAGATACTCAAGGGAAAATGAAAAACGGAACCGGCGACTTCTACGTGGATGTGGATCACATTCAGGTGGGCTTTCGAGGAACTGCCAAAGGCCAACAAACCAGTGCAGATGCTGAAGTTCAAACCACTCACTTAGTGCCCTATCGGTAACCATAGACCGACCCTCAAGTCGAGTGATCCCTAAAATGACTCTTGTATCTCCCAGGTTAAGATTTTGGCCTCGAACCGATTGCAAATTCAAACTGGGTCCTTCCGAGAGTAGTTGCAGCTTGAAATGCAAATGTTGCTGCCAACTCCTCAGCCAGTGGATGCTGTCGCAAGTTGGCCTTACAATCGTAGTGATTATATGGGCCCTGCTAGGCGCCTACGCCTTCTATGTAACTGAAGGTGAGTTTCAGTGCGCCCGAATGGAAAGGGAGCATGAGTTCAATTGCCTCCCATTGTGCTGGCGCACCTTTAGGGTATGTTTGTGTTTAGTCGGCATGAGCGACAAAAATCGATCAGGCGGGGTAATTTAGGCAAGTAAGTATCCAGGTCGATGAAAGGAAAAGCTCTGTCTTTGCGTGTTTCCAGCACAGATTTAATGTGTTAAAGGGATTTTGCAAAAACTTCCCCAAAAGTTGTCCAGTTACATGAACATACACTTGGGGATTTCGCGTGAATGCGTCGTCCAAATCCTATAAAGGGTTTTGCTGACGTTGGCCTATTTCATGCACCCGTAAACGGCAATGAATTATTTCAACTAATGCTCATTATTTATTACTGCAGCACTAATCTGGCACAATGTCAAGAAGAATCATGAACAGCCACAAAATGCCACGAGTTTATTGAATTCATTTAGAGAGTTATGGACCTGAATAATTACGTTACGAAGAAATACAAATCACTGTTAAATAAATAAAAAAGCGAAGCCGCCCCTGTTATGGATATCACAATGATATTTTTAATCAGAATGAACATTATCCCTAACCGATCGATCATCGATTTTCGCTCTAAACTCTGTGTGTGAGAGTGCGATAATCAATTAAATGCATCATTAGCTGATCTTGGCGTATTGTGGGTTGTGCCACACCATGACCATATTAGACAGAGTTGTATTCAACCAATTATTCAGCTGCAAAATATTAATTAACAGCTAATATATGGTATATGGAACATTAACAGCTATGAAGTGTTTTAAATATTCATCCATTGCTCTGGAGCGGCTATAGAGGCCTCCTTAGCGAATGAAGAATAAGAAGAAAAAAATATGTTTTGAAGTTACGTTATGTACCCCAAACAGCTGGAAAAAGGCAGAAATCACTAATATCTATAAAACAGGGGAAATCGCGAAGAACCGTCAGATCTATAAGTCCTATACCTATGCTATCTAAGGTATTCGAAAAAAATACATAAAAAAATTAAAAACCATTTGGATGATAACAAAATTATACCAGAACATAACTTCTGCTTCCGACAAAGGTACGGCGCTACAGAGTCAATACATAGAATTACAAACAAAATAAACGAAGCTTTCGAGAGTAACAGCTACTGTTCAGCTGCAGTCTTGGGCATGTCAAAAACTTTTCCACTATTATGGAAACGGAAAGGCAATCTCCAGCACCCGCATTACATTTGACTTAAATCGTATCTCCATAACAGACACTTTGTAGTAAAACAAAATAGCGGATATGCAAAATTGCATCTGATACGCCGATGATACGGCCATTTTGTCAACTCATGCAAAAAATCTGGACATCATCCAAAATGGCGAATCAGGGCGAACGAAACAAAGTCGAAATACATAACTTTTACTAAAAGAAAATAATCATGTTCTCCAGTAAAGCTCCACAATCTCCAGCTATCACAAGCAAAAAACCTAAAATATCTGGAAACCCATCTGGATAAGAGACTTACATGGAAACACCATATCTTTGCTAAGAGAAAACCGTTCGGCCTTATTTTTAATAAAATGGACTGGATCATTAACAAGATCTGAATCAAGATTCTGGTTTACCAGGCCATTCTCAAGCCAATATGGACCTACGGAATCCAGTTATGAGGTACCGCCAGCAGAAGCAACTTGGACATTTTGCAGAGGAGCTAGATGTATTGTGAATGCTCCGTAATATGTACCATGTCGGATTACACAAAAGGACATAAACATTTTAACTGTGAAGGAAGTGATAGCACAGCCCAGTGTCAGTTCCAACAGAAGAATCTTGATTCATCCTAATCCACTGGCTAGATAAGACTTTATCATACAAGACACCCGAGAAGGCTGAAGAGGTTCATCCCATCCGATCTGATAGGATAGTATATTATATACAGGGTGTTTTGGGAGAAAAAGTAAATATTTTGAGAATACGTTTAGGATGTCAAAATAAGATAAATTATTCCATATGGTTTAACCCGATTCTTAACCGTTTCTGAAACCAATCAGTTTGAGTGATATTGAGCGTTTCGACTCGAAGACAAACAAGTTCCATACGTAATGCCTCACACATTCACCACATAGAGTATGCCGACATGATATCCGTGCATGGTTTCTGCAATGGTAGCGCATTAGGTGCTGTTGATGAATATCAAATGTCGTTTTTCTAATTAAAAACAAAAATGTTATGTGCTGAGATATTGGAGAGACAAAGGGCCCCACAAAAGACTTGTTATTAATGTTTTTATAAAGAGAAATGAAGATACAATGAATCCATAATCGAGTCACTGGCTCTAAATTTAAGAGACACATTTTGCTTCACTTTTTCAAATCTCTGCATTCGTACATTGCGTCCCATCAAAAACTTCTACTTTCCAGGGCCAAGAGAACAGAAACAGAGCGAAGCTCTGGCTCAGATCCAAAGAGACTTATCAACCGCTCTGACGGTTGAATTGAACAATTCGGAGCACTTAGACACATGGCCGACAATGATTCACAAGTACTTCGAGAAGCACGAGACTCTCTTTTTGGAAGCGGTAGGCGCTGGCTTTGGCGAAGGTGGCGGAGGCAACATCTGGACCTATCCAGGCTGCATCCTGTTCAGTGTGGCGCTGCTGACTACATTGGGTGAGTCAACCGCTTATAGCGGCATGGCAAACGGGTGAAAATTGTACTACAACCATCGGATAAAACTGCCCCTTTATAGAGTTTCCTTTCCCAAGCTTGACGGAGAAACTGTTTTAGGTTTCGGCGCTCCAGTGCCACGCACTCCTTTGGGTCGGGGCACTGCCGTTCTCTTTGCTCTAGTGGGGATTCCATTGCATTTCCTTCTAGTGCTGAACGTCGGAAATCTGACTGCCATCAAAATCCAGCAATTTGCATTTCGCTCCGGCCCCACCGACATCCCGGGCGTCTCCGAGCCGCCCAGATGGCTAAAATGGTTCCCCTTCATCGCCGTCCTTATTTACTACTTTTGCGGTGTGATAATGTTCGGGTTTGTGCGCGGCAGGGGGCCCCTGCATGCGTTCATGTTTCCCTTGGACTTTACAGCCAGTGGCGGGGTGGCTAGCGTACCGGGGGTGGTTCGGATTTGTTATGCGCTCTACTTAGAGATGGCGGTCACTTTGGCCACGTTGGCGGTCAGCCTCGTTCAGGTGTCCGCCAGCCACGGCATCGTCGAGCTGGGACTGAAATGGGGTCTGCTGACTAACACTTGAAACTTTCCTCCCAAGTGATTGGTTTGAGCTTTACACAACGAAGTTTAGCATTAAGGGTACTACCATCTTTTTGGCATATCGATCTTGAGTTAAAAGAGTAAGCAATGTTTACATATCCGGCGATAGACGCGGCTTTTTTATACACACCCTGTTGATTTGAACGCAAAATTGTAGCTGGGCTAACTCAGCCGGTTCGGGATATTCGCCTTTTTACTCGCTAAATGGTTGCCGCATGTTTTCGCTTTTAAATTACACTCGCTCTAAATCTTTTGAACGGTTTCCCTTCTTCCTACCAAAATGTTACAGCAAATTATTAATAAAAATGTTTGCAGTCAGCGTTCCTATCGTTTGTTTGGTTGATCAATAGTATTGAACTTGAATGCTTTATTCGGACTTGCTTTTTCATCCATAGACGTTTTCATCACAACGTTTCTATAGGTAGTATCTCCAATCGTTTTCAGTGTTCACCTGAAAATAGTTGAGGAAAGTACTAACCAAAATGTTGTGATAAAAAAATCTCTATAATACAATGCAAGTGCGAATATACCATTCAGGGTTTTTATATTCCATAAGATAATGCGCCGTTTTTTTTCACCTCAGTATAATTGGCTGAAAAACACACAAACACAATCTAAACTGTAGCATTCTCAGCTGGTTTATTAACTAAACAAAAAATCACTAAAAAAAGATCTATTCGATGCAATATATGCATTTATTAAAATGTAACAACTGCTTTTGTAGCCTATAAGTAAGTATACACAATCCCGTAGATACTTTGGAATAACCGAACCGATCGCGATTTTTTTTAAAACTTAGATTTTCTTTTGCACTTTTTCATGCTCTACATCGCTGTGCTCTTCATCGGTGGCACTTTTCACGTTGTTCGGTTTATTTTTTACTTGTTTCTCCCTGTTTTCATCATCAACTTTATTCAACTGAACCCCATCACTAGTTGTCCCACTCTTACCTTCCAGAGCTGATTTGATTGCCGCCAGCAGGGCCTGACTTCCGCTCGAACTGACCTCTTTTTGACCTGCAAATCGATAAGTCTGACAATGTTCCTAGTTATGTTTTTATTCACATAATAACAGCTGAATTAGTTGTCTACTCAACAGAAATTAATGACAATGTCCAACTTAGCATTAGCCGAAAAGAGCATTTTTTATTTTCGTCAATATGCCTGGCTTCTCGGCCTTAAGTTCTTCGCCTGCATATGGCATGCCCTCATCTGATCCGCCAGTCCCTGTCAATAAAAATATTGTTAATTCGTGTTTAATGAGACCAAGGACTGGCGAATCAAAACAATTTCCCAGCAATTAATTTCATAGATGCTTACCATCGGTCTTGTACGTAATTCCGAAAATCTGTCCAGGAGTGTCTTGTTCCAGTTCAGCATAGGCTTGGACTAGGGCCTTTTGCTTCTCGTCCAAGTGGCTCGGCACTTTGATCTTCAAAGTCACATAATGATCGCCATTACCATAACCATTCACTTTTTTCATACCCTTGCCCGATAGCCGAATCCTCGTGTGTGAAGACGTGCCAGGCTTGATCTGTATCAAATAAAAAGGCGGATAAAATCGCAGTAATTTGCAAGCGAAACCAACCATACTTGAAGCACGTGATCTTCATAGAGTCCCTGTATCCTTATGCTGCCTCCTAGCAAGGACTGAGCTACTGAAATAGCTGCTTCTGTATGGACGTCAGCACCATCACGTTTGAAGTAATCGGACTTATCCACGCGAAATGTGACGAACAGTTCCTTGTTTCCCACTGACATGCGAACAGTTTGGCCATCCTCAATACCTACAAATTCCGTTGTTTCTCTATTTCTCAGGTTTGACAACATTTATTACCTGCTGGGACTGGGATCGTGATGGTGCGTCTCTGAACTGTAGATCCTTTGCCTTCGCATTCGATACACTTATCCTTAATATACATCCTCGTGCCCTGGCAATACCTGCAGGTTGATCGCATTATAAACGGGCCAGTCGTGATGCTTTCCATACCAGTACCTAAAATTACAAGATTTTGGTAAAATTTTCTAAGAATAATAGTGTGTTTGATACAACCCTCTATGCTACTACTTACCATTGCAATAGGCACACTTTGTCGCCTTGGTGCCGAGTTCCGCTCGCGTTCCTCTACATTTTGGGCAAGTGTCGACCACATTAATGGTCACATCCTTGTTGGTGCCTCTCGCTGCTTGGCTGAAGGAAACGCGAAGAACCACCTGGAAACGCAACGGATTAGGAAATCTTGTTGTAGGCAGTTTTTTCATTCGGTTACCTCTTGAGAATCTCCAAAGCCGTACTGGCTTTCCGCAAAGTCCCCAAAAGGCGACTTGGAGAACCCTCCGTCCCCGAATATTTTCCTGAACAGTTCCTCCGGGTCAATTGTGGACTGATACTCCCAATGTTGGCTGCAAGTAACAGCAATGTCAAGCTGCATGCAATGGGCAAAGGTGAGAATATCTTACTTAAACCCTTGGGGGCCATGGGGCTTGCCTGTGCTTCCCATGCCGCCCATTTGCTCTCCTGCAGTGCCCCATGTGTCGTATTGCTTCCGCTTCCCATCGTCTCCCAGAATCTGCTCAACAAATTCAATTTCCACTTTTGTTCTGTCACGATTAGGCCTTGCGTCTTACCTCATAGGCCTCTGAAGCATCCTGAAACTTCCTCTGGGCCTCCGGGTCGTTTTTATTCACGTCAGGATGGTACTGCTTGGCAAGTTTGTAGTAGGCCTTCTTTATTTCAGCGGGGGAGGCGTTGCGCCCCACTCCCAAGATCTCGTAGTAGTTCTTTTTGGCAGCATCAAAACTGCTGCTTCTGTGGAAATCCCTTTTCAGGAAAGTCTGATTACCTAGTTAAGAGGCTGTTTTACTTTGGGGTGCAATTGAGGTTATGTGTGAACAGAAACTCGCAATGCCCGAAGCCCTGCTTCGGCCTACTGCCTATGGGCTTGAAACGGGTTTTAGAACAGTTACAGAGCACAAGTTCTGATGTAACTTACGGTTTTGCGAATGACTGGCCACATTGATGGTCAAAACATTGCTGCTCTTACACTGCAAGCACCGATGAAGGAATCGCTGGTTTTTTGCAACCTGCGGGGCCACGTAGATGTGCAGGTGCCGGCTGGTTAAGACGCCAAAAAGGCCACGACAAGTTGCCATTTCGTTTTGGCACCGCTTTGTACCGAAAAAGTATTAAAAATCAAAGGTTAACATTTTGCGAGGGCCAGCCTGTCAAACGGTTCCCGTCAGGTGGTGGAAAGGCATCAAAAAGCTCAAAGAGGGCGCGATATCTATTGAGCTTTGATCCAGGCGAGGCCACCGTCAGACAGGCCGCAAACGAGGATTTGTGACATCACGAGGAAGGGGTCTTCTATTATACTATTTAAAGAGGAACATTTATCACAAGATAGATAATGCCCTACAAATAGAATTAGAAACAGCTAATGTAACATAGTTGTAATTATATAACTAGGGTTTATGATTTTTACACGCAGTCAGTTTCTTATAAAGATGACGAATGACTTCATGATCTAGTGCACAGATGAAAGAGTGATCTGTGATAACCTCTGTGATCTGTGATCTAGTGGACGAGCGCCAGTACGTTGCAATGGATCATTCGCTCCTTTTCGCACGATCTCTGACGAACACAGTTCGGACGAAAACTTATCCATAGGACGACCGGTCTTAAGGTTCCAGTTTACCTAGCCAAAACTATCATAGAATACCATTCATTATGCAGTGGAGATTTTAATGTCAAGTTTTCTTCTGATAGAGCGCAAAATTTAAAGTCATTTCTTAGAATTTCTTTCAAATAGATGAAAACATTCACTTCACAGCATGAACCATGGTTTAATTACATGGGATAAGAAAAGTAAGCTTGTGTTTCCATCGCCTCGGTCAGTAACGTCAACGTCCATCACGTGATGCTTGTTTGTGGCCTGTCTTACGGTGGCCTCGTGCAGTCCTTTCATGTTATCAGCGTTGTCTAACATGCGTTAGACAAAGATGCGAAAAAGAATGAGATCTGTTAATAAATTAATAATTACATAAAATTGTTGTTATTTTGTCATATTTAAGTATCGGATGCGTTCTTAAATTTTTAGTAGTTTAAGAAAAAAATGAAGCTGCATCCAAATTTTTAAAAATAATTACTAGTGAAAGTTCTCATGATTTGCTATACTTAACCTCGTTTTATGTTTATTTGGCAAACTGGTTTAGAGATTTGTCTATTCTTTCGTGGATTAGGGCTATGATTTAAATTTCCAGTAGTTCCCGTAGTGTTTAAATTTCCAGTAGCGTATAGTGCCCCATAGTAATGACAGAGGAAAGGGTCAAATTGCTAAAGCTACTTTATTCTGCAGACTATCCTGGTAAGGTTCTGAGCACTCATCTATTATGAAAAGTCACTGAGAAACTTGCAGCTGAATGGGAATACGATGAGAATGTTAAGGAGTATCTCACAAAGTTGGGAGCATACAAGGTGGAGGATTTGGTCAAAGAGCCTAGACGTCTGGAAGTAGAATATGCGAATATACAAGACCAGACCCAAGATCTGGCTGTTACCAATTACAAAACGTTCATTGAGACTGCAGAGTGTTCCAGGCGACTGTTCACTCAGTTTAGCAGCATCGAGCACAAGCTGGATGAGCTATTGCTGGATATTCCCAAGTTTCAAACCAGCTGCACAAGTTTCTGCGATTCGACAAGCCAAATTAGTAATTTGCGAAAGCTCAACTCATTGACTCTGACTAAAAACGCTCAGCTTTTGGAAATCTTGGAACTGCCCCAGCTAATGAACTCATTCATAAATGATGGGCTGTATGAGGACGCTTTGGAGCTGGCCGCCTATGTGCGGAAGCTTTGCTCGAAACACTCAGATATACCGATATTTGCAGTAAGTGAGAATCGGCAGCAATTTCGCAAAGGGCAGGTTTGAGTGTTGTGCTTGTAGAGCATCTTGGATGATGTGAATCGGGCTTGGTTGCTGATGCTGCATCAGCTTCTCAATCAATTGAAGCAGGATCTGGCCTTGCCCAGGTGTTTGCAAATAGTGGGACATCTGCGGAGAATGAATGTGTTCACTGAACTGGAGCTTAAGTTGAAGTTTCTGCAAGCCAGAGGCCACTGGCTGGACCACTGCTTGAAGTACCTTCCTAAGGATGACGGTAAGTTCAGCTCATTATCTTTTCTCTGCTCTGATGTTGGCCGATTTTCCATTTTTTTAAACAATTTTAATAGTGGTTATTTTCAAACAAGTCAAACTCTTTCAGTCGATCATCATTTAACCAAAACAGTCGAACTGACTAGGATTAACTTGTTCAACATCATCACTCAGTATCGAGCAATTTTTAGCGACGGTGAATCCGTGCCGACCAGCTCGTTGAAAAGCGACATCAACGAGAACATGATTTTTTTCACCTGGATCAACGACAGGGTTCGTAGATTAGCAACTGGAAATATGTTCCTTATCATTCAATATTCTTCAGATCTCCGACTTCCTCGAGGTGCTAGAGGAGGACCTCAAGTCAGTGTCGTCGATGGAGTCCTTGCTGGACCAGTGCATGTACTTCGGCCTGTCGTTCAGTAAAGTTGGATGCGATTTTCGGTCCTTGCTGATTCCGATATTTACCAAGCAAATAATGAAAAACTTCAACATGGCCATAGGCAGAGCTGTGGCAGCTTTTGAGAAGGGCATTGAGAACTTTACGCTGATCAACAAGAACTTGCCAAACATCCCCTGGAAAAACAAACATCAGGATCCGCTTCAACCGCCCGATAGCTTGCTGGAATTCTACCCTTTGGCCGAGTATTTAAACAACGTGCTGAAGACCCTGAATTCTTTTAGGAGCTGCGCCCCTGTCGCAATAATAAACGAAGTTTTGGAGTGTCTGCAACGGTCGCTGCTAATAATCGCAAGGTCAATCGTAAATCTGTATTCCCAAGAACAGCAAGCTTTTACCAGCAGCGCCAAGGGCGCGTTTACCAGACTGTGCATGAGTTTTTCCGATGACTTGGTACCGTATGTGCAGAAGTGTGTCCACATTATTTACCCGCCCAATCAAATTGCTGGTCAGTTGGGGATCACTCTGCAAACGTTGCAGGATGAGCGCATTTCGTTTTTGAATAGAGAAGCCATTGTTAAGCCTATAAGACACTTGTTGCCGTCTAAGATGAACATTGAAGAAGTCACTGCAAGCAAATAAACCTAAGGTAACTCGAGCAATTATTTTAATTTTACTGTTCAACTTTAACAGAGTTTCAATGGTTTGCTTATAGTACAGTCATTGAAAAAATAGTCCATTCTCAGTTTCTTGCGAGCTTAACTTCTGTTTGATTGATTACTGTAGCGGCGTGTAGGCTCTTGCAGTGCCTAAAGGTACTATTCGTAGCAGCAGCCTATTCGAGATTGGCCGCTCGCATCATGTGGCTCTGTTTAAGGCTTTTCGTATCAGCGCCCAGTCTTCCATGATGTCTTGCGGCTTAAGCATATAAACTATGTAGGGTCCGGAAACAGTTACTGCCTTTTTCCGCGAAGTTCTCGACCTGGAGCTCCATTCGCCGCCTTCGCCCCACGTGATTTCACTGTTCTGTTTGTCCTCCTCCAGTCGTCTTATTGTCTCCATGAGTTCGCTATGATAGTAGTCTCTAGCCAGGCTCTTTTCGCTTTCCAGGTTCTGCATTGCAGCCTGCTTCTCGGCTTCGTATTGGTTGTTAATGTTCTCCAAGCGCAGTTGTCTTAAAATGCCCGCCACTTCTGTCCTGACTCGCCGCTGGTCCTCCAGGTTCTGTAGCGGAATCGTGTAGTCCAGCGATTTACCAGTCTTGACCTCGGACAGCTGAGTCTCCACCTGCTGGATTCGCTCACGATACAGCTGCTCCCTAAGTAGGCCAAACTGGCTTTCCAGGTCTTGGACGTGCTGGATCAGCTCGGTGCGTCGCGATTCGCACTCGCCTTCATCCATGTCCGAGCTGTCCTCCGAGTCGGGCTCATCTTCAGAGGAGTCCCGGTTGGCCTCATTTTCCGGACTGGAATTCGACTGTTCCGATTCATTGGCAAATCCTTCATTGTCACTCATTTCTCCCGAACACGGATTATCACTGGCTGGTTTTATTAGGGCCATTTCTAGCTGGCAACAATCATTGTAGATTTGGATGGTAGTTTGACAATAAACAATCTGTTTGTTGCGTTAGGTGTTGCGCGCTTCTTCTGTCTCAGCATCAATGACTGTCCCATCGAACTATACGCTAAGAGGTCTCGATGGTTTGAGAGAATCAACATAACGTGGGTATATATATATATATATATATATTCTTGTTTGGTACAAGTAGAATTGATTACGTAAATTCAAATAAATTATTGTGGTTCTGAAGATGTAAGCCACTCGTTCTCTTTCCTTGTCTAATCCTTGTTTTTGTCATTACCCGATTCATAATGACATGAGGAAGAGTGACTGGTATAACCCTATTTAAAACGTCAAACTGTGTAATGTTTAAAAATTGTTGCACGTTGCAGTATTATTGCATCAGCATAATCGACTAGTCAGTTACCTGTTGCTGTAAATAGAAGTCGCCCGTAGGCTATTTTGACCTTTAATTTTGTAAGTAATTTATTGTTTATTGTGATACCCCAGTGCAACATGTCCGCTAAAGAGGCGCTCGAGCAGCAAGTCAAAGACCAGGCCGATATGGTTAGAAAGTTGAAGGCTGCTAAAGAAAGCAAGGAACGGGTAAGTGCTCAAGACATCCGGTTAACTAACTGGGGCCGGGAGCAGGCCCGTTTCTATTCATACTCTGTCGCCTTTTAACTGCCCCCCGTGTTGACTCTAGGACAAGGAGTGGGTTCCCTTTCAAGTACCACTAAGAGCAGAACTTTATCCCCATCTAAACAATTATCTCTCGGAACGTAGTTACTTTAATGGCTACCAGCCCTCTTCAGTAGACAACTATTTGTTCGAGTGTCTGGGGGCGCAAGCACCCCTAAACTTGCCCTATTTAAACCGCTGGTACAGACACATCGGCAGCTACTCAGCGCAGGAACGAGGCAGCTTTCGTGCTTCTAATCCAGCTGAGCTGCAACATTTAAAACACTGTGTTGAATCGCAGGTAACTAATAGGAGGCTTTCTCTTTTTTTTGAAGTGTTAATTCCAATGGGGTTTTGCATCTTGCGCCGGTTTGTGTGGCATGCCCGAGTGATTTATCGGCCTTTTAGCACTCATCCTGCTTTATTTAGACCACAGGTCAGTGAATGCTTCTTATTCTTCACCCTTAGTGCGCTGAAGGTTTGCTTTTGGTCATTCGTTTCAGTTACAACAACGGAGCAGCTATTGCGGTTAGAATTGTACACAATTTCAGTAAAAGTAGCAAATTAGTGTGACCACAAGATAACCTCTGGCTGATTGTGAGCAAATTAGGGGACTGACGTGGCCGTTTTGGATGTTTCTAAAATCTACTAGCCATTTGTTGTCTAGCGCCTTGATAAAATGCGATAGAGAAACTCGAAAAGTCTAGAGTTCAAGGTTTTTTTTTGTTGGTGTTTCAGATTGCAGAGGAAGTGAGCAAGCTACTGGACCTAAAGGCTCAACTCGCTGCCGAAGATGGCACGGTTGCGCCCACAAATGTGAATCAAAAATTCATCCTCAAAACGGCCAAAGGAACCAGGGATTATTCTCCTGAGCAAATGGCCCTCAGACTGTCAGTGCTAAACAAGATTGTGGCGGTGTTCAAAAAGCATGGCGCAGTCACGATTGATACTCCAGTGTTTGAGCTGAAGGTCGGTGATTTTTTCAGCTAATTTTGATGAACGTATCGGTCGAATGTAGGTCAATGGGTATTTCCTACGTTCTACGTTGTTCGGTGCATGAACAATCAAAGCTGGAAAGAGAATGGGCTGGTTATCGAAACCGTTCACTCTTTCACGCTGTTTGATGAGGTTTCGCAATTGAGAATGTCTTGAAAATCGGATTGCAGGCATTTGCAAGCACCTTAAATTTCCCATTCATTTTAGTATAGGGTTTAGCTTGTCAATGACACACGCAAAAGCATACCCTTGAAAGGGACTGACGAGCACTAACAGTCTTTATTTTGATCAAACAACTAGGTTGCAACTGCTTATACATTCAAAGCATAAGTACTAAATATTAGGTATTTTATGGTAATTTTAACAGATATAATTGTTAAAATGCAGTGAATGAATCAGGAAATTAACAAGATTGTATATATGTTCAGGAAGTGTTGACAGGGAAATATGGCGAAGACTCGAAGCTAATCTACGATCTGAAAGATCAGGGCGGAGAAATCTTGTCGCTGCGTTACGACCTGACGGTTCCATTCGCGCGATATCTGGCAATGAACAAGATCAGTAACATCAAACGTTACCACATAGCCAAAGTTTACCGAAGAGACAACCCTTCGATGTCCAGGGGCAGATACAGGGAATTCTACCAATGTGTAAGGCGTCATAATTTTTACCAAATACCACATGTGAATTTGACGAGCATGTAATGTAATGCATGTAAATGTAAATATGCTGGGCCTAGAGTTGGCGTAGACCCATATTCATCTTCATATTAATGCATCTCTGATTATCTCCCCGTGATCTCGTCTAACGGGGGAATGCCTTTTCAATCTTTTGTCCATCTTACAATCTGTGCTTCGTTTTTCAAAACTTTTAATTCGTTTAAAAGTTCTTCGGTAGTTCTGGCAATTTTACACTCCCGCCACAATAAAGTTTATTTGTTTCTTGGCCTCCACTATTTCTACTATCTTTTTTTCCTTAAATGCATAATTTTCAATTTTTTTCACATTGGAACTGACTTCTCCTGTATCTTCAATACAATTTTAGGGTGGCCCGCCTCATTCGAGACCTTATCTCACGCGGAAACTAATAGTTATTTGAAATCCAATTTTTAGTTTTACATAAACATAAAAATAAACATAAAGTTTGAAGTGCGCCACATTTTAAAATTAGTTTCAGCTATAAGGAGTGCCCGAGGAAAAAGTTATTGAATATTTCCAGGATTTTGATATTGCGGGTGCTTACGATCCAATGATTCCCGATGCTGAATGCATCAAAATCGTTGCCGAAATCCTGGACTCACTCAATGTGGCTTCGTACGCAGTCAAAGTGAATCACCGATTGCTGCTCGATGGGATGTTTGAGGCATGCGGCGTCCCTCTGGACAGCTTCCGCAGCATCTGCTCGGCTGTGGATAAACTAGATAAGGTAATTAGCTGATCGAGAGATTTGGAGCCTGTTGGAATAATCGAGGGTTTTATTTGTAGTCTTCATGGCAGGACGTGAAGAAGGAAATGGTCGAAGAAAAAGGTCTTTCCGAAGCCGCAGCTGATCAGATAGGCGAGTACGTAAAGCTGAACGGAGGAAAAGAGCTGGTGGAGAAGCTGCTAAGCGACGACAAACTGTCGAAGAGCAAGTCAGCTCTTGAGGGGTTGGAGGCGATCAAACTGCTGCTTGGATACTGCGAACTTTTCCACATTTCGGACAAAGTTTCCTTCGATCTGAGCTTGGCAAGAGGTTTAGACTATTACACTGGCGTTATCTATGAAGCAGTGCTGTTAGGGGGTGAGAAGTCTTTGTCCGGCGAGGAACAAGGACCATTTTCAAAACTATTAAGCGATTATTGTTCAGATGCCAGCAAAGGGGATGAGGTATCGGTGGGATCGGTGGCGGGAGGCGGCCGATACGACAACCTGGTGGGCATGTTTGACGTGAAAAATAAGCAAGTTCCCTGTGTGGGAGTGTCACTCGGAGTTGAAAGGTTGTTCGCCGTTCTGGAACAGAAAATCCACGCAGCTAACAGAAAGGTGCGAACCACCGAAGTGGACGCCTATGTGTGTACAGCGCAGAAAAATCTGGTTGAGGAGCGGCTAAAGCTTTGCAATCAGCTGTGGGAAGATGACTTTAAGGTAGGGTTTTCGACATTTAAACTAGACCCACTGAATGGACTGACTGAAGTAGCTACTTTCAGGTTGAGTACTCGTACAAAAAGAACCCGAAACTGCTCGCCCAACTGCAGTACTGCGAGGAGAACAGCATCCCTTTTGCCATCATCTTAGGCGAATCGGAAATCAAAAATGGAGTCGTGAAGCTGCGAAATGTGCTAAGCAGAGAAGAGACCGAAGTGAAGCGCAGTGCTTTAGCCGACGAGCTGCGACGAAGACTCGGGGAGCTGAACCTAAACGGTACCGTACCAGCTTAGTATTCCAAAATAATAATTTAATTTTATTTATTGCAAACGGTGTAAGTCTTGGAGTGTCATGTGATTTTTTCAGATGATTTAATGATCATAATGATTTTTTTTTCATTTGTTTCCATGTACGCCATGGCCTGTCATATAGAATGTAACTTCTAGTAAATATAAAGAGATTGGTCAGTTCACTTCAGCGTTTTATTTGGTTAATATTTGTTCCAAACTAAAAATGACGTTAATTTAACGGGAATTTACCGTATCAGGTGCTCATTGCTCGTCCGCAATCGCTCTCTAACAGAAGCAAATATTAGGGTTCTCTTGCGAACAAGTAATTCTTTTTACGGTAAATCTTGCCTTAATTTTAACGTTATTTTTAACTCGCATTTCAAGAAAAATAACGTAAATTTGATCGGAGACTTACTGTTGCAAGTGTTCTTTGAGCACAATAGATATCTAATTAAAGCAAATATTAGGGATCTGTCGCACACAATTCTTGTCACAGTAAATCTTCCTGTCGTCAAAGAATCCATTCTACCACATGGATACTCACCCACCTTTACGTGTGTAGTGGCACGCAAATAGAGAAGTACAAGTACAGTATAACTCTTGTTCTATGGTGGGCGAAAGAGACAAATAATAATTTCTTTTTTCCTTGTCTCTGGTGGGCGCCACTATTTAATGTCACAGTGACAATGTCGTCTATGTGTTTGGTGAGGTTATTACGTGATTGATAATGAGTTGTCATCGAATTCCCTGTTTCTACCCGTTTTCTCCAAGTGATATTGTTTAATAATCTCGTTATTGTTAACCCCAAGTTTCCGTTTTAATTTGCCTTCGGTCCGTGCGAGGCAAAATCAGCCGAGTCAACCGATCAGCTGAGCTGCAGTATCAGTTTACTTTACCTCGATCATTATTTTTGTTTTGTTCCTTCGCTTTGCTAAGGCTCCAAACTGGATCGCATACCGGACTACCTGCGGGATACCATGGACTGGTTCATAGGGTAAGTGGCCTTTATTAATACCACTTTCAGAAAACAATGATAATTGCCAGATGCTTTTGCCCTGAAGAATGCATGTAATTGTTTATCAAGGCCTCCAAGTCCAAGTGCTATTATCAGTTAGCAGTGTAGATACTCAAATATGCTTGGGACATTAGTGCCTTGATAGTGCTTAATTAGCGTAATGGCTGTATTGTCTTGGTGCCTAAGATATTGATGGTTTAGGGAGTTGTGAAGATAATTAGCAAAGCCCCTACTTTAGTTGTTTGTAAACTAAAGTTGCAATCTCACGCTTATTCAGAAAGCTCTTGTTTGAGTAAATCTTCAACCCTTAATTTCGATTCCATGAAAGAAGATATGGGGGAGTAAATTGATTGAATAGCCACAATACCTAGATTGTTTGATTTTTACACAACTAATGGATAATCCAAGGCCAAAGATAATCAATTCGTTCCAATTGGGACAGGGCTGATTATGGCCTACAGCAAGTGCAATCCAACATATCATAAATTCCTTCTTTTGGCTTCAGCCAATTAATGCTTATGGGCATATTCAACCCAGCTAGTTTATTCTGCATATTGAAACATGTATTATTCAGTAAGTAAACCGGTTTTTGCTACTGTAATCAAACCTCATTCAGTTGTAACATTTCCAAGTCCAACAAGGCCCTAATGTTCTCCACACTGGCACCAAATTAGTTCCTTTAATCGAGTTTAGTTTAATGTTGGAAAACCCACGCCTCGAAATCCAATAACAGGCAGTCTCGTTAATTTTACGAGGCTTCTCCTTTAGCCTTTAATTAACTTCAATTTTTATTTATCAAGTTCAACCTTTGTGATTTCGCCAGGCAAATCATGACAGTGTTAACGCTATCGGGGGATAATGTGGCTGTCGAGGGCGATTTCCGGCAAATCGAAACTTGATAATGCCAAAGTTCTCGTTCTGAATGAACAGTCTTTAACTACTTGCTTTTGCAGGTAACAACAACAACAACAACAATGTTGAAATGTGAAATATGGCCTAGAAACTCTGAAATTTTGTTTTGGTGCTTGTTTACAAATGGTTGCGTTTTCCTTCCAGAAAAACCAGGCGTAAAGAGAAAGAGGGTGCCGATTCGTCCTCATCCACTGACTCCAAGCTCTACCTGGAAAGTAAGGTGTTGGAGCGCAAGTTGCCTGAGATGGACATGAAGATTCTTGTCGACTTGCCGGCTGGTTTAGACTATAATGAGTGGCTGGCATCGCACAGTAAGTATTTACAGAATTATACAAGGTGACTTCATGTTCAGATATACAGGGTGTTAGTAAATAAGTGCGACAAATTTCAGGGGGTAATTCCGGGATGTCGAAAGGTAGTAAGTGTCCATTTGTAGGTAGAAAGATAGTGAGTGTACTTTTTTCTCAAAAACGAAGTTTCCTATTGAAAAAAATTACGCTTAATAGAATTTCCGGAGTGTCGAAAGGTAGTAAGTGTACATTTTTCCAAAATCAATTTTCGTAAAAATGGCAAAAACGTCATTTCGTTCGTCGTCGAAAGTCAGTTCATATGGAGTTATTATAGATTTTTCCATATCAGACGGAATTTTCGTAGCTTATTTCGTCTTTCTGACTTTCTATTGAATCCAATTGGTATTGAATTAGTAGAAAAGATTCAGAAAAGTTGTCTAGATTAAAACGGGCACATTTGTAAGGATTTGGGGGCTTCTTAGAGATTCGATAGTTCAGCTTCAGTTTCCACAAAAACTGTCCTTCTTTTTCCTCACACATTTCAACAATACCAAAAATGTTTCCAAAAAATTTTAAATATCTTCAAGACCATAAATGATGGACCAACTCTGAGCAAACCACAGGATAGAGCAAGATCGATAAAAAAGTTAGTAATAAATGAGTATTGCATTTTGGCAATCACTTAAGTTCTAAAACAAATAATAAGCAAGCTTTAAATGCTTTTGTGATGAACTTTTTTGGCAAACTGAAGTGAAATTTGGCAGGCCTTGAAAAGCCCGGAGCAATAAATCTAACTGAAAATTGGTTGAAATTTTCGAAAACAACTTACTTTCAAGTATAGTGCTGATGATTTTCCACTAAAAAAAGTGTCGTACCCTAAGCTATTTTTATTAATTCACCGGCGTTTCTGAAAAATGTTCCTATACTATATATCTTTATAACATCAACAGTTTGGCAATATGTAGTAACAGAGTCTTATTATACGGTTCATGATTTATCGCAAGTGATTAATCGAGTTACTGAAAATCGATTATTCTCAATGAGGATTTAATGGCTTGATCAGCAAAATAAGAATGATTTTATATCACTCACCTCAAAATTGGGTTTAAGTTGCAACAACTTCCTCATTCAAAACATTCCATTGTGTTTCCTCCACAAGTAGCAGCTTCTCGATATGTAACAGATTTAGCAGATTCCTGTAAAAAAAATCCTTGAGTGTCAGATCAGGAGATCGGGGCGTCCAAACAACTAGGCCTAGTAGAATAGAAATACCAGACTCCCGTTAATTTTACTGAAGCTATAGTCAAGGTAATATTATGGTGAGACAAGGGATGTTTAAAAGAAAATCAGCAAAAGCGTTTGTCGGGAATTGAAAAATCACCGCCCGCCTATCAATCATTTTTTTAAATATCTCTAACACATCCATTCTGTATAAGCATGACTGTTTCCAGCAATGTCTCTCTTCGATCACGTCAATCTAGTCTATGGAGCAATTAGTGAATTTTGTACAGCGACCAGTTGTCCGGACATGACAGGGCCGGGGCAAAGGCAAGCTTCCAACACTTACTATCTATTCCCATGTTTAAACCGTTTTACTTTAGGACCTACTTGTGGTTCGATGAGAAGGGCAAAAAGACCAAAGTGGCCGCTCCCCAGTATATTGACTACGTGATGACTTTCATTCAGAAGACCATCAGTGATGAAACGATTTTCCCCACCAAATACGGTAAGTCTTCTTAATATACAGTGTGATTCAATATGGCCTCAGTCCCCTTAAAGCTCTAATATTCTTCTTTGGTAGATTTTACTTAACCATTTGTCTTGAGCCTCATCCCTGTTTGTGAAGACTCTTCTGTCTAACTCTCTATATCCTTCTGCGTTGTTTTATCTCATCTTGCCGAGTAACCCGCATTCTTTCCTACTTTCAGAGGGTCATTTCTTGTGCTCCATTCCGTACAGAACGTTGTAAGTTGATAATGTCAATGAGCAAAATCTATTGAAAATGTTTTCGTAATTCCCTCAACTTCCAAACGACACCCTCTTTTCAATGATCCAATATGGAATCAACTTGAATAGAGTTGCCTCAAATGTTTCAATTCAACATCTTCTATTCCAGCAAATGAGTTTCCAGTATCGTTCGAGTCAATCGTGCGCAAAATAGTGCGACTGCTCTATCACGTGGTGGCTCATTTGTACGCGGCCCATTTCAAAGAGGTGCTGCTGCTGGGGCTTCACTCCCACCTCAATCTAACCTTTGCCCATTTGATGGCGTTGCACCACCGATTCACCCTGATTGATCCCAAAGAAACCGACATCCTAGAAGATTTAGAGGTATGTGAAGTTGATGGTGAGGTGATGGTTGGTTGCTCAACGAGTAGCTTTTCAGATGGCGCTCGGCCTCAACCAAGAAGCGGTAGAGGCCGCCAACAACAATGAAGAACGGGATAGAAGCGAGGATAGTCGATCTCAATCCACGGAAGATACTTGTAAGTTGTTTTGATACTGGCTGATTGATTCGTAGTAATTGAGCGGACGGTGGGACGGTTTTTGGCCCTCCGAAACCGGTTGGTACATGTAAGTTGGGACTGGAAAATGGGGGGATTTATGGTGTCGGGTGCCTGATTAGCCAGTGAGGGAATGTTTTTGTGCTTCTTAATGTCTCAGCTTTCTCTATCAGCTTTAGAACGCTAGCGGAAGCACTGGGGGTTTGTGCATTTTATTTAACGAAGTTCGAACTAATTCGGTTTTATATTTCTGAAATTTTATTCAAAAGTTTGGACAGTAACTAACATTTTTCTGTTTTCTTCTAGGTGGCGACAATAAATCCTAGCTAAATGTAATTTAAGACAAAGGGATTTCAAAACCTTTAACCGTAATCTTGATGTGATTTAAGTGGGAAACCTAACTACTTTATATGTTGTAGATCGCGAATGTGATGTTAAAAGACCCATAGTGACTGAATTATTTTTCTAGTGTAACATTATTTATTTTATATACTTATTTTTCTCTATTTTAAGCCAATGATACGACGTCTGTTATTTAATTTTCTTGTTTTTTTTTTATTTACACTAACATTTAGACAGTTTTGCGCGCCGTTTTGTCCTCCATAGATTTCAAGTGGCGCACTAACTCAGGCTAGTGTTTGTTCCTATTTTATCAGAGAATGCATGATACTTAAGTGTTTTAGGTTGTAGATAATTTGTGGTAATTCACTGCATACAGATGCACACTGTAATAATAGTGAAGAAGACTCGAATATATCAACTGTTGTTAATTTTCAAGTTTACCAGAAACTTTATACCATGTCCCGCCATGTATTAGCAAGCAAATAGTTGGTAAACCTTAACTGTAAACAAGGGTACTTTTTAACTCACCAGCTAACTTCCTCTGCTATTGCATCAGGTTTCTTTTAGTAAAAAGTCACTAATTTTTCCAAAGAACACACTTAAAATACCCGTTTCACTCTTCGAATTGTCACAATGCCACTAACTGACGCTAATTAACGGTCAAAGATTTTGAAAAATAATGCGTCACTTATGGCAGTTGGTCATATTTTAGACTAAATGAATTTTGATTTCAATTAAAATTCACTTAGTAGGCTTGGAATGAACCTCCAGCTATTTTTTGTAAATAATATTTTTTTCTGCTCGTCTTGGGCGGGAATTAGTCACAAAAGTCCTGAAGGGGGCGTGATAACTAAGCCGAAATGTCGCGTTTCGGTTGATATCCACAACATGCGGGCGTGTGCAAAACCATAGTCAAGTTAGTTGATCTAGCGCTTATCTAGTAAACGCTAGAACAACTGTGGTGCTCTCAACACTTTGCCCAGCCCTGCAACTAGACGGCCTTTATTGTTTAACTGTTCCAAGTCGACTGCTTCTGCCTCCATTGTGATGAACCTTGCCCCCCATCTACCCGACAAAGCATTTAACTTTTAAGTGTCTGTACAGTGTTGTTCCTCCAGAGTTAGAGCTAAACTAACAGAAGCTGAATGTACATAACTATTTGTAAAATTATTTTAGTTTGTTACTTTAGAAGATAATATTATGTAAACGCTATTAGATAATATAGCAATTGTTGAACAATAAATAAATCCTCAGATGTTTTGGCTGCTCTATTATTGCGCGCTTATATTGGGACGAATTTAACGTTGATAGCGCCTTCTGGTCGCAGGATTAAGTCCACGAAAAAGCTGGGTGGGGCAGAGCTTGAGGACTCCAGCCGGAACTTCCTCAGGAGGCCCACAATGACCGCTTTGATTTCCAAAATGGCAAATTTTTGCCCTGAAAACTCATTTTAGAGCTTCCGCCCAATGCCACTCATTAACTCACTCACCTATGCAATTTCTGGGTCCAGCGCTGAAGGGCAAGTAGGCAAAAGGGTGTCTGTTGGCGCAGTTTTCAGGCAGGAACCTGTCAGGGTCGAATCGCTGCGGGTCCGGATATATATCCGGGTTCCGGTGCAGGTCAAATATGTGCAGGTACAAGACGGTTCCTTTGGGAATCCTGCTGCCTGTATGAGATATAAAGTCCTCACTTGCCTCTCTGGTTATTAGGGGCACGCTAGGGTAGAGCCGCAGGCTCTCTTTGATTACCATTTCCGTATAGGGCAGGTCTTGCAGGTCGTGGTAGGTCGGTGCCCGAGTTGGGATGATGTTGGACTGGATTTCTTTGATGACATTTTCCTGAATTAAATTGAAATTAATTTTATTAATTAAATTCATAAATGAATCAACTAATACAGAATTTAAATAATTGGAATATAAACAATGAGTACTCGTTGACTACGTCACTCCATAAGGGTTTTACCGACGCCATGATGTATTTTGTGGCTCTTCCTTTAAATTGGTTGGCTAGTGTCAGTTGGTTAGTGTCAGTTGGTCAGTGTCAGTTGGTCAGTGTCAGTTGGTTAGTGTCAGTTGAATTAATTTGCGGTCAGTTTTTGTTGAAATTGCCGCAAAACAGTGTTTCTCCGATGCTTAAACAAGTAGGAGCGCAAATTAGAAATTTGGTAAGTTTTAGAAATCTTTTAGTGATCAGAATTACGCTTAAAATTTCTTGATGCATTTTCCGAACACCTTGTATAAGGCAGCGGTCCCACAGCAACCACCGTCATCAACTATCACCCACTACCACCGACTAAAATCAGGGAATCTGCAACGAACGGTCCCACAACAATCATCCACCGGTTTCCGCTGTTTACAAGATTCTAACCACACTTTTTACGTACAATATATGAAAGGGCCCATACCAAACCGACATAATTTCTAATTCGCATGCGCGCATTCACCGTCTTCCACTAAACTACCATTTTTAGAACGCGTCAGAAATTTGGAAATGGTGGTTAGCAGTGGATGACAGTGGGTGGCTAGAGAAGCTTTCTGTGAGACCGTTCATTGGGGTTTGCATATGTTGGAAATCTGCTTGATGGTCACCGGTGGTTCTGTGGGACCGCCGCCTAATGTTGCGGTTTATTACCCTGTATAATCTCGTTATATACCACTCTAGGTAAATATTTTCAGAGTATACTTGTTTTGCATTTTACGTCAATCATGCTGTAAAAATACCCCTGATATTATATATACTCACCAAAATATCTACTGTAAAATGGTTTCTTCTTATCACTAAAAAAACAAATTTCGAAAATAGACAAATTAAGTGCAGATTATTGCGTCGAGAAAAAGGTTAACTCTATTCATTATTAGAATGCGGTGCTAAATCCATCAAAATTCTTTTAATACGCAACATAAATGATTGCAAACAAAACCAAAAAGTGTTAAATCGGGAGATTGTGCAGGCCCTAGTCGTCGGCTTCGCTCATTTAAAAGAAACCGAATAAACTGCGATCCGTGCGACCGCATATTAATATGCAGATGTTTGATAACGCAGTTTGTTTTGTCTTTGTGAGTTTGACGAATTTGTAATCGTAGCCACATGATTCCTTCAGCGAGTAGCATACATACGCATGTAACACGATATACATATTTAGAGACACGCGCGTTCGTGTGATATAATACTAATTGGAACTAAAAGATTTTTGAAAAGGGTGGTTTGAACATCCAAGCCAATTTTGGCTTGCGAAGGTATATTTAACAAAAGAAACCATAATATTTTGGGGAACAAAAAATTCAAAATTTTGAAGAAAAATTAATTTTCATTCATTTTTCGGATTACAGTAGTATGAGCTGGTGAAATATTTGGGTTCTTACCTGAATATCCGGATGTTCAGCCAGCGCATACAACAGGAAAGTAATGGCCGCTGCCGTTGTATCGTGACCCTGTAAAATCACACAGAAGTCGCCTTGAACTTCTTTTCATCGCAAATATACCTCAAACATAAACGTGTCAACTTCTTCACGAATTCCTTCATAGTCGATGGTGCCTTCGTTAATTTTTGCGTGCAGCAGCAAGTCCAGCATTTTCATAATCTTCCTGCCCGAGTATGTGGTGGACACAACTTTTTCATCGCGTCCATCTACCAGCTGCTTTTCCCTTTCCTTCATCACTCTGTAGGTGAACTGGTGCAGGCTGTGGATGGTCTCCGACTCCTTTTCATAGTCATTGGACAGTGAGTAGACCAGAGGGATTAGGCTCCAAGGTTTAGTCACCCGGCCGAAGACAAACTGGCCCATTTTGTGGATGTTGCTTCTGTAACTCTTCATAGTGTCCTCCTCCACACTGCTAACCCCCAAGGCGGTTTCTAGAAGCGTTCATTCAGTTACTTTTGCCGCTAAAGTACCCACTGCTATCTACCTGTTATCGATTGAAGGGTCAGGTTAGTGACTATTGGCATCAAGTTGATCAAGGGCTTCCGACCAATGCTCTGGGCGTTGATTTCTTCGATCTGTTTTACCATATTGCTGGTCTCCTCGTTGAAAATATCCAGGAACTTTTGGAGAACGTTGAAATGAAACGCGGGGGTAAGCAGTTTGCGCCTTCTTTGCCATTTCTGTCCTGAGCTAGTGAGCAAACCTTCCCCCAGCCACCTACCTAGGAACCTGTAAAGGCGGCTTTTCTTCATATGTTTCATTTGGGAGAGAACCAACTGAAAACATATCAAGTAGCGCAATATTATACATCATTAATAAAGGAGACGCTTTTTGTACCTCCATGTCGTCAGGATGGAGCAAGTTGATCACCACGATGTGCAGAGTGGAGAACCGATAAATCGGCCCATATATTTGAGCACATTCTCGAAGATACTCAAAAATCTTACCGGGATATGGATTTTTCATGAGAAATTCTAAATTTCCTATCAACCAATGACCGGGTGGTGACGGAATGTGGCTCAGAACCTTTCGAAATCGGAACGCCTGAATCAGTAGATACGAAACCAACGCAACCAGCACCCATAGAACCACTTGAGCCTCTAACATGTTTTACTCATCAGTTGAACCGGTTACTAACGATGGATGGACATCACTAACAAAAGCGAACTTGAAATATCTTTAAAATGTTAGATTCCGCTAATTATCAATTAAATATACAATGCTCGTGGGCTTCGACTACAAATCGCTATATTTGTTTTGATGAAAACAATTTTTATGTCGATTTACACGCGAAAAGGATTCATAAATAAGTTTCATCAGTAGGCATATTAGATAATGGAAATTTGACATCAGTTCACAGTTCGGTTATCAATAGACGCCAATAATTAACTAAACTGATGTATGAGAAATGAGGATAAAATTAATTATTCGGCAAAGGATTTTAACATAAATACGGTCGGCTTAAGAGGACGAGTGCGATTGAATACCATTCAGCACACTGAGGGCAGATTTGGACATTTTCGTTTTTGAGAGATTTGTTTTTTGGTCCTAGTCCCGATCTAAGTGCTCAGTTACGCTTTGATGCAAAAAATGCAACTTTCGAATCGCATAATTGATATTAAGGATGACTTTGTAGAAATTTCAATCAAATATTAATTAATAGAATTCTATAGCGAGCGTTTAGGTAAAGAAATATTTAAACGATCAACGTACGTACAATTTGTACGATCAAACAATAGGCACTCGAGATGAGTTGCTAAATAAAATTATGAATGCCGTCGAATCATATCGAAATGATAATCTGTTTTGTAAAATTAGACGTTCCCTGAATAAAAGTGTTTCAAAATGTATTGAAGATAACGGGGAAAATTTTTATAATTTGCTCTAGAAAATGGATGTTTTATTGGTAGTCATCAAACCAAAAATATCCTACTGTTAAAGAATGATGTTTAGCAAATGTCTTTTGACTTTGAATCCTATTGTGGCTTAGCTTTTGAAAATACCGGGCATTTTCCGGTTTACTCGCATATATCTTGGAAACGAAGGCGTGTTGGGACGTCGACTTTTTTGGTATAAAAATAATAAGCGACTAGACCTACGCATTTTAAAAGTCGGCATACAGATAGCCAAAAAGTTGTAGCCATTTGCTTGTCCAGATATCAGCGTAGATGGATTTTCCTACAAAGTTTGTTAAAATATGCAGCTCCATTAAAAGTACAATAACAAAAAATAAAAATGTAAGTTGGTCGCCGTAAAAGATGATGCTGTAAATTTTAGAGACAATTTAACAAAACTTTGGGGCAATTTTATTAAACAATCGTACAATTTTCTTATGTTATTATTAGCATGCACCGCTTCTAAACTGTTCCTTAAAATAACTTTTTCTCAATTATCCTTAAGGATTCGACCTTCGACTATTTGCGTATCAACTTAACAAACCTCCCAGTTAATGACCAGCATTCGTTTCGCAGAAATAAAAGAACAAAACTAAATCAAATCGAATTTTATTTCAATATAAAATAGATATACTTTTTCAAAATATATACGATCTTTTCAAAATAGAATAATTGTGTAAACTCTGTTAATCTGTCAAGGCACTAGGTGACCACTTTGAATAAGAACCCGTAATTATTGTGCTACAGGTAACTGGCGTTAGCAAAAAGTCGCACTTTTTCATAAAAGTAAAACTCAAATGAGTAAAATAATAGAAACAAAGCAGCATAGTTGCATAGAAAGAGTCGATAAAACTATACAAAAAAAGTGATGGCACTGTGAAACAATTTTTTTTAAAGTATAATGTTTTTTTTATCACAATATCGACAACTTTAATAGTTCTGGCCTTGTGCAATTTTCCAAAAACCAAGTTAATTTTTTCCGCAAAAAAATTAAACTGTTTTAACTCGCGTAATAGAAAAGTGGCTGTTTTTGTGAAAAAATCTTCGTACTGGTTTTCAACTAAATGGGCCCTGGATACAGCCACTTTTGTACTACGCCCCGTACAACTAAATGGAAGTCTATAGAGCTTAAAGCGCAAATTATACGAAAATAATTGGCCCAAGCTAGTGGAACCAACCGAAAAACAAACAGTCCCAATCGAAGACCGCGAAGTACAAAATCGCCTAAACTTAAGCAGATAAAGATAAGTAGAAAAATAATTGTACACTAACAATAATAGTAATAAATAGTATAACGTCGAAATGTACAAATCGGCTGTAAATAGCGCACAGTACAAAAATATAGAAAATGTAAAAAACCGATTGCCTTCTCGTTTTTTACTGGAATGCTTAAATGGCGAACAACTATATTAGTCAACAATACAAACAATATATATCTGGCACGGACTGCTCGCATGCGCATTTCAAACGTTTACCACTTACAAGACAGACGTCTTGCAATCGTAGTCCGTGATGCAAAGACGTAACGCGTTAATAAACTCAGATCTTTAAGAATACGGTAACAAAGTTAAAGGCGAAAACTTGGTGTTTGTTTTGTTAAAAAAACGTTCGTAGAAAACCTAGAAATATATTAAAATACATAGTGATAGCATGAACACTTACGAAGTACTAGAATAGTTCTTAATCTAAGTTAAGGAAGCATGGTTTGTCAAGAATTGTAAGCGCTCTCTGTCCATGACTGAGGAGACTGCAGCAGTCAGTAATTTTGACCAGATTTAGTGACTGATGACCGGATTTTCGACAGTAGTACGGGCAAACGGGAGTAGGCAAAACTGAATTTCATTAGAAGTAAAACTAGAGAGTGAAATGCCGTTGACTTAAAACACAACCATCCGCCGCCAATGTCGCGTCACTGACTCCTCTTTGAACCAGAAACACATGTCTTTTGTTTCGAAGCAATATCGAATTTTACATAAATTGAAGAGGAACCTGATGGACAATTCGCGTAACTCTAAATCTTCCTCTTTCGTGTCGCTCTTTGTGGGCGCGAAGAAAAAGGAAGACCGACAGCTAGGCCATACAACCGTTACCGTAATTCTGATTGGACGAATAACTATGGCAGGATGTGGGAGGATTGTAGTAGGAGGAGGGATTGATGACGTCGCTCAGGTTTATAAACTGCTGCGTGTCGTCATATTCGTCCACCTCTTCCACCACTATACACGGCGCCTTTGAGGCAGAGGAGGAAAAGTGGTAAGAAGACCTGGAGTAAATCTGAAAAGACAAAGCCTTAGTTAGCCAGATGAAGAGTAGTGAAGAGTCAATAAGTACCTCTTCGTTTTGATTCCTGTACATGGACGACGAGGTGGTGGGGGTTCGAGTGTATGGGTCAATCACTGACGTCACCGGGGGTAATTTATACAGACTCTCCTTCGTGGCGGGACCGATACTGTGCTGACAGATTGGCCTGTCAAAACGCTCAGCATCAGCTAACCGGAAAAATTGCCTTCATGACAGTACCCTACCTGTGCACGCTCAGCACATCCATCAGCTTCCGCTCCTGAATCTTCAGCTCCTGCAGCTGACTCTTCAAGTCGACGTTTTGCGTTTCGAGCGTTTCCGCTTCGTGGATCAAGTTGGCGGTACGCTCACGCTTCTTCAACCGGCATTTGGTCGCTGCGATTTTGTTTCGTTCGCGTCGGCGCCGTCTGCGCTCCTCGTCTTCGGGCGTCAGCTGCAAATCGACAATTAAATGTTTTTATTTGAAGTAGGCCGAGTTGGTATGCGATTTTAACGAAAAATTTCCAAAAGGGTCAATTCTTTGATTGGGGACTATTGTTTTTTTTAAGTGGGTTTAGATTTTTCGACCATAGTCGGTTTGCCTGCGCGGGTTTTCGTTCAGTGGACTGAAAATGCATATTGCACCGATTATTTCATAAATACCACAGTTTGCTAGATTAACGCGGTGCTAATCTAAATCTATTCGATGTACCTTTCCGTATAAAATTTAAATGTTTGTAAATTTCTTCAAGAGATTGCCGCCAATTGCCGCCAATATCGCGACGTTTACGGGTCATGTCGCCTATTTCGAATAAAGCGGACATGTGAAGAAACCTTCGAAAACGGTGCCAGATGTTCCAAGTCGTAAAATGTTAAATCTTGAAAACAAATATTTCGGAAACAAATCCACGTCCCACTAATTCGGTGTCCGAGTTTAATTTTGTTTACATCGAAACGCGTACGAGGGTTATGATAAAACGGACATAATTTCTGTTACCACGGCGAAAAAAACCATTCATGTTGGACATATGTACGGGGGTTTTGCATGAAGAGCGTCATTTCAAAAATATTAAAATACATTTTGACATGTACAGGTGCCCAACTGGCAATGTTGCCTAATATACGTTTTATTATTTTGCCAATATCTAAGATATCTGCAAGAGTCAATATTCTTGCAAGTTTCCCGTGCCCTTCTTCTAAACCCTTCAGAGGAATCATGCCACTTTCGAATCACCCCGTATATTTGAAAAACTCGTATACTCGAGTATAATTGAAACGGAATTTTCCAACGCAGTCAATTACGCGTGAATAACCCTGTATATTAGCACTCCCTCGTATCCACTCGAAATATTCAGTTCGCATCAGCAAACAATTTATATTATGTAAAACAGGTTTCCGAATCTTAATTTATTCACATTTTATTGTGCTGGGTTGGCGACGGGCCAGCGGAAACCACATATGCAAGAAATCCGATATGTTTTGGCCAATCGTTGCCAAATAGACAGCCTGAATGGAAACTCAGCTACGCTGTCAAATCATAGGCTCTTTGAATGAGACGCCGTGCAACCAGCTAGAAAGAGGTGTTTACACCAATCAATCAAATCCGTAAAAACCTAACCAGGTTAAGAAGAAAACTCACCCCGTTCGGCTCCTGCTTGATTTTGTCCTCCTCGCTCTCACTGCAGTCGCTCCGCATTCTCGCCCGCTTGACCGTGTCCAGGTCCAAGAAGTCCTCGTCGCTCTTCGTGTGCTTCCGCTTCTGCTCGATTGTCAGCTTCAAGCCGGCCTTGATTAACTGCGAACACGTATGTTGCACAGAGGGCGGATTGTTGCCCACTGGCGACTCCACCTGCAAGAGGAGGCAACTCAAAACCCCATTTTTCTTAGTGAGACGATGACAACCGAAGCTTCAGATAACAACATGTTTTGACTTTTGTAGTTATTAACGCGTGACACCTTATTGAATCTGACAGATGTTATTGTCAAGTGTATACTCTAGCTAGTGTAGTTGGGGCATTACCTGGCTGCTACTCGAGCTGTTGGAGTCGCTGCTAGTGCTAGAAGTGGGCGGAACCGCGGATACGATTTTGGAAGCGTCGTCTCCAAAGTGATATCCATCCAGAGGATTGGTCATGGCGATGAGTGAGTTGAGTATTTCGGGGGTACGTGGAGTGTTGCCGCCGCTCTCCACTAGGAGGCTATTGGCGGCACTGGCCGCCGCCTCAGCTAACGTCACATTGAGGTTGTGCATCGTAAAATTAGTATCACTGGCTACGCTATACAAACTACTTTGATCACAGTGCTTGGTTTCACTTGGATGGACGAAGAAGGTTCGCCTGCCTTCTCCTTCTGCTTCCAATAAGTCTATCTATTTATATCTGATCCCTTCAGCTTAAAGGCAGTCTCACTAGTAAGTCACTATTAGTAAACTAGGTCTTTTGTAAATTAGGTGGTCACTGGAATCACTCTGGTCAGTGGAAGTGGCTGGTGATTGGCTGGAGCTGAAACAATCATAGAGCCGAATGAAGTTTTTGTGCAGTGCAAGCCTTAAAAGAAGGTAATGCAGGCCTCAGTAATGAATATGACTAATTAACAATGAAATTCATAATTGGCCGTGTTTTATGCAAGGTCGCTGTGGCATCGTAAAGTTTATGACAAAAATAATTATTTTTAATTGTTCAACTTGTTAGTTGCGCTTGAAGTAATGTTACGGAGCGGAGCGGAAGACGCACACCAGCAACCCTGAAAGTTTTCGTTTTTCTGCTGGTTTGCTTGGTTTCTGTTATGTGGACGAAGAGCCTAATGACGGCCGCTAGGGTTAAGTAGGAGAGAGGATTGAGTACAGAGTGAAAATAGAAAAACGTTTCTTCAGTGTACAAAGTGATTTGACATTTCATGTATTCCGAAGACAAAAGAAGAAAAAGCTCAAAGCAACAATCACACGGACGGAATAAAATACCTAAATATCTAAAGAGTTGGAAGTCTTTTGTGTCAACTCAGGCGCTAATGACACTGGTTTGAGGCTCACTTTTTGAACTTTCGAAAGTTTTGTGTCCATTTCTATTCAAGACACTTGGTTTGAAACACATTTGTTGTTCAAACATTATTCGAGTTACACGTCGGAAAATTTTAGCATTCGAAAGATCACATTTGCCGTTACATGTGGTGTAAGAGTTTAGTTTCCAACGTTCTTCCAAGAACTTTTTAAATTGGCACCAGTTTCTTTGTAATTTCTATTCAAAACACTTGGTTAGAAAAACACTTATCGCCCCAAGCAAACCGAGCCAAAAATGTTGGAGTTTCAGGCATCGAAATGTGACATTTTCCGCCAAATCTGTTGAAAGTTGCGCTTCGAAACTCTTTTCAGGAACTTTTTGAGCAATTTTTGAACTTGCGCCAGTTTCCTTGCAATTTCAGTTCAAGACACTTGGTTACAAAATCATACGCCGCTCCAAAACTAACGGAGCAAAAAGTCTCGCAGTTTTAGCCATCGAACTTTGTTATTTTACGTCACGTGTTGAAAGTTCCGTTTTTTAACCTCTTTCCATGAAGTTTTTGAGCAATTTTTGAACTTTCGCCAGTTTTCATGCAATTTATATTTATGACATTTGGCTAGAATATCACATGTCGCTCAAAAGTAACAGAGCAAAAGGTTACGGAGTGTTAGACATCGAAATGTGACATTTTCCGTCAAATCTGTTGAAAGTTGCGCTTCCAATCTCTTTCCAGGAACTTTTTGAGCAATTTTTGAACTTGCGCCAGTTTCCTTGCAATGTCTTTTGAAGACACTTGGTTAGAAAATCACGTGTCGCTCAAAAACTAGCCGAGCTAAAAGTTCGTGAGTTTTAGCCATCGAAACCATCAAATGTGTTGAAAGTTTCGTTTCTAACATCATGCCAGACACTTTTCGAGCAATTTTAGAATTTCCGTCAGTTTCCTTGCAATTTCCATCCAAGACAGTTGATTGTGAAATCACGTAGCGCCCAAAAACTAGCCGAGCTAAAAGTTCGTGAGTATTAGCCATCGAAATCTGACATTTTTCATTAAATGTGCTTAAAGGTTTCACTTTCAACCTGTTTTCAGGAACTTTTTGAGCAATATGTGAACTTGAGCCAGTTTCCTTGCGATGCAAAGTTTCTCATTGTCTATTGCTCCAAAATAATTTCGCAATATGGATCCGTCCCTGGGTTTCAGATGGTTCTCGACCATCATTTTGGTGGGACCGGCCCAATTTCGTATACAAATAGCGGACGAGCTTGTTTAGCCTTGAATTTTAATCATATACGTTTCTGTTTTAGCAATAACAAAGATACGAACACTAAATTGACGAAAACGTGGCGCGTTTCCGTTTTTTTATGGTTTTTTTTCGGTGGTATTTGTTGAGAAATTCGTTCTGACTGGGTTTCGAGTTGTGCCATGACGGTTTTGATGGGTTTTTTGGCTTTTTCAGGCGATTTAAGCTGGAAATTAGGACCATGTCGATGGGGCTGCGATTAAAATAAACCCAGAAAAAAATATTTTAATACTATTAGGGCGGGTGTTGCCAAGTTTAAAAATAGCGTTGATCTAATGGAGATCTACATACTTATTACTGTTATTTACTCAGTAATTATCGATTACAGCAAGAGTTATCTCTGATAAGAACGTCACAACATTACAGAATTACGATTTATTGATGCGAAAAGTTCGAACTTTACCCAGATAACGGTTATCGATAGATTATCGACAATCGTCATAAAGTGGCATCTAGTGCTAGTTGGAGACTGCCAACAAACTTTTTTTTAGCTTTTCACTGTATTTTGAAACTATTTTTAACCATCTCCTCATCTGGTTGATCGTTCAGCAATATTGATAAACATTGCAAGTGTTTAGAGGAGAAAATTGAATATTTTGCCAGAGAATTGGCTTAGCTGAAGAAGAAAGTGGTTGGCTTGTTGAAAACTGAAAGTTTTCAATGTTTTCCACAATTTGAATAGAACGAATGCTTGCAGTAAAGCTCGACAACAAACAAGCAATTTAAACAAAAATTAGATCAACACGCCCATTAAATTGGGCAATAAAATTAAAAATAACGTTATGGGCAATAAAAATTGGGCGCATTTGAAACGGTCGCCGCCCGTCGTACATGTAGCCTAACCTCCTAAAGTTGAAAACGGACCTCCATATAACGTTTGCTTTTTTAATATGCGACTTTCACCTAATCTATTATGTGAACATGATTAATTACGTGCTTTGGTCAATTTTATTGCCCGAAAACCACGATTTAATTGGGCGCCGCATCCTAGTTTCACTGGCATTTAACCAACGAGTGGAACGCCCCGCTATCCAGACTTGGGCTCGTTGGATTTTTCGGCACATCAAAGCGCATTTACGGGCGCGTTTGAAATGCAAATAATGAGTGCATTTCAATGCATACGAATGAAACCGCGCATGAAAGTAAATGGCTTCGATTTTGTCCAGGTGTGTGCTAATTTGTACTTTATTAGCGTTTTTACACCATTCTAAAGGTCACCCCCATCTGATTAAATGCGTGCTCCGTATAGGTCAGCTATTAACTTTGTACCAACCTACGAAAAAAGACGAATTCTGACAGATCATAGTTTTGATGAGTACTTTGGCAGTCTCTCTAAAAGTTTGCGATCGGCCGTGGTATATCCGGCAAGTAGGAGAAAGAGGGACTGGTTGCCATGGTAACTGCTCTGTTGCTCTCGTTCTTGTGCATAGTGGCAGGGCGCACTCGGTTCAATGCGAGGCCCTAGTTGTGGTACGGGGCGGGATCAAAACTTCATACAAAAAAAGGAAAAGCGTCGGCTTCGTCGGCGTAAAAAGCAACTTTTACACCCACCCGATTGGCAGCACTGAAACATTAGACAAATGGGGCATTTGTTCTCATGGCCGTCTGTCGCTAAACATTCAAAGTGGATTTATTCGAAAACGGCGCCAGTTAGTGACCAGCCACCAGAGACCTTTGACAAAATGGCTTTAATATGGCAATTAAAACCGGTTGGAAAAAAAAACTTCCATTAATATTGACAGCTGGATGTTATTTTCGACCAGAGCCATGTTTAATTAGCGAAAAAATGCGATACACAGTAAATAAACAATCGTAAAATGTATTATCGTCCGCCCACGATCGGCAATTTAACTTACCGGTGTTAAATAACAAGAATTCACGGTCAAATATTTTTCAATTCATTAAGATTACTTTTTCAACTTCTGGCTAGATTGTTTCTTCGAAAGAAGCGTTGTGATTGGTCGGCGCGCCATTTTGTTGCTAGATACCCATTCATTAGTGCTCAATCTCATGAAGAATCGATTTCAATTTCGAAGTGTTCAATAGTCATTCAGCTGTCAAAGATGTCAGTTTATGTTCTGCAAATGGGAATTTTAGCGAGTGCAATGTCCATAAGGCAACTTTAAGCGTAGAAAGTATTTTTGGGTTACCCTTAGGGGCTTTAGGGATAATTTGGATTGCGTCCAGTCCATCAGGCCCCTCAATTCTGCGAACTACTTTTTGGAAAAATTGACAGTCCGCACGATAATATTTAACCTATATGTCGGGACACTTTTGTAACGGTTGTCAGTTCAACCGCCCATTTGGTTCCAATTAAAAACTCACCTTTGATCGCAAAAAAAAATCCCGTCGCTCGCAAACCGCCAATTGTTCCGGACAACTATATTCATCGCAAGCGCGCGCGCAGCGTCCAAAACAATTGAACATCGGCGACCGACTAACAGAGAAAACTTGAAGATAGTGCTCGCGAACTCAATGCCGACTATTTGCGGCGATTATGTCATGGCAAACTTCTGCGATTGGTCCCTTATGACATAAGGCCGGCTCCGATTGGTCCATAGAGAACTCGCTAGAAAATCGTGACTGCCAGGCCCGCACGAAGCTTAACGTACATCGGCACGCCGGCAATTGTTTATTGATTTCGGAGGAGTGGTGGCGAACAGCAACCGGGATCTTGATGTTTGTTAATTTGCTCCCGAAAAAAAAAATACAATAAATTGATGCCTTGATGATGGTGACTGTGGGCGACGAAATGTTGGCTTTTCAACTTTGAAAGTTGAACTGAATCTACGATCTGGTTTATTTTGGCATATTCTCTGTCAAATTGAATCTAAGCATGTTAAAAGGCACGTAGAAAGGTGCAGTTGGACTTGGGAAAGTGTCGGTTGCGCTCCGGATATATCACTCAAAGACATTTTCTTTTAGTTTTCAAGTTCATCTTTTTTTAAATAATTATTATATATTATATTTTTTCTTTATAACACACACTGCAGCTGTTGCAAGAATTAATTCTTACAATACAATTTTGGGTGTTTCCGTTCAGTTCATTTGCTCAAATATGGCTTGTGCAATCCAGGCTTGAGCGTGTAAACCCACCTTTAAGAGCGCAAACAGTACGGATTTCTTCGCAAAAAGTCGGAGCTATGCGATCTTTGTTAAGAGCGCAAATGGTACGGATTTTTTTCTTAAAAATCGAAAATTGCTATGTGTGTTTTCATAAAACGCACAACATTAAGACCAAATTTATTTTTGTATTTAAAATAACTTGTAAATGCGTCTGATTGCGCTTAGCAAACTCACTCTCTCAAAATCGCAGCGATGCGATTTTTGTTAAGAGCGCATATGGTACGGTTTTTTCTTAAAAAGCGCAATTTGCAAAGTATGTTTTCATAAAACGCACAACATTAGGACCAAATTGATTTTGCATTTAAAATGACTTGTGAATGCGTCTGCTTGCTCTCAGGAAAACCACTCGTTCCAAACCGGAGCGATGCAATCTTTGTTAAGAGCGTAAATCGTAGGGATTTGTTCGTACAAAGCGCAAATGGCAATATATACTTTCATAAAACGCTTAACATTACAGTCAAATAAATGTTTGCATTCAAATTGACTTGTAAATGCATCTGCTATCGTTCCTGTAAGTCGATCGTTAAAAGCATGAGCGATGCGCTCTTTGTAAGGAGCGCAAAACACGAGCTCTTCTTTGTAAAGAGGGGAAAGTGGCAATGTCTTATGTTAGAAAACGCTCAACATTACAGTCAAATTGTTTAAAAACAGTTTAGAGTTTTATTAATACCTATAAAAAAATTAATATTGGGTATTGCGCTCGGGAAAAATCACTCTCAGAAAGTCGGATTAGTGAGTTTTAAAACGCGCCGAGACAAAAGGAAGTCGATTCGTGAAAGAAACGTTCAATGTTATTGGTAAATTGCCTGAAAACGAAATACGATTGAGAAGTTTTGATTTTTATATGGTGTTTGGTAGGCATGGGTAACTCAGTGAATTTTCAGGAGTCGACGCAGTGCTGCACAAATGGCTTGGCGCGCCAACCCAACTCACCGGCGCAGTAACTCACCGCTGCAATTCCGTTACGGTCACGTATTTGGTAAGAAAAACGTTACTCCCAAAAATGAGGTAGACTTTTTTTTTAGGTGGTTTAGGTAGAATTATTCCAGCTTCGGGTCTCGAAAAGCTTAGCTTTAGCTTACCGGTTTAAATTTAAATGAGTTATAACTCATCAAGCAATGAGTTATAACTCACTAACTCACAATGCAGCAACAACTCAAAAGCGCAACTCAACACAGTGTTACCCATGCCTAGTGTTTGGCAACGTTCTCACAAAATCCAAGTGTTTACTTGCAGCTAATTTATTAAAGTGCGAAGGAAATGGCGCTTGTCAATTGTTCCTGCATTGGAATTGACTTACTAAATTGTAGCCCAAAAAGCGCTAGTTAGAAGTCGGGGCGACCGGATCTTCATTCCCCACTCGACCGCCTAGAATTTTTTCGGTAAAACTTCCGATTTTAATAGCGAATTACTCGAAAGGTCAGAACAATGTTGATTTTTCAGGTCGTTTTCAACGTTTTTCAGCTTACCTAACGCTGCCATTGTTCGGTCATGTTAACGAATTTATTTAAATACGAAGCAACCTGTCTGTTTTCAACTGATTTTTCGGTCCATCTAATTTACAGAAATGTCGGCTCGCATTTCTAAATATTACTCAATCAATGTCGGAGCGATGCGATTCTCAAAACGAGCGCAACCGGTTTGAATTTTTTCAAAATTACGCCAAACTTAGCATTTTACTCGAGCAAATTACTCGAAAACTGAAAAAGTTGCAAATTTTTTGAATTGTGTATGTTTGCAAACGTCCGGTTATACGTACTGCAAAATACAAGCATCTAGTTGCTTTATGACGACGTCAGGAAATTTCCAAACTTATTTGCTCTATTCTCTGCCAAATCGAATAGAAGCAATTTATTCCAGTACGCAAAAATCTGCAGGTTTACTTGCCATTTCTTCATTTAAACCGAGTTACACAGGGGTTGGTTTGCGCTTTGAAAATATCATTCTTATAAAGTCGGAGCGGTGAGAGTTTTAGGACGCCCGTTAACGGCGGGTTAATTAAACGATCACAATCACGAAATGTGTCCTTTATGCACCTTTCAAAATTTCACACAATTTTTGGACTGATTTTTATAATAAAGTTCGTAGATTTGTGATCGTCAAACCAATCTTCAACACGAATGCGATGTTCTTCCATTAAATGCACAATATTCCAAACAAATTGAACAAAGAATCGTGGAAGCAAGTTCAGCAAAAGAAAACGTTGACAGAGAAACTTTCCGAAAAACTGTGAGGATTTAGAATGTTGTTTAGCAAGCGGCAATTTGAAAGAGGTTTTTTCTCAGTTTAAAATGCTAAAATATGCAAAACCAATATCTTGAAAACACATTCTTCCTGAAATCGAACCTTCACAAGCAAAGAATACGCGCACACACTTAAATCCAAGCAAGCAAGGACGCATTCCAGTCATTAATTACTATCTATTATTATTACTAAACAAATTACCAAAACAAATGTTTGTTTTCAATACAAATTCTAATGGCTCTTCATTTATCAAAATGTAAAAAATCTTCCTCTTCAACCTTCTTCGCGAAGGTTGTTTCGCCGATTAATTCTGAAAGGTGTGAAGATTTTTAACGCATCTTTATAGAACGGTGCGCGTACAATTAAGAAATCGTTAATTAATTGAAGGGCAAAAAACAATTGTATAATAGATACATTTGAGGAGGAAAAACTATTGAGTGGCGTTTACCGTGTGAATCAATCATGAATATTAGACTGCACATTATCAGTGAGTATTTACAAAGAATCAACAAATTTATCAATGGGATTGTAAATCGATTAAGTTCGTCGAAAGCAACACGAGAAAATGAGGAAATTCCAGTGATGTCTCAAACATCGCGTTAAAGTAATTTAGAGTGAATTTCCATTACCAGAGAAGTTGCATTCTTCTATGCCCTAAATGATATTCCAAATCAACGTTGTTGGGTATAATTGAATTAGAATCTACGTTAAAAGCGCAACCTTGTAGCGCCATTAATTTTCGTCCATTGTTCACTTTCAAGGCTAAAACAATTTTTATCTAGCATTTTTATTGCCATTTTACGAGCCCCGCTAATGGCTCTGAGCTTGGAAAGGGTTCTGTTGCATCGATTTCCAACGCCAACTTGCCTCAACACT
Source organism: Dendroctonus valens (assembly GCA_024550625.1). Classification (NCBI taxonomy): domain Eukaryota; kingdom Metazoa; phylum Arthropoda; class Insecta; order Coleoptera; family Curculionidae; genus Dendroctonus; species Dendroctonus valens. The sequence continues at coordinate 162,970 of JAJTJO010000008.1, forward strand.
CATAATAATCTCTACGCCTTTACACGTGTAGACACAACCAACAGTTGTTTGTGTTGTTGCAGAAACAACAACCAAAATGTTGCCCAGAGATCTTGATAATTTATGTTTGTTTTCCTTGAAGCAGATTTATCAGGTAGATGATAAGCAGGGCAATCTGGAGATTTTCCAAATCTTTTGAAGGATATCCCAAAATTAAAACGTAAAAAACTGATCTTTCTCATAATTTCTTCTCAGTTTTTATAGTCCAACCTTAAAGCCATATAGGTGCATCATTGTTTTCCCTATTCACTGTGTCTCTATTTGTTGACATTTCAAAGCTTACAGTTGACCAACGGACTTTTACGTCAAAGTGGACTAGTTTGGGAGCAGTTACACGACCGTTTTATTTAAATTACTGTGGAAAAGTCTAAAGTCTAAAAGTCTAAGTCGACATAAACTTCCTTAATTAATAGCTGTCAAGTTTGTCTTCTAATAAAGATCACTTTCAGGAAGATTCGGGGCGTTTCTTTGGGAGCAACAGTTCCAATACAAATTAACGATTTTTTATTAAATGCGTCAAATTTTCGCGAATTTTAATGGGAAAAGAAATTATATTGCGCATGTATTTTGCAAATGATAAAAGGTGAACAGAATTTGACACCCATTGAGAATTTATGAAAACGGCTTGAAGAAATATCGAATTTTTGCGTAGAATTAAATAGCCGTGTACTCGATGTCATTGCCAATTTGATTGATAGACAATTAGCCATTGTAATAGCCAATTGAAATGAGCTATTAGGCGATAAAAAATGTTATTGAATTCTGGCATTGAGCCTATTAAAATTATAAATGTTTTCCAACTTTAACAAAAATCCTGTTGATACGGATACGTCTTCTAAAAAGCGTTAAAAAAATCGCATTTCCAAACAATTATGCAGGATGCATCTGTCAGCAATTTATCAAATAAACTGACAAAATGTCAAAGTTGTCAACAAGTTCTTATTAATTGTCTACCCATTCCTGCTTAAAAACAAGACTCTTGTGCTGCATAAATCAAGAAGCTGGTCTATTTTCGCGCATTTATTAGGACCAAAGTTTCAAATGAAATTGACGTAAAAGTGCCACGTCTATATCTCTACAGGTCTTAATAGCCCAATATTGAGTCTGCGCTTTGACATCTTTGTCTTACGCATGCCTAGTATATCCGTGACAAATATGTCCGTCTCTGTCTAGACCACTGCTACACCGATTTCGCTCTTTTACTTTGACAGCTAGCTTTGTTAATAGCCAATAGCTATTTCCGTGATTTAAATTGTTATTTGAAGGATTTCATAGGCGTTCAAGATATAACTCATTCCAAAGTGGCAAACTGCAGTAGAATCTATAAGTGACGTCCAATCAGGCATACACTGTTTCAAGTTCAAGCCCTTGGTGTTTTCACCCATACTTAACCTGAAAATGTCAGGGTTGAATGTAGCATTTTTCAAATGCCTCTACAAGCTGAAAGCTGCGCTTTGCGATGAAAAATTATGGCAAACAATACGATATTAATAGAAGTATTTGTTCGCATGGAAAAATGTAAATAAAAAAGTCGACTTTTCCGATTAATTAAACCGAACAGACCATAAGTCTCCTCAGGCTAATCGTGCGAGTTAATGACGCTATGAATGATCACTCAAAGCGGCATTACATCACTGTTTTCATGCATAAAATCGCGGTTTACTCCGAATAATTGCCGATTACTCATTTAAGATAAATTTGCATTTCCTAGTTGAATATGTGGTTTATGATGCGGACCTTGTAGTGGTTCATTGAAAATAATTCGTTAAATGTTTGTAAACTTGGGACGCGATGGGCATAATGAAAACGAGCATATATTGCGCTTTTTTCAACAAACCAAACTACTAAAATAGACGAAGCGTGTGAAAATCTCATAAACATGGCGAAACAAGGCCAGATGTTAACAGACCGCATTTTTATCAGTTTTTTATACAAACAAAGCATCGTTTTTTACTGTCAGATAGAGATCAGGAATGGCTTTTTACTATGCCAATGGCCTATAAATCAACTTCCTGCAGGAATATCCACACTAATGAGAAATTGACTTGCTAAACAATTTTTAATGAGGAATTATTTAGTTTCCATCTGCTTTATTCTTGTAAAGAGTGCAAATCTCCCTCTATTCATCAACTCCTTTCTCTTCAGCTCTTCATTCAGCTGTTTCTATAGATTTCCTCTACTATGGAGTGGAGGAAATCGACTTTCTCCATCTATCATAGATCCATCGCTAATAGATCTATGACCACCTTTTTCTTGCATTTTTTAATTAATGCCTCCATTTAAATAATAGAGCTTGGAACTCCAGACTCTGTTTTACCCTCTAACTCACCTTTGGACCGAGAAAAATCCTGTTTTTAATGCGGTCACAAAACAACAATGTAACAATTTTTCGTGTTTTTCATAATATGTATCACAACCGCACGCTCTCCGACCAAAACAATCGAGTATCCGCGTTTGACTGTCAGGAAATTGAGTGGAATTAACACATGAGGATCGCAGTCAGTTCACGTTCATTTTAATTATAATGATTCCGTCATGGTTCAAGCTGCTGATTGGTTGCTAGTGACATAAATGTTCGCCGATTGGTACAGGCGCTCGGTTGGATTGAAACTCCAACCAACTGCTTGGAGTGCTAGAAGAAAATGAAAATATTGCGATTTAGCATGGCTTTCGGATAGATGAATACGAATACTGAGATCTAATGACAAAAATACACACTTTTTTATTAAACTTTATTAAAATCTAGATTAGTTAACATTTAAATAAATAAAAAGGCACTATACAAACTTGATTACTTATAAAACAAACGAAAAAGCGAATCTGTTCAGTTTATTTCTTTTCTCTTAAAAAAAAAATAAAGTATATCACATTCCATTTGCGTCATCACTCGTTTCGATATCAATTCCTCGCATTCTCATTGGTCACTGTCAGGAGGCTACATTGTCGCATTCACCGACTGTCCGTTTCGACGACAAAACATTAGCGGATATTTCAGTAAATGCGACAACGTCGCATGTTCCTTCATCATATAGTATAACAGACCTAAGTGCACGTTATATAATATATAAAATTTTAATATAATATAATATGATATAATATATAATATAATGTAAATCCTAAATATCTAAAAGGCTTTGAATCATGTACAAATTCAGTTTGTTTTTTTTTGGTCAATTTCTATTTTTTTTCTATTAGTTAAGGCCCTAGTAGAACAAGAACTAACTAACGTAAAGCCGGCCTACACATTTTTTTCAGATCCTGGCTGTTGGCGCCGGTCATCAAAACCATTGAGGTATTATCAGAGCAGTTTCGAAAAATGAACGCTATTTGACAACAATATTTCATTTAAAAAAAATAATAATAATAGTAATTAACACAAATGCAACAATTTAACATACAATAATAATATAATAGTAACATAAAGATAATAAAAACATTATTAATAATAATTATGTTCAAGCTAACAGCTAAATGATTTGGTATTAACGATTAGAACGTGATAAATCTTAATAAAACACTAGTTGAATTAGACGAGGACAAATAAAAAGCATCGCTGATATGTGAAGGACTAAAGGATATGTCAATTGTCAGTTGACAACCTATTCCCCTTTCCTATCGTTATGTTGTAATAATTGGCGCTTTTCTATTTTCCTCGGCTAAATACCTACATAACAAAAATAACTGACTATTTGATTATTTTCACTGCCATGGAAGATCCTTTGAAACTATATTTTCCATGCCGTAACCTAACAATTCACCATCAACGCACGCCACGCCCATCAAAGGTATTTGATAAATTCTCCAGCCATGATCACGCCCCGTACAATTTAATGCGGAATAGTTTATATTAGAATAATAGAATTAAGCTCTAACCACGCCCTTTTTACAAAACCGAAGGTACGACCATGGATAAATAGATTAAAATCCTGTGCTAATAAGACACTAAATTCGGTATCAGTGTTCTAAATTGACTATTTTAATTGTAATTGTACAGGTCCTTTAAATACTAAAGGGGGGGGGGGGGGGGGGGCGACCGTCAGACACCTGATTTAGGGGTCGCTTAGACAGAGGAACAATTGAGAATCGCGCGTCTAAGCCCGCTTGACCCGTATGAAATAGCGTAGTTTGGGTATTTCTATGCTAAATTCTGATCCTTAGCAGCTGTTTTGGTAGAGTATAGAGCCAATTAAAAGAGAGTTAAAAGTATTGCTTTTATGGTAATTTTGGTCCAAGTTATTTTGATAAAGTTTTCAAATCTTCCATTGACTGATGATTTAATTGCGGATATTTTAGAAGATTGCTTCCTCTAACCAGTCAGAGAAATAGGATCAACTTTACCTGCTAGATTTCGAGAAATTACCCTTAGAAGAAATCAGCCAATTTTCTCTGTACTTGCCGCCACCATGGCCAGAGTCGCTAAACCCAGCAGCTCATTATCAGCTGGTAGCACCTCTTCCTCCTCTTCATCAGCTTTGTTTAAATGAGTGATGCTGCGCTTATTCTTACGCTTTTTTGAGCCGACCAGCGGAGGGGCATTAGTCGAAAGTCGTTCGTTGTCGGTCCGTTGGAATTTTGTGTTCGTTAGTTTCCGTTTTTTGCTTTCGCGCTTCCTTCGGACAAAGTCGTCGTAGCTTAGACTGTGCAGGGCGTTAATGCGCGAGTCCAGATTGAAGTCGATTCGGGCACTTTCGGCCGAGTCCGTGTTTGTTCGAGGACGTTCAACCTTAAGGAAATGTGACAATAACCTAGAAAACTGATGAGAAACGGGTGCTTACCTCCACTTTGACTTCTTCGTCTATTTTAACGTTGGTTCGCTCGGCCAATCGTTTGATGGTATTCTCCAAGTTGAAGTGGGGAGGTGGCTGTGTGGGCGTCGTAGCTTCGCCTTCATAAATCCGCCCAATCCGGTAATGCTGGGTGAGCCTGGTGTCACGTTTATTTCCGAGAAGTTTTGCTTCTACCATAAAGCGCTCGTATCGTTTGCCTTTGCACATGCGGTCACTCTTTCTCTGCTCCTTTGGCTCTAAATGTGCACTCAATTAGCTTGAGTTACTGGGTTATAGTCGCCTCTCTTACCGTCTCTATCATTGGCGAAAATACCGTCGACCACCTTGTCGAGCAGGTCCTGATTGGTCAGGTCGCGATCGAGAATATTTCTGGAACATTCGCGAACTTGCTCGTCGGCAAACTGCTGAAAGATGCGCTTTTTTATTGGCTTGGGTGGCACGGTCACGACAACGTTTACCTCAGGGCTACACAGTGTTTCGTCGGTCTTTGTCTTTATCATTGGGTCTTCATTGTTGTTCGCTTCAACCTGGAAAACATCAGTCAATCGTCCAGTTTCCATCGCCAGCAATTATTGCTTACCTGGCAACCGTGCATATCCACTTCGGGCATCTTCGGTGGCTGAAAGTTGTTGTTTGTCATTAGCGAAGTGAGGCCGCCAAGTTGCGATTCGTCGGCCAGTTTTCCCGGCGTAAATTCGGGCGGCGTCGTTTTTGCAACCGGACCGGCGACTAAAGGTGTGGGTTTGGCAACAACGACTTGCGTCGGCCGGGAGGCAAGCGTGCGCAATGGTGGCGCCGGTAGTTTGTACCATCTAAAGCCCGGATTAGCCGATAGGAAAGCGTCTTTGTACTGAAAAAAAATACTATCAAATTCAATGTTTTTAAATGCTAACCGGTTTTTACCTCTTTCGCCAAATCATTATAAGGCTGTTTTTCCGCCAAAGCCAGCAGCGCCCACCACTCGCCTAAAATTTTTGTAACACCGCGGTTTTCAGTGGTGGGAAAGCGGAGCCGCACTATTGGCCTGTGTTTCTTGCAAAATATTAAAAAGGCGTTTGGTGGACGGCGCGCATGATGCGACGGGGACGTGTCGTCCTGCGGTTGGTCAACAGTCGGTACGGGTTCTGGCACCGATCTCCTGTCATGCTTCGGCTCTGCTCGTTGTTCTTCGTCTTGATCACGTGCCCTCTGATCTGTCTGTGTGTTGATGTCCAGCGTTCCCCAGGTGGTTTTTGCGTTGTGTAGTGGTGCCACCGTTTCCACTTTAACTTTGTCGGTATCGAAAGTGCGTTCTGACCAAACCTAGATTAAACGATGCGAGGTTGATGAACGCATTTAATAATAAACAATTTAATATATTTTTTTAATTAAAAAAATTAACCGAACTGAAAACTGGAAGTGTTAAAGACGAACCTCTCCGATTTTTTTCTCGTTGATTGAAACTCTCTGCGTGGACTCGGTAATTGGCTCCACTGACTCAGCGGGTTCCGCAAATTGCGCATTCGCCAAAAAGGCATCGTGGGCCTTTCTAAAGTTGTTCTGGATCGAGTTCATGTTTGATGTGTCTTATCATTGGAGTGGCAGGTTGATTTTGTTGAAACTGAAATTATTGGCGTTCGCTTTGTTAGTTACATTTTAAAAACAAATTTGTATTTCTGAGAAAAGAAAATACGTTGTGTTTTAGTGGCTTGTTAGAGAATTTTAGAAATTGCTGGTATGCAACCGAGTTCAAAGGAAAACAAACCTTGACCTACTAATCGGGGCCTGCTAAACCATAAACTCTTGCCATGTAACTCGGTCATTTGTGAATTAAAACATTTAAAAAGTAAGTTGCGGGAGCATTAAAAAGTGACTTTAGGGACCGATTTAGAGTTCCAAAATTGGTGGCAAATCCACAAAATTACTGGCAAAAACACAAACAAACAAAAGAAAGCAGATGTTTCAAGGCAAACACGATTCTACTGTTGAAACTCGTTCAAGGACGTTTCCAGTCTGAATAGAGAACATGTCCAGGATATTCGATTTTTTTTACTGAAAATGGCGGAAATTTCAACGGGGCAAGTTGGCGAACGCATTGGTCAAGGGTTTTGTGATGAAATCCCCGAAAAACCTATCTAACAGCACTCACCTACTTGAAGAAAACAAACGCAATCGCGGCCATGACGTCACTGGGTCCGAAAATCGTCCGACAAGACCGGAAGCGGCCGTATTACCCGCCAGAACGAAAAAGCCGATTTGTCTCGGAGATCTTCAGTCAGAAATCGCGGATTTGTGCGAATTTTAAACCAAATAACTCCATTGAAAACACTCGATCGAAGATGGCCGTGCTTGTTTAGGTTTTGCGACAGTCAGCTGTTCCCCCACCATTCCAGACGTCAACTGAACAGAGTTTTAATTGGTCAGTCATGACAAACTATTTTAATTTTTTTATGCTTCAAACCTTATGCAAGGCGCTGCAACTTAAAGGCCTAAATTATCTAAAAAAGACCTAAACGATCAGAATATTCTCCCTGCTGAATGTATTAGGCTATCTGCTGGCGTAAAAGAAAACTTGTTCAAGTTTGAACCAGCCTCCGACAGCGACTGGTTACAGGCAGCAGGAATGTATACTGGCGCATCCGCCATAGTTTACAGAACTCGTACACTGTTTTTGATCATCAGCGTCATCTATTTTCGTGCTAACCTAACAAACGGCTTCGGAAGAGAAAGTACCAACGCGCACATTTTAAGTAGTAGTTGATTAGCTCTAATCTCCTTTTGATCCACATTTTTCTTGGAACTTCACTACTTCACTTCATAACCTCACTTTACAACATCAGTTTTCATTGATTACGCATTTGCCCAAACCCTTAAAAGGTGATCCACGCGTGTTTTAGTACTTGTTATTATGAAGGCCAACACGATCTAAATCATTGCTTATGGGTGCCATCATTGCTCATGGGTAATCAGTAGCTTCAATTTGCCTGCAGCAATCAGCTGTTCAGCTTTTTTCGACACCCTCACTTTCTCAGAAGAAGTAATTCGCTTGAATTAAACGACTGCGCGCGATTCTCATGTGAAAATTCGGACCTATTTAAGGTCTCCCGTCGAAAAGTAACCGTTATTCACGTTCGACGTGGTTATACATTTCAAGTTTTGAAGAATACAACTTAAAAATTAACCACGAAGTAGGAAGCAGCCGTAAGCAGGTTGCCATGATTCCATGATGAATTATCTGGATCATATCCTTGGAATCGAGTACCCACTCGGGGCACTTTGTTGGGAAGATGCTGATTTTTCACTGAAGCTGCTCAGTTTCTGGGTTGGTTATAAGTCTAAGGAAACAACCAAAGCAGGCTTAAGTAGTAAAAGCAAATGGATTTTTTAGAATTGTGCCGTAATGAACCTGACCAGAGCGGTGTGATTTGCAGGTGCCAGTCGGCAAAGCCTGACTCTACAAACCCAGAAAATTTCAACCTGATCGGTCCACCGTACACGCTGGGCCGCGACATTCAATCTTCAAGAATTCCTCTCGTGCACAATACGGCAATGATGTGCTTCGGTACCACGCAAGAACCCCCTCCCGGCCGCTGAAGAACGGGTACCTCTTCGGACCTCAGTATACCTCGACGGGTCGCAAGATAACTGCCAGGTACCGGCGGAAAAGCGCGAAACTAAGTTCGTCAAACTTCGCCGTTGGAACCACGCTTCTTGCGAATCTTTTGTTTTTTTCGCGTGTTCTTGAGTGCCAGATCAAGGATACAGTGTTGGGTACATCCAGTTTTCCATTGGTGGTTCTAGTTGTAACTGAGCGGCTACTACAGTTTGGACCGGGTGACGTTTAACCGAGAAAAAATGCTGTTTACGGGAGTTCCGTGATTCGGGCGGCCATTTTGCATTCCAAGCAGAAGAGAGACGGAAGAACGAAGAGAAGGCGAAGATTGAACCCGAAGATGAAGACATGTTGATGCGGTCCAGTCTGGATAGGACGTAATATGTTGCTGCCCGCGAAATTTGCAACGTTTCTGCTTCTACTTGCTCTCGTGGCTGGGCAGGGACCTGGATCTGGACTAAAGGCTGCTCCACCACATCCAGATGATCGGAAGAACCGTCCAACTAAATATATGTTCCAAGCAAATTTCCAAGAGCCATCCCTATTGAACATGGTTGAGCTAAAGTCAAATTCACCACCTGACACTCTATCCAGTTATCTGGAAAGATTTAAGTACAACCTGATTAATTCCATCGGGTATTCGGGAATGGGGCCAGATCAAGCTCGAATTGTACATCTGGCGCGCTCAGCACGACAAATTCGCAGCAGGCCTGTTGAAGTACTTTCGAGTCCAGAAAGGCTCCAGAGTAGCGCAGCTGACGCTTTTGGGAATCCTGAGCAGATGCAGAGCAGGGCTGTTGACACCCGGGTGACATTCGAGATTCCCGAAGGAGAGCCGAAGGGCACTCGGGTGGGGAAAATTCCAACCAAGCCGGGATTTACCTATAGGTGGGGAAAGTTTCGTGATATCCATACTAAGATACATAGGATAGAAAAGCGTTAGACTAGACGTTAGAAAAGAATCAGGCGTAGATAGTGTGTCAAATCAAACGGTTCTAAATTTTACTTGTTAGTTCTGGCTGACAAAAAGCCGTATATGGTTACGAAATGGTTTTCATAATCAGTCAGTTAGTTTCCTCGAGAAACCGGGCGAAAAATCAAATGAACTTCATGTAACTATTGAGGCCCATACCTTTATTTATCAGGTTGATCCACCCTGTATATATATTTTTTCTGATTTGGCTGGATTCATTTCGATTTATGCAGCATAAACTCAATAATTCATTTAAGACCGTTAATAAAAACGAAAAATACAAGGTGATTCAATAACACTCAAAATTAAAGGTGCCATGAGTTGCAAAAATTCGCCGCTATGAGACTTTTAAAACTCTTAAAGCCTTTGGACGTAATTACGTCTCGTATATGCCTCGTATATAATCAATGTATTGGAGAATTTCATTCATCTGTCAAAACTGTCATTCCAACAATAAACTGACATGTTTTAACTGTTAATTTGAACCAATCAGAACGTGATTACGAGATAATCAAGCACTAGTGCACTATTATCAGATAATTGCTCAATACAGGGTTCCCCAAAACTATTACTATTATTATTTACATATGTACCGATCATTTCATTTTTGGGTTAAGAATGTCAATGTTTTAATCAATATCTTCCAGCGTTGCTACTCAAAATCGCGTCATATTTTACGAAATTTTAAAAAGACACGAGTTTATTTTTCTAGGCGTCATCCATGACAACGCGGGGTGACTACTTTATTTTCACATTTTTGTGACACTGACGTTTTATACTTGCGAGGGTGTACAAACATTTTAATTTTTGAATGCCTTAATACGTTGTATGTTATAAAAAATCAATTATTGCAGATTCAATGAAGCGCCCAAAGAGTTTGTGCTAGATCCAAAGAGCGGCGAATTCGCCACCAATCAGGTGCTGGACCGGGAAATCTTGACCAATGACCGCTACGACTTAGTGGTGTTGTCTAGCCAACCGACCTACCCGATTGAAGTGCGTATTTTTGTGACGGACGTCAATGACAATTCGCCGGAGTTTCCCGAAAGCTCGATCGGTATCAGTTTTTCGGAGAGCGCAGTAGCCGGCACGCGATCGCTTTTAGACGTGGCAACCGATCGCGATTCGGGCAAGTTCGGCGTCAGTGACAACTATCGGATCGTGGCTGGTAACGAGAACAACAAGTTCCGATTGGTTGTGACGACGAACCCCAGTGGCGACTCGTCGTACCTGCATCTGGAAACTACCGGCAAACTTGACAGGGAAACTCAGGGCTTTTATGCGTTGAATATCAGCGCGCAGGATGGCGGAAATCCTCCAAGGTTTGTAGACTTTTATGTGAAAAAGGTTTTTTTTGTTTTGAGCAATTGATTTGTAGGTTCGGGTACTTGCAAGTGAACGTCACAGTACTTGATGTCAACGACAATCCCCCGATATTCGACCACAGCGACTACATTGTCAGTCTAAATGAAAGTGCGCCCCCCGGTACTCCAGTGTTGCGCGTCACAGCCACTGATAACGATCTTGGGGATAACGCCAAAGTGACGTACTACTTGGACGATGACGTGGTGCAGTTTGGCGTCGATCCAGAGACCGGCTCAGTTTCCACTTCGGAACCACTAAATTGCCCAATTCAGAACTGTCAGGTGCAAAAGTCAGGGGCGGGGTGCCCAAAAAGTTGCGTGTTTACGGTATTCGCCCGCGATCACGGTATCCCGCGACAGGACGGCCGGACTTATGTGACAGTGAACTTATTGGACGCCAATGACCACAGTCCAGTCATCAAGTTTCGCTACTTTCCACCAACGGCCAGTTTCGCCACAGTGGATGAAAATGCCGGCAATGGGTCCGTAGTGGCTGCTGTTTCCGTTGTGGACCAGGACGAAGGTCTGAATGGTAAATGTTTTCTTTTAATCGTTTTATATGAAACGTTTTGTTATGTAGCCCCTTTGATACTAATGGTCTTTTTTAGCTTTTCAAAAATAATGTTTTTTTCAACGTAAATTTTTCAGGTGAAACCACTGTGAGAATTCTGGCGGGAAATGAGCGCAACCACTTCCGTCTGGACTCGACGCCCAGTTTCGACATTGTCCGAGTCAGTGGAGTGCTGGACCGCGAAGAAATTTCCGTGTATAACTTGACAGTGGCCGCTACTGATAAGGGCAACCCTCCGCGCACTGCCACTGCCTTCTTGGTGATTCATGTTAATGACGTCAACGATCACGAGCCAGTGTTTGAGAAGACCGAGTATGGGGCTGTTCTGAGCGAGCTGGCCCCCCCGGGTACTTTTGTGGCCGCCGTCGCTGCCTCGGACGAGGACAGCGGTGTCAATGCGCAAGTTCACTACGCGTGCCTGTCCGGCAATGAGAACGGCTGGTTTGAAGTGCAACAGGACACAGGCCTAGTCACGACCAAAAGTGCTCTGGATCGTGAGCTGCAAGGCACTGTCGAGTTAAATATTTCCGCCATGGATGGAGGTCCAAATCCCCGGTATGTTTCTACTAAAGCTGATCTGGTGACCCTGCCTATTTCAACGAAGTTTTGTCTCTTTCAGATGGGCATTCACTCAGCTAAAGATCACCATTCTGGATGAGAACGACCAGGCGCCCCAGTTCTCCCAGGACAATATCGACGTGGCGCTTTCTGAAGACGCTCCCCCAGGCACTCTGGTTGCCATGCTGACGGCAGTCGATAAGGATCAAGGAACAAATGGGAGCGTGTCCTATTTTCTGCATTCCGGCCTGGACGACGCCTTTCAGCTTGATGGCCTAACTGGTCAGCTCACTACTAAACGGCGCCTGGACCGAGAGAAAGTCTCCAACTACACGATCCGGGTGGTGGCACGCGATCAGGGAAACCCGCCTCAAAGCAGCACCGCCACTGTCCAACTGCAGGTTCTGGATGAGAATGACAACTCGCCGGAATTCTATCCTAAGTACTACTTTGCCCCCGTTTCGGAAGACTTAGCGCCCGGCGCTGTCATCGTCAGGGTTAAGGCAGAGGATCGCGACGACGGCGTCAACGCGTTGGTTACTTACCATCTAGAGGAGCCTACACAGGAGGAGTTTTTCGCTATTGATCCCAACTCCGGAGGTCTCACGCTCAAAAAGCTCTTCCCCAAGTCACTAGTCAAGCTGCAAGTGTCTGCTCGCGACCACGGCGGGCGTCGCAGTGTAGAGGACGCAGTGGTGGAGGTTGTTAAGGAGAATTACGTGGAGGAGCTAAGCTTTGAGAGCTACGGATACGAGTTTCGCATTGTCGAAGATCCAGGTGAGCGGTTTTTTCAAATAGTCTTGTCCTTGTGTAAGATTTCAAGAACGTCATAAATAAAATCGCTGGCGCTCATTTCACGTTATATTGGTTGATTGCCTGGGTATACAGCAACCAAATAATATCTAAATCTAAAATACAACTTGCAGATGATGCAGCGTCGTTTAAAAGTCACAAAGTGGGAGCCGTCAGTGTACGTAACAGTGCAGCCAACTACGCCATTGTCTACGGTGATCCTCACGGCAATTTTCGCATCGACGGCAACACTGGCAACATTGCAACTGCGCAAAAAGTCGACCGCGAGCTGCAAAGCACGTACACGTTGAACGTTGTGGCTCGCCATGGACTCAGCTACGGCAATGTCACTGTAAAAATATCGGTAGCTGATCTGAACGACCATCATCCCGACTTTGTGCGAGCCAAGGACGAGATTTCATTAGACGAAAACGCGGCCGTCGGTCAGGAAGTGTACTTTGCCAGAGCACGCGATTTGGACGCTGGAGAGAACGGGCGAATCAGCTACGAGCTTAGCTATAATCCAGGGGAAGTGTTTCGGATTTCCACCGCTACGGGGGCGTTGTATCTGAATCGTCCAATCAGTGCCGAGCCCGGCTCGAACCTGGTCATCGCGATTACCGCCACCGATTCCGGTTCGCCGCGATTATCAGCTACCATGCGGCTGCGCATTACAGTAGCTGACGTCAACGACCATACACCCGCGTTCGATCACACGTCATATGAAACGTCGCTGTCCGAATTGACGAAAGTGAACGAACGGTTTTTTGCAGTAGCCGCCAGCGATCCGGATCTTGGCGACAATGGCCGAATCAGCTACACGATCAGTGACGGCGACGCTGAGGGAGTGTTCGGTATTTTTCCGGACGGATTTCTGTTCTTGCGCAAGGCGCTGGATCGGGAGAATCGAGACTACTACGCCCTTGAAGTGACAGCCACAGATTTGGGAGAGTGCGCAAGATCATCAACCGTGCCAGTGGTGGTGCATGTAGTGGATGAAAACGACAACGCCCCCAGTTTCACCAATGAAACGTTTGCGATGGAAGTGGGCGAAAACCAACCTGTGGGCACATTTGTAGGCAAACTGACAGCGACGGATAGGGATATTGGTAAGTTACATTTTTTATGTTTTAGGCTTTAAAACTTTGGTTCGGACTAGGACTACGAATCACGGTTAATTCAAGACGACTAGTGTGTAGACAACGATTAACCCATGGGATACTGAAAGTTTCACAAAAATTGCTAGAAATCCTAATTTTTGCAGCTTAGTAAATTTCGGGTCTTACAAACCGATGTGCTATCATGTACAGGGTTGTTCCATATATTTTAGCACCCTTATGCAGTGGTTATTTCAAAAGCCATAAAAAAAATTTGAAATGCATGTTCCATATTTTTTTGCATTATCAACATTTTTGGTCAGAAAAGCAAATATACGTCGGAAAATGTAAAATTTTGACAGTCTACCAATGTTTTATAATGGAACACCCTGTATATTATTTCATCTTTAAAAACGCGATTTTCTCTGATTTTGATTCTTGTTTTCTATTGTAGTAAACTTGACAAATAGAAAATAACAATTTTCTATGCTTATGTGTCGGGACCCGATGGTTTCTTGATCATCGCCATCAATCAATCATCCTCAATCAATCAAATCAACCGATCATCAATCAATCATCATCAATTTATTGTTAATTTCTAACTAACTTGAATTTAAACTTCCAATTATCAAAAATATTGAAAATGTGGTTATTATGTGTTACTATGGAAACAATGCTGTATGGCTTATACCTATTTTCCATGGCTAACTTCGATCAACTAAATTAAAAAAGTAAAAATCATGCGATACTTCATTTTGGAAAAAACCTAACGATACGATATATCACCGACATCGTAACAAAATGCTCTATTACATAAAGGCAGAAAGGTTAACATGTCATATGTCAAAAATGACAGTTAATTTGTAAAAATGTGTCATTTTATTTGGTATGAGTGACTGAAAGTTTTCTGTTTAATGCTTTCCTATCAGATTAATATTGACGGAACTAGGAGTTTTTTAAATTTGCCATAAATCAGTTTTTTTTAATATTTTTGACAGCTGTCAAAATTCGAAAAAAATTAACTTGGTTTCTAGTAGAGCATTCAAAACTGCAATTTCGAGGCCATTTACCTTCTTCACTCAACCAACTCACCCTATATATATAATATGACTTGTACAAATCTCAGAACAATATGACGTGATAATAACATAGTCTGACGTCAATGTGCTGACTGGGTAAACCAGTCAACTAGATACTATCTTAATACTGAAACAATTCCATTTAGGTCGAAACGCAGAACTGATTTTTGCTCTTTCACGGCACCAAAACGACTTCTCCATCGACCCGAAAAATGGATTTCTCAGAACAAGGAGAGTGTTTGATCGAGAGGAGTTGGTGCGTAATGGAGATGGCGCTTTTGTCGCTCTGGACGTCACCGTCATGGACAATGGCACCCCTCGTCTGAAGGACAAGGTCAAGGTAGTTGTAAAAGTGACGGACGAAAACGACAACGCTCCCCGTTTCCTGCGCACTCCCTACAAAGTCCAGGTATCAGAAGCTAGCGCGATGGGCGCTCCGATTCTGAGGCTGTTCGCTCAAGATGCTGACGAGGGGCTCAACGGGGATGTTTACTACTCGATTCTGGGCGGAAACGATGATGGCAAGTTCGAAATTGAAGAGACCACCGGTAAGGAACACCTACCTATTTTGTGAGAATGGAATTTTAATCGCAGGTTGTACGCAGGTCAAATCGTGCTTAGCGGTCAGCTGGATCGGGAAACCACCTCGAAGTACACTCTTATTGTGCAAGCGCGAGATGAAGGTTTGGTTCAACTTTCCACTACAACCAGCGTAGAGGTTCAGGTTTTGGATGAGAATGACAACGCACCTGAGTTTGCACAGACCATTACGAAAATCTCAGTGAGCGAGTCCACCAAGGCCGGCACTGAGCTCATCCGATTCAAGGCCACCGATGGGGACTTGGGGGTCAACTCAGAAGTATCCTACTCAATCACTTGGGGCAATCGCAAGGACGTATTTTTCATAGATAAAAGCAGTGGCTCGCTGTTTCTCCACAAGTCTCTGGACTACGAAGATGTGCCTTCATATGTATTAAATATCACTGCCATGGATAATGGAAGCCCGCGACTGTTTTCCTCCATTTTGTTTTCCATTGCTGTGGAGGACGCCAATGACAATCCGCCCTCTTTTCCTAGCACCGCCATTGTGCGCCAACTGAAGGAAGGAATTCCGGTGCGCACACCGGTTGTCACAGTGACAGCTAGCGATCCAGACTCTGGACTCAATGGAAATGTGAGTTTTTTAATGACCTGGATTGTTTGATTATTTTCATTGATTTTCTCTTCAGATAACATATTCGATTTCCAACCAAGATCCCGACGACTCTAATCGACATTTTGGGATCAATCCTATCACAGGGGTGATTCACACACTGCGAGCCATCGATCGAGAAACAATTGACTATTTTCGGCTAACGGTCGTGGCAACGGACATGGCCGAACCCGTGTCCAGTCGTCTGAGTGCCGAGAAGTTGGTAACCGTGATAGTCGAAGACATTAACGATAACATGCCGATTTTCGTGTCAATGAACGCGGCAATTTTATCAATACGCGACATTGACCGACCATCAATCATCGTCACCACAGTATATGCACGCGATATCGATTCAGCTACCAACGGCTTAGTGACTTACGAATTGCTGAGCGATCCTAGCGACGCGTTCGCATTGGATCAGAGTTCGGGAGTGCTGCGCCTGCGGATACCTCTTACTAATCCCGAGCCCACTTATCGGCTGAGTGTCAAAGCCACGGACGAGGCTGTCCAATCGGAGCGCAGAAGTTCCGAGGCCTACATTACGATCATAACCGAACGCGACGTGACCGGGCCCAAGTTTGACAGTTCGGGCTTTTCTGGCAGTGTTTTCGAAAACGAACCGCCCGGTACGTCAATTCTCACAGTGTCAATCAGTGCCAATATAGATGTCGAGTACTACATTACCAATGTGACGGGAAATGGGGCGCAAGTCGATCGATTGTTTGAGATCGACACCAAACTTGGCGTGCTGTCAACGGCAGTAGAGCTGGATCGAGAATCAGGAATTGACACTTATGTGGTGGAGGTCTACGCAGTTGCCATTGGGGCTGGAGGCGCAAAAACGTCCAAAACGAAGGTGAGAGGATTGTATTATTTTTAAATAATCTTATAAAAACTGGACGTTTAATTGACAAGAAGCACGAATTGTGCGGAAATTGACGGAGCTCTTCTACTGGAGCTTAATAAAGTGGCAGATGACAAATCCAAAGGTTCGTTGCTGGATCTAGACAGCCGTGCCTAATCTTCTTCTTCTTAATCTTCGTCTTATTACCCCGATAAGATCAGGCGGCTTTCAAATCAGATTAGGCTTAGGCAGTGATGCCATTTCTTCGAATAAGTCAAGCGGAACGTGAAAAGGGACTTGGAAATCAGATGGGAATTTGGATATAGTAGCGGTGTTGCCAAATACGAATCCTTGTAAGGATCGGGATATTTTACATTTTTCTATAATTGAAATGATTCTTACTTTTTGAAATGTTTACTAAAAGTATTTGCAGTTGAAAAGTGATAAAAAATTTCAATATATCACGAGACCAAGAGCGATTTTGAAACGTTTGTTTACAAAATGTCAAACATTGCCAAGTTGTATAGCTTGAAAGTAGATGTATAAAATCAGAATGTCATTTTCATTATGATGCTATTTTTATTAAAACAGTTTCAAAAGAACGTGCCAATAGCCTATTGCCTGGACGTTGACTACCAAACATTAAATTTGTTAAAGGTCTGGGAAAGTGTGCACAAAGTGGCAACGTACCATTCAAGATCTTCGATCTCTTGTAATGTTAAATTGGAAGGTCAAAACAGACAAGAGAGAGACTGGTTGTGTAACCGTGAATACTCAGAATTCTATTGGTCGTATTGAATTTTAATGGTTTTTGATTGGTATGGAATTTGGTCGCTGATAGCGATCGATCTTGAATAGGAGATTTCATTATATCGTGTCTTGTTCGTAGGAGATGTTTTCAAAGTGGACATTCATGCTTCATGCAACCAACAAAGTAAAAGGAGCGGTACGAAAAAGGGTCGCAATTTTATCGGTCAAGATAACCGAAATATTTCCCGGGTCCGATCGCGCTCCGTTTCGGGCATTAAAATATGTAAATGCACCGCAAAACCAATAATTAAGATAATCGCCGAAATAAACGTTTGAAAATGCCGGGGCCCATTAATCTTGTTATTTTTGTCAAAATTTGCCCGAAAGCCCTTTTTTTCGTTTCGGTTTTGGCTTTTTTTCAATTCCCAGGCCAGAAATCAAGTTGCTTTCATTGCTCTTCTTTTTTCCACGTCCCCTCGCTCAAGTTCTTGATCTGATTTAGTGCCCAGACAAACATGCTCAAAAATGCTCTAAAACCTGTCAGGGCGATGTTTCATTGTGATTATTGTCAGGTTTCTTCGGTTCGTTTAAACATGGGCTTTATAATCGCTTAAAAAAACGTATACACTCATCGAGTGTATACACAGTTCCAGCTGAAATGAGCTATGAAACTTAAACAAATGCTCCAAGCTGATCATCGCAGTCGGTCAGCCGTTAAAAACGTTATTTTCTTCAAGTCCACACACAGCGGATTGCTCATCAATTCGTACAGTTAGAGGCAGATAAAGATGGCCCGGAGAAAAACTAGATACATATAGTGAGCCAGATAAAAAGATAATCGAATTCATTATCTTCCATTGTTTGAAGCTGGGCGAGCATTTGACGCCCGATTTAATCGATGCTTTCGCATTGTCATTGCACGAAATCGGTTCCAACTAACTCATCTTTCAGGCTTAGAAGAGTACGACTGGTAAACAGTTTTTAAAAATTAGAAATTCAACTGATCAGCTTTTTGGGGTTAATTTCCGCTGCCAAATGCCATTTTTGACAGGCACTTAAGGATAAGGAATCAGAAGTCGTCAATCCATAATTTTGATATGCAAAGGGTGGTTTAGTGTGCCGTAGTAGGTGATTGACATTTGGGAACTTAGGGCAAACATGTTTCTGATGCAAGTCAGATTGAAACTTGAGCGATGTTTTGATATCAGAAAAATGGAGATTGAAATAGGGGTTTGTCCCCTTATAGACGTTTCAAAGTGCGTCGGGTCAGTTGTACATTTCAGTCAAAAAAATGAAATTTGCAGAAAAGTAAAGTACTTTTTTATATTTGATAATATCGAAAATTGTTATTAAAAAAAGTTGATCAGATCTAAAAACTACGTTCAAATATGTAATGACATCCTAATACTTAAATTTTTGTTTCCAAATTATTCTCAGATTACCTACCGATACCGAACAGTAGTAGTAAACATCTTTATTTCTAAAAAAGGCTATCGACCTATCGGTCTTTCTGCCCTTGTTTAATACATGCAGTCTTAATCTAAATAAAAAACAAATATGAAAATTCTCTTATTCTAGGTTAACAATATTATTGAATAAATAAAATTTCAGTGGCAAGAAGAAATTATTTTATTGTCCACTAGTGCGTTGCGTTTGTAAGTGTTCGAGTAGCGTTAATGTAGGGAAACGGAAGCGGGATTGTCTGGTTGGTCTTGTAAGACAAAGGGGATTCAGTATGGTCCAGTTGTAGGGGTTGTTTGTCCATTTTGTCTGTAGCTGTATGAGTCTTTCCGAGATCTTTGTCATGTTTGTGCGTTCGTATAGTAGTTGGGTGGGGGGGTTGTGTAGTGGGTTTTGGGGGTGTCTTATTCGTGTTATTAGTCTTAGTGCAATTTGTTCTGTTGTTTGTGTATAACGTTTTGTCCTTTCTGTTCCGTTGGTCATGAGTATATGTCCAAAGTCTAGCAAGGGTCTACAAATAGCTTTATATATTTTGGTGGCGGTGTTTGTGCTAATTCCTCAGTCTTTGTAGGTTAGTGATCGGAAGTGTTTTGTTCTCTTTATTGTTTCTGCCCTGATGTTTCGTATGTGTTTAGTGAATTTAAGTTTGTGGTCAATTGTGATTCCAAGTTATTTTACGTCGTTTTTTGGTTGTGTCGTTTGGCCGTCTGCAGTTATTGTAGGGGAGTCAGCGTTGAGTCTGTGGTTTGTGAGCAGAAGTTGGTTTTTTGACGCGTTTGGTGTTAGTCTCCATTTATGAAACCATGTCATTGTGTTGTTTGTTAGTGTTTGGAGCCTTTGCGCTGCTCTCTCAGTAGTTTTGTCATGTACAATAAGTGCCGTGTCGTCTGCGTATTGTAATATGGATGCCGATCTGTCGATTTGATTTTTGTCTGGTAAGTTGTAATTGTATATGTCATGGCAGTATATATTGTAGAGAAACGGTGAGAGCGGGGATCCTTGAGGGAGCCCTTGTTCAGGGGAAAAAGAAAATGACAGTGTTTTGTCAATTCGTACTTGTATGTACCGAACATTTATCTTTTATATTTATTATAAACGTGATAACTTTTCCGTTTCGTACAGAATCGAATCAGCAAATGTTCACAAAACAAAATTTCCACGTAACTCCACTTACATTGTTATTGTTATTTAGACAAAAATGGGAATTTTTTTAAAGCAGAATGTACATAATTGCATATTTGAACGTAGTGTTTAGTTCTGATCAACTTTTTTCGACAATTTTCGATATTGTCAAAAATAAAGGTTTTTGAGCAAAATTCATATTGTTTCACAAACTGCGCTTACGACTGAAAAAAAATTTTTGATGTTTGTATTTTAGATTTTAAAACATGCATAAATTAATAATAAAAAGTTTTCCATATTTTGCCAATTTAAGTAGACACTGTATACTGGGTAGTAATGGGCGACTACATTTATCGATAACGGACGCAGTCCGAAAAATTTCGCGTATTTACCAAATCTATATTTTGCTTGCGTTTGATTTTTTTCTTAGACACATTTAGTAAATTATTAGAGTAGTTTGGGTTAGTACTGTTTAATTCCTTGTTTCCTTTTAAATAATGTAAAGCAAAGCGAGAAATTTGGCAACTGTTGTAAACTGTTGCATGCAAGCATCGGCCTGATGCGAGGTGTAAACTAAGATAAGCCTGCTCATTCTTAGGGGAAATCTGCCAACTTTATTGACTAAAAATCAGTCAAAACCGCATTTCCAGAACAAACAGCACCCAGAAAAATTGTTAGCAAAGATATTTTCTCTAAGATGACATTGTTAACTTTATTTACAAAGTTTTCTGGGTTTCAGTCATTTATATTACCATATTTACAAAACAGCCTTTTAGTCAATACGTTTCGGTATTTTCTACCATAATCAGTCAATCTGTATAAATTTTGGAATAATTTTTCTTTAAAGTACACTCTTCCACGTGATTGTTAACTACGAACGCCAGGGGCGCATAAACTAAGAAATCACCCTTAATGTTAAATTGAATCAAATAATTCGAATAGTTATGTGGATGCCATGCGAGATATTGGTAATCTCTCGAAAGGAAAAACAATTCGAATATCCCCGTTGTGAATTCTGTTTAGTTCTCGCAACCATGTAAATTTAAGCATGGAAATGAAAACTCGAACCAGAAATAAATCGAGTCAATTTTAAATCGCAGCATGGTACCGAAAATAGACGTTTCGGTCTAATGTCGCACGGCAGGGGCTCCGGCTGGGTACCCGAAAAAGTCGCTCTTCTATGCTGGACCCGCATATTCGACCATTTGTTATTGGGTTCCCCGTTCGGATAACGGTGCCGATTTCGTGTACGTAAAAATGCGCCCAGATTGGACGGCATATTGTATTATCCAATTTATAACCCGACCGTTTTGTAACGATTAGCCCAAACACTGTGTATACATTTTGAAATAGAGAAGTGTTCAAAAAATTTTCCATTTTCTTGTGTGCAGGGGGGTACCGACGGTCAACTTCCTCTAAGGCCACTTCAGTTCATGCTCAGATTTTTGCCATTGTAAATTTGTCTTCGGCTAACGGTGTTTTCTGAAATATAGCACGTCGGAATAATAATTATTGGACGAAGATTTAAAGGCCTAAAGGCGCGCAATGCAATTGCTTTGACCCTTGGGGTCACCGGCTTCGCCTAGCCGTAAAACCGTGCAGTTGGAAAAGTTGCGAAAATATCGATTTGGGCGTGATCGACCTGAGAACCAAAAAATGTCCCTGCTGCCATTTGCAAAACTAAACCTGTCAAATATTTTGACATTTGCTATTAAACACATCAAAATGGGCGCGGTTGTCCGTTAGTAACTGACAAATGACAGTGACATATGGGTACAATATGGGCTAATTTACTAACTAATGTATAGAGAAGCGAAGTTGTGCGAAAGTGCGACGAAAATATTTAGACCGAACGAAACCCCAAAGAGTTCGGTGAAACCGAAAAGATCAACTCGTGTTTGCTCGCTTCGGACAATATTGGTTTTAACTCGTTGAAACAATGTGGAATAGGCAAACACGCACTTTTACGTCCTCTGTATTGTTTTTTGTCATTAAGACCGAAACGGTTTCAATCGTAAATTGCTCGCCAGATTACACCACATAATATACAGGGTGGACCACTAAGAGGGATGATTGGTTGTATTTCAGAAACCATTAATTGAATTCAGGCATAAAAATATGAATAATTTTTATTTCAAGAGAAAGCAGTGGAGTATTATTTTTTCTCCAAAAATCTTCACTGCAATCCTCGTACGGGCGCAATTGAAGACCTGTACTAAAATTCATAAATATTGACAATAGAATCACCGTCGTTATAAAAAAAAGTTTTTCCGGAAACTTTAGCACCGTGTATCTCAAAGCTTTGGACTTTGTCGACATAAATGCATTTAAATTATGTTTTTGTTCGAGTGAATCAAAAACTGCCATTTTCCGATCAGCAGCGATGGCCATAAAGAAGCACTTTTCATTCGTATTCATTTGTTTCACTTTTAAGCACGGACTTTTACGCACAGTGTGCGCAAAAGTAAATGTGACAAATTGAACGTGTCACTGTCATATTTTTTGAAGTATTTTTATTAAAAAGTAACGGACATGCTGATTTTTTAATGAATTACGTAGGTTTATCGACAACTGTTGATCCTAATTTAAAGTTTACTTACAATTTGTAAATTATAACTTTGTTACAAGTTCAGCCTCAAAGTCGTTTTAATGGCCGTTTTTCTGCGTACTCCGATGTTGTCACACGCAAAACACGGTATTTTTAAATAGCGCAAATGGCATGTAAAGTGTACAACTTATACAAACATCAACAGCAGCTGTTTCAAGGTTGGAAGTTGAACCAACATTTGCGGCATCTCTAACTTCTGGTGGTGTACAGGACATTGAATTTTTGGCACTCATTGTTTCACTTGTATATGCTTACAAAAATACGCTTTTGAAAAATTACAAACGTCAAAACGGAACATTTGAGAAATGGCATTGACATCAAATTTAAAATATGAACCCGATACCTTTCATTTTTGGCTATTCTTATTTATTATAACTTCTGATTCGTATTGTCTTTCATTCGAACAAAATAGTAGTTTTCGATACAAGGGCGAAAAGTGTCTTTTTCCGAACAACGACGGCATTTGACACCCGAGACGAAGTTCGAAAAACGGTTTTCGCCTTCGTACCGAACAATATTTTTTGTTCGAATGAAAGACAACACGAATAATAAGTGGTTTAACTGTAGAAATCCGCGGAAAACCGTCAAAGTTATCACCTTTTAACTTGGGTTTATTTGACTACAACTATTCGGGCTTTTAATCTGTTAAATGGGCCAACTTGTAACAAAGTTATAATTTACAAATTATAAGTAAACTTTAAATTAGGATCAACAGTTGTCGATAAACCTACGTAATTCATTAAAAAAGCAGCATGTCCGTTACTTTTTAATAAAAATACTTTAAAAAATATGACAGTGACACGTTCAATTTGTCACATTTACTTTTACGCACACTGTGCGTAAAAGTCCGTGCGTAAAAGTGAAACAAATGAATACGAATGAAAAGTGCTTCTTTATGGCCATCCCTTCTGATCGGAAAATGGCATTTTTGGCATTGGCAAATGAAAAACGGATTTTCGCCCTTGTATCGAAAACTACTATTTTAATGGCTGCAATAACCACCCTCTTAATTATTAGCATGTAATTAAGAAAAACCCTGAATTTGGTTGCGTTTCCTCCGCTCAAACTTTTCACACAACTGGCATTTTCAAATAATGGTCGCGGATGATTCAAAACGACAGACGATTTTTTTATCCGAAATTGTTAAGTAATTAATGGCGTGGTCGATCGAGCATTCGGGACCGGCCATTAAAAAAGCGGTCGACCGCCCGGCCAATTAGGAATCTTAATGAAATTCGTCTAAAATCGATAATTAGCCGGTATTGTGTGTAAATTATCGACATTGTCGGTTTTCGGGGGTTTTTATCCACCAGCTTCAGGACAAACATCAGAAACTTCCCAGTTTCTAACATTAACTAGCAGAAGCAAGCAGCATTTATAGCTTTAAATCTTCCGCGTTCTTCATTAGCTCTTCAATAGGGGGTACTAAATACTTCTCTTTCACTTTTGTTTTGGTTTTACGTCTGTTGAAGGCGTCAAAAAAGCTCTTTGAAAAAAAAAATGAAACGAGAACAACGCCCACGTTTCGAACTTTCACTTCGCTCGCTCCGCATATGAAAACAAGTACCTGGCAGGAAAAATACAAACGGCCATTGTTGTGAAATGATCTGTCAATTAATCGCGCACAAAGGCATATTTTACCCAAGAGAAACTCGTCAAAATCGAAAGCTAAACTGTACGTTGCCAAGTGTTCAGTCTGCATGGTAACTAACATGGTTCAATAGAGACTAAAATGTCCTTCAAGACAGTAGTTTAACTGTAGAAATCCGCGGAAAACCGTCAAAGTTATCACCTTTTAACTTGGGTTTATTTGACTACAACTATTCGGGCTTTTAATCTGTTAAATGGGCCAATTTGAGCGAAAAACGATCAATTTGGGGCAGTTTCAATTGACACATTGACAAAATGATCGCAAACAATCATGACAACCCGAACGAGCGACGTCGCCCGAAACAAAACGAGAATTAAAAAACAAAAAACAATGGAACACCGCGTTAAACGATCGATTTGTCAAGAGTGCCGCCAACCAAAAACAATCACGCATGGTTCGTAACGCTGTTGCGAAATTTTCAGTAAATTCAAAACCGGACAGCCACGGGCTTGATCAGTTCACAGTACTTCAAAAGTATTACGGTCAAATGTAGCAGGCGGCAACGTGGCATTGGGTTCTGTAAAAGGTGGTTCCCAGGGGAGAGTGGCGTTGCCGGTTTGGCGTTCTGTGAACAGACTTAAGGATTTTCCGTAACCGTCGATGTAGTGAATTTGTAAATGCAAATTTTGCAAATGTAGTCTTTTTCTCAGTTGATTGGAGGCATGGAGGGCATTAAGTTTAAGCAGTTAAAGAGAGCAAAGACTCCGTGATAGTTGTAATCGGTTTCTTTTTCTTTTGTTTTCCGTCCACTTCTCTTGGGTCGACGATGATGACTCGATGGAATATAAATTAAGTAACGTGAACCCATCGAGAAGGAATCGTAAAGTTCAAGGTGAAGGCCCGTTTAGTGCTCTTCTTCAACTAGACAAACTCTATGTGGGAGACTCGAACGCTGTTTCACATTTTACTTTTCCACCTGTTGAAATGCCCATATTTTCGGCAGTTTTAGTGTTTAAACACTGTGTGACTTGCGGTTTTCCATCAGACTTGAAGATTTAAAAGATGTGTGGTAAAGGTGTCGTAAATAGACAGCAAATCCCAACCGTCTTTGTGCTTGAAAGGTACCCACGATTCTCGATTAAGCCTTGCTTTGAAAAGGCCTGAAAAGCTTTCCTAGAAAAGTCGTCACTTGCGTGTACCGAAGCCGGTTTCGGTTTGGAGCAGGTAGATTCTCATTCTTCGGTCTTCATTCTTCATTTCTTCATTTAAAAATCAAATAAAGAGCGTTCGAGGGTTTTTTGCGCTGCAGGATATCGGATTTGACGCTGCGCCCGCTGCGTCCACTCCGCTCGTATATGTGGCAGACGTATGGTACGCCACTGATCTGGGGTTTTTTTCCGCGAACCAAAACGCCACTCTTTGTACTGGTACTTCAGTGCTGATTAGTATTCGGCGAATTAATCGGAAATGAGCCCAGAAAAAAAGCGCGCAAAAGGGCCGCTTTCGGGTCGCATTCCGGCCGGACGTTGAAACGGCCATTTTTGACATTTTGCGACGACCGCAAAAAGTGGCCCAATGCACGCCAAAACATCCGTGCAGAATGCACACACATACACTCGACAACCGAACGACAATTTTAAAACGATCTAAGAGGCGTGGTGCGAAAATACCCCATAACGTACGAAGTATACGCGAGACTATGACATTTGACGTTTCATGCCGGATAGAAGTTCTAACGAACGGCGCCGTAAACAGCCGTGCGTCTATAATCGGGTTATTTAGGAATCAGTCTTGCAAAAAAGCAAGACCAATACCAATACTGTCTTTTGATTAGCAAGACCAAGACCAAGACTATGTATGCAAGAACAAGACCATGTTCTGCAAGACCAAGACTTTTGCAAGAGTCTTGCGGGAGTCTCGGTATAACATGCGGATATGCTATTAGTTATGGGGGAATGCCACAGTAACATAGCAGAAGCTGTAAGAACTCACGCTAATGAACTAGACACACTGTCTAAAGGAATTGACGCAGATAGT
This sequence comes from Dendroctonus valens, assembly GCA_024550625.1. Taxonomy (NCBI): domain Eukaryota; kingdom Metazoa; phylum Arthropoda; class Insecta; order Coleoptera; family Curculionidae; genus Dendroctonus; species Dendroctonus valens. The sequence continues at coordinate 189,430 of JAJTJO010000008.1, forward strand.
GGCCGAACAAGAGGTGTTCGGGTTCCAAACATAGAGGAACATGTATTGTAGATAATTGCAGCAGAGCATATCAGGAGTACTCGGAGCATTGCGCAACAACTGACACTTTCCCAGGCAACTGTGCACCAGATAAATACCGGTGAAGGGTCCCTACCCGATCCCTACCATGTACCTATGTAAGATACACAAGACACAAGGACAATAAATCTCTGGTCTACCGAACACCGGTATAAATTGAGCATTAGTTAATTAAAATATGAGAAGCTGCTCGAAATGTGCACAATAAAGTGATTACACGGGCACGGGAATCATGAAGTTAAACGGCAGAACTTCAAACACCTATTGTCAGTTGTCCACATTTCAAAACGGTTCTTTTCAAACCCACAGATTCATATTTAAGAATTTTGTTTCCCTGCCAATCACCACAATGTTTAACCTAACTGTTCATAGTGGACATTTTTGTCATTCTTCACCCTAACCTATTTCATTGCATGCCAACATCACTTTCTGTGTTTATCTATGGTTAGTTGAGCTTTTGATATTTAAGAAGCAATAGGTATTTACGTTAGGCATGGGTAACACTGTGTTGAGTTGCGCTTTTGAGTTGTTGCTGCATTGTCAGTTAGTGAGTTATAACTCATTATCCCAGGACTTTATAAAAAATATATGAATATTGATTAATATTTTGGAAACCGCTTTAGATAGGTACAGGAATTGTTAAGCAAAAATATTCAGATCTATGAAGCAAGTCTGAGTGTGCACGCATATACAGGGTGTCTTATTTAAAGTATCGAAGTTGTAGGTATTTTTTTGATATGAACGGCAACGTTGCGTCGCTGAAAATGCTGTGGATTGATGAATCGAATTTATTGGCAGAGTTTTCTGCAAACCGAATTAGTAAAAGACAGTTCTTAACGAGGTTTACTGAACAGATCCTGTCGTTTTAATACATATTTCAAACCGTTTCTGTGATTGAACCTGTTTTAACTTTCAGATACGGCTTAAATTTAGACTTTAAAATTATTGCTGCTATCTTTTTAGTGATTAGGAATTTTTGAAAAAACTTAATTGGGGGAAGACAGTGCATTAGAAAGGCCATTGAAAAGGACATTTCGACGTTATTTTCCGCTCTCAAGCTTGATCTTCAATTTTGTTATGCCAAAATATAGAAATAATTGTGAATTGTCGGGTACTCATTTGTCTACTCGATCCACTCTATTCTGGTTCTTGCTCCTGAAGTAGACCTGGAAAATGCACTTAAAATGCAAGAAGATATTTTACAGATTTTAAAAAAAAGTCGATTGATTTGAACGCTTCTCTGCCGAAACTCTAAAGCGATATTCGCTTTCTGTACAAGCTAACCCAACCCAAACTAATATTTGCGCTATTGACGAATTCCAGGTGGAAATCACTGTCCTGGACAAAAATGACAGTCCGCCAGCGTTCACGTCCGCCCCCCTCCACTACACGGTGTCCGAGGAATTTGGCCCGGGTCAGACAGTGTCCACTGTCAGGGCAGAAGATCCCGACACTATTGGTCAGCTCGAGTACAAAATTCTGGGTGGGGATGATGGCAAGTTTCTATTGGACAGCGATAGCGGCGTTCTGAAGCTAACGGACAGCCTGGATCGAGAGACTAAGGACGTGTACCGGCTGACCGTAAGATGCAGCGATGGGCAACAATATACCGATACTGTGGTGACGATTGAGGTAAGATATGCAGAGGACAGTTGAGGGTAAATTAGAACTTTGGATTATTCCAGGTTAGCGATTCGAACGATAATCCGCCAGTTTTCTTGGAACAGGCCTATTCGTTCGATATTCCGGAAAATGCAATGCGTGGCTTTCGAGTGGGGCAAATCCAGGCTGCCGACGCTGATTTGGGAGCGAATGCTCAGCTCACCTTCACAGTGATCAGCGACTGGGCTAATGACGTGTTTTCGCTCAATCCCCAAACCGGAGTGTTCACATTGACATCGAAACTGGACTATGAGGAGGTAAAATAGCACAGCAAATGGGTGGTCACTTCCAGCTAAATCACAAACGGCTGACGGAAACGTGCTTAATGAACGAAAGAAACGACTTTGGCGTTCAAGAGGCGGCAAATTGCTGTTGTTTTATGGCATTTCTCTTTACCCATTTTACAGGGTGCTTTCAAATCGGTGGCATTCTTTTGGAAGTCGTTTCTGGGATTATTTAGAAAGCCCAGAAAAAAATCTCACGAAAAACTGAGATATTTACAAAAAACTGAATAATACGGGGTGTCCCAACGATAGAGTATAGTAAGTTTACTCTTAACCGGTATTATTTGCTTCAAAGTTCTCAACGCTATATTGTAAAGATACTAAACGCGCATATTTTAATAATATTCACAACTATACAGAGGATGTCAAAAAGTTTCTGTGCAAGAAACAACTGTTTTTCTAGTGGACCATAGCATTTTCATGGTGTTGATAAATCAAAAATTTTGTTGTCTTTGGACACAAAGTTTTGACAAATTTGGTATCAGAAAGAACTAATAGTAAATTAATATTTGATTTACAAAATATTTGTTTTTGAAACTACTTTCTCCTGCCAAATTTCAATATTTATATCTAAAGACGACGGTAAAATTTTTATCAACTCTATGAAAGGGCGAAAAAATAACTAAAAAACTATCCAAAGTTGTTCATATTTTATGTAACAAAAAAATATTTAAATTTACATATGAATTTAAAAATAACATAAAATATAGGGTGTTCCATTAGAAAATAGTTGTCTTCTGCTCTGCAACTTTTCTGACGCACTCTGTTGTTTAGTACTTAGTGTAAACAGACTTTACTTTCAATTTTGTTCTTTCTAAAAACGACGGATAAATTTTCGATTCACAACACCATGAAAATTGGAAATTTAATCGTTAAAACCGAATAACTACAAAACTAATTGATAATTTTCGTTCATTTTTATATAACAAAAATTGATTGAAATTTACATAAGAGTTCAAAAATAAAATATAATACAGGGTGTTTCATTAGAAAAAAGTTGTTTTCTGCGCTACAACTTGTCTATCGAACTTTGTATAATTGTGAAGATTTTTAAAATATGCGCGTTTAATATTTTTACAATATGACGATGGGAATTTGGAAACCAATAATACCGGTTAAACATAAAGTTACTTTACTCTATCGTTGGGACACCCTGTACATTTGGCAACAATGTACTTAATTGCACCTGCAAATGACGTTTTTCTCATTAAGATTCGTGAATAGTTGTTGATTTATGTAAAAATTGACAAAGGCATCATCAGAAAGAAAAAGGGATTTAAACAAAATATAATTTTACTAATGAAAAATTGATGTTAAAAGATAGTGTTCTGGTGAAACAAGCACAATGGCTGGCAATGGGGAAAAATATTAATTTAAAAATGTTTATAGGTGCAGCACTACATTTTGGTGGTTCAAGCTCAGGACTCTGGCATTCATCCGCTAAGCAGCACTTTGACGGTCTACTGTAACGTGTTGGACTTGAACGACAATTCCCCGATTTTCGACCCAATGTCTTACAGTAACGACGTGTTCGAGAACATCACTATCGGCAGCGAAATTGTGACCGTTAGCGCCACTGATCTGGATTCTGGTAATTAAAAACATTTGCCGGTTTTTAACTGTGCGTGGCAACGCTGTCGGACTACATTCGGTATCCATAAGATTGGCAAAAAAACTTTTGATTTTTGCGGAAACGGCGACAAAGAAGAATCCAGATAATCATAAGTTGACACTTCGGGTCGGCACGCGGCAAATTATATGAAAGGTCGGGGCGGCTTGTCTATGCGGTAATTATCGGTAATTACCGTCAGGGTTCGGCTGAGGTCGATTTCTTGCACTTGTCACAGCGAATCGGTCGTTGGACTGATTGTTTTGAATTTTTCTCACTCAAAAAGTGCTCAAGCACGCAGCAATCTGCAGTTGATTAAGTTTTGCACTTTTTCATTTTTTATTTTGTGAAAATCAGCATCTGATGCGATTTAAATGAACTTTATCAGGGCAATAATATTCAAGTGTGTTCTATTTCAGATAGACTATGAAAACCTCAAGTTGCTACTCGCTCTAGAACGGAAGTTATGAATTTTTATTGGCAACGCTGAAGTTGGGTGAATTCACAAATGTTTAGTCCTGCATTTACAAAGAGCGCAAAAATTAACATTTGGTGCGTTCTAAATGAAACTTTCAGAGTTTTCTGGTTCAAGCCTTTACGATAGACTGTGAAAACTTCAAGTGACTACTCCGCATAGATCGGAAGTTATACATTTTTATTAGAGATGCTGCAGTTGCAAGAAACCCGAAATTTTTAGACCAACAGTTACAGAGAGCGCAAAAATCAGCATCTGATGCGTTCTAAATCAAATTTGCAGAGTTTTTGAATCCAAGCATTTACCATAAACTGAAAAGTTGAAGTTATTACTCGCTCTAGATCGGAAGTTATGAATTTTTATTCGTAGGTTCATTAATTTTTGGATCAACATTTACAAAGAGCGCAAAATCAGCATTTGATGCTTTGTTGGAGAACGTCACACAATTTTAAATACGATGTAATTGCATTTAGCGTTCCTTAGGCTGTAAGAAGCAAATCCTTTCTTACGTCTAATGCACTAGTTTTTTCGGTCCAAGTTTAAAAAAATTACATTTCTGAGTAATATAACAACGCCTTTTTTGTCCTAGAATCAAATTAAGAGTATTTTTGGTACGTGACCGCAGATGCAACCACTGTGCACTGTCGGGACTCCCTCTTGATAATGACAAGGCAGACCCCGTTCGCCGGATAAATTCTCTAACAACAGCCAAAAACACTCCAACCAATCATCGGCTTATTTTCAAAATAGTAGGATGCGTCTATAACAGTGCCGATCAACAACAAGGTTCTGCACGAAACATCGATGTTATTTCCACAGTTGGTTGTTCTTTAGGTGAGAATGGAAACATTGATTACAACATCACGGGAGGCGACCCAAACAACGACTTCCGTATCGCTCAGAACGGAACCATAACTACAATACGGCACTTAGACAGAGAAACAATCAGCCTCTACAATCTGATCGTGACAGCTACCGATCAAGCTATGGAGCCTCAGAAGCGACTGTCTTCCACCGTGCAGGTGAGTGGCGCTTCCATTCTGAGTACCCAGAGCAACAGGTATTTCATTTCAGGTGACTGTCATCGTCAAGGACGTCAACGACATGGCGCCAGAATTCGTTACGCCCAATGAAACAGCCGTCATGGAAAATATCGCCAAAAATAGCATGGTTATTGCCATTAAGGCAATTGATAAGGACGAGGGTACGTTTTTAAACAGTTGCTACAGTTGACAACTGACAGGGGATCTAACTGAATTATTGCAGGAAGAAACGGTTACATTGAGTACTCGCTGTCACAGAATCCAGTGTTTTCATTGGGGTCGGTAGATGGGGTGCTGCGCGTCAGCGGTCCGATTGATCGTGAGCTGCGCAACAACTACACGGTGAAGGTCACGGCACGAGATCGCGGTGATCCACCGAAAAGCGCCAATATGACACTACTGGTGCGCATCTTGGATGAGAACGACAACAGCCCTATATTTGATCCGAAACAATACAGCGCAACTGTAGCTGAGAATGCTTCAATTGGTGCCATGGTTTTACAGGTAATTAGCGATCAGGTCGTAGTGGAACGAATTTGTAGAATATGTGATTGGCGCAGGTTTCAGCCACTGACGTGGATGACGGCTTAAATGGGCGTGTCCGCTACTCGATAAGTCACGGGGACACCAATCGCGACTTCAGCATTGCAGAGGACACTGGTATTGTGCGAGTTGCCAAAAACCTCAACTTTGAGCGCACCTCTAGGTATGTCCTCACCGTTAAGGGGGAGGACTGCGCGGGGGACGTGAGCGAGGGCATCGTGAGAGCAGATACAGCCATAATCACTATTTTGGTAGGCAAAAGTCGCTGACCTCTTCAAAGTAGGCGGAGTTTTAACACTCAACTGCTTGCAGGTGTCCGACATTAATGACAATCCCCCCACTTTTCTTGATTCTCCATACTTGGCCTACGTTACCGAGAATGTGGTGCCTCCGAGTGGCGGCTACGTCATCACAGTTAAGGCCTATGACGCAGACACGCCTCCTTTCAACAATTTGGTTAGGTAAGTACATCCACACTTGAAACGTTAGTCAAAGTCAAGCAGTGATTAACAGCCGCCATCGTCCCAGCCGCGTATATAGAAAAGCTACTCCAATATCTTCAATCCACCGTCGGTGACCAACTCGAATCGAACTTTTAGTCGCTGAATCTATCATTTCGATAATTTTGCAGATACTTCATCAAAGAGGGCGACACGGATATTTTCCGAATCAACGCATCAACGGGGGATATTTCGCTGTTGAGAGCCTTGGACCGAGAGGCTCAGGACGAGTATGTTCTGAGCCTGGTTGCCATGGATACCGGTAAGTCTCCGATCTCCATGCAATAGAGACGCATATTTTCACATTATATTATTGCTCAGGATCGCCACCGTTGACCGGCACCGGGACCCTGCGCATCGTCGTCCAGGACGTGAACGATCACAGTCCGGAATTCAAGCGACAGTCTTACCAAACCTACATCAAGGAGAATTCTCCTATTGAATCTTGGGTGCTTACCATTGCGGCAACAGATCGAGACATCGGTCTGAACGGGCAGATCCGATACAGCCTGTTGGGGGATAAAATTGATGGCAAGTTTCCCGCTCCCCTCCAATTGTCGTTTCTAAATCCGTTTTTAGGGTTCAAGGTGGATCAGGATACTGGAGTGATTACAACCAGCACTCCTTTGGACCGGGAAACGACTGCGTCGTACTTCCTTACATTAATTGCGCAGGATTGCTCACTGACAGAGCCCAGGGCCGCGGCGGTAAACTTAACTATCGACGTTTTGGACGAAAATGACAACTCTCCGGTGTTTGCCTTTAGCAAATACGAAGTAAGCCCATTTTTGCATCTGTGGTAGCGATGGAATTAATCGTAATGTTTTTATAATCAAAAGATTACGAATAGCTCGTTTTTGAGAATCCAAATAATAATGCGATTCTGCCCCGAAGATTGACCGAGCTCTGCTCTAGGTTTACATCTCGGACCAGACTAGAGCGTCGGACTTTGTGTTCGGAGCGAGAGCAACCGACGATGACTCCGGCATGTTCAGCACCATCTTCTACACATTGATCGGCGAGCATGCGCACAACTTCACCATAGACACCCAAACAGGAGTGATTCGTGCGCTCTACGACCTGCAGCGCTCTTCAACCAGGATGTTCAACCTGGAAATTGAGGCTCGGGATGGAGGCAGACCACCCAGGAAAACCAGCACGGAACTGAAGGTTCATAAGTCCCTATCACTTGCAGTTGAATGTGATATTTCAAAATATTGTTGAACAGGTCCACTTAAAACCAGACGATTTATTCCCTCGCTGGAGTTCTCCAGGGAAAACGAACTTTATTCTATCAGAAAACGTGGAGGCAGGTAAAGTGTTCGCCCGATTCAAGGCCACGTCCCCCAAAAAAGGTCCCAGTGGGGATGTCAAGTATGCGATCGCAGGCGGCAATGTGGGCGAATCGTTAAAAATTGATCGAAATTCCGGGGAAATTCAAATTTGGGGCAACGGGTTGGACTATGAAACCGCTCAGACCTACCGGGTGTGGATCGAGGCGCAGGACAGCGACTTACCTCCTTTGCGCAGCGTTCTTTCGTTGACGATCAATGTGACTGACTTTAACGACAATCCGCCAGTTATGAAGAGCCAGCTTTACAACGCTACGGTAAGTAAACTTTGAATTATAATAGAACAATGGATCTAAGCGTTCAGAGGTTTTTCGAAAAATCAATATTGCATATGATTTTTTTCAGGTTATGGAAGAGGAATTTCCGCCGCTTCTCGTGGCTGAAATCAGCGCTTCCGACCGTGATTCAGGAGAGAATGGCCAAATTACCTTTAAGCTAATGGATGACTTTGAGGGCTCTTTTGAAATAGACGCCAACACTGGAGAGATTTACACCCAATCGAAATTGGACAGAGAGAGTGTGCCTAGTTATGAGCTGACAGTGGTCGCTGAAGATCAGGTAGGCTACTCAACAAGTGAATTAAATGTACGAACTGATACAAAAACAGTAATAGTTGTCAATTATCGGTTCCAACCACTTGGTGGCGACTCAGTGCTTGGCAGTATCAAATATACCGACCCAACATTGGGACTCTTTCGCACATTGTTGGACAAACTCTTTCTTTTTCCAGGGGGTGCCTCAACTGACTGGCACCACCACAGTCCTGGTCACTGTCCTGGATAAGAACGACAACCCGCCCCGATTTACTCGGCTGTTTAGCGTGAACGTAACGGAGAACGCGGAAATCGGCTCGTTTGTAATAAAACTGACAAGTTCCGATCTGGACTTAGGCGAGAACGCCAACGCCACCTACAGTTTCGTTGAAAATCCCGGCGAGAAGTTCAAAATCGACGCAATCAGCGGAAATGTGACTGTAATAGGTCACTTGGATAGAGAGCAACAGGACGAATACCTGTTGAAGGTGGCAGCAGTGGACGATGCGTGGCGCTCAGAAACGCCGCTCACCATCACCATCCAGGATCAGAACGACAACGCACCTGAGTTTGAGCACTCGTACTACAGCTTCAATTTCCCGGAGCTACAGCGTTCTGTTGTGTCTGTGGGACAAGTGCTGGCCACGGATCGGGACAAACAAGGGCCTAACTCGGTGATCAGCTATAGCCTACAGCAGCCTTCTGATCTGTTTAGCGTCGACCCGGCTTCTGGAGAGATCTTGAGCAAACAGAGTATCAGGTAATTACTCGCTATCTTTCGTTTATTCACGTCACTTAATTTAATGACATTTGCAGATATAAATACACCAAAATGGAGCTGTCGCCTGAAAACACCTACTCTCTTACCATCCTGGCAACGGACAACGGAAAGCCGCCGATGTCTTCTGAGTGTGCCGTTACTGTAAACGTAGTGGACGCCAACAATAACGCTCCGCAGTTTGAGCAGCGTGATTTTCTGGTTCCGGTACCCGAAGACGCCCCTCCAGGCCAGAAGCTGCTGCAACTAGTGGCTAAGGATGAGTTTGATGTTGGCGTTAATGCAGAAGTAGAGTACTCAATCGTGTCAGGCAACAGTTCCGGCAAGTTCACCGTGGACCGGGTGGATGGCTGGATTACATTAAAGGAAAAGGTAAGTGGTTTCTCACCGAATTATTTGCTCGGTGGCAGTCACGTGCTTGATTCAGGTGCGTGGCGCTGGTCAAGTCTACACAATGCGAGTGCGCGCCATGGACAAGGGCATCCCTCCTCAATCGGACACAGGCTCAGTTACCATGGTAGTGACCGGCGACAACCAATACGCGCCCGTTTTCAACTCTCTGAGCTACCAGGTGATTGTGCCTGAAAACGAGCCATTAGGCACCGTGATTCTGCACATTAATGCAACAGATGAGGATTCCGGCCCGAATGGACTTTTGCGCTATGAAATAGCGGCAGGCAACAACCGAGCGGATTTCGGGATAGATGAAGTGACCGGGGCGGTCTCAATCTTGCGCCCTCTGGACTTTGACACAATCAACAGATACGAGCTGAGCGTGGTGGCGCGGGATTTAGGGTTCGAATCAAAGCGTGCGAGTGCCGTGCTAGTGATCACATTGACAGATGTCAACGACAACAGCCCGGAGTTTGAGCGAGTGGTTTACGACGCCTTTTTGAAGGAAAATCGACCGGAAGGCGAGCTTCTGTGCCAGGTAGTTGCCAAAGATCGTGATTCACCGAGAAATGCCATAATTGTCTACTCCATTGCTGAAGGTATGTTCCTGATAATTCTATCAGAAATAATTGGAACCAATTTTTAACTTTGTCTTGCGTTTCGGTAGGTCCGGACAAGGATTTCTTTTTTATTGACGCAAAGTCCGGCAAAATAACGTCCAAACTGTCGTTTGACTATGAGGAGAAGAGCGAGTACTCATTAAAGATTGTGGCGGCCAATCCAGATTCGCCGATGTTTGGCGAGACTCACGTCAACGTCCACATCGTGGGCGTGAACGAGTTTTACCCGAAGTTCGTCCAGTCCGCTTTCCACTTCGATGTGTCGGAGAGTACAGAGATCGGAACTGTAATTGGAACGGTCCTGGCCACCGATCAAGACTCGGGCGAAGATGGCCGAGTTTACTATCTTCTAGTTGGTAAGATCAGCTCCCTAGTCGGCACCAAACGTGATATTCATATTGAAATTACGAGTGAATTCGCGGACTAATTCCATTGCTAATTAGTACTTTTTATTCAGGTTCTAGCAACGATCGAGGGTTTATCATCAATGGCGAGTCGGGTGCAATTAGTGTGTCCCGAAATCTGGACCGAGAGACGCAAAATCGTGTCATTTTAACGGTGATGGCAAAGAATGCTGGCGGTATCCGGGGAAATGACACCGATGAGGCGCAGGTCATTGTCACTGTGCAGGATGGCAACGACCCTCCCGAATTCCTTCATCTAATCTATCGGGCACAGGTTTCGGAGGCGGCGCCCATTGGTGAGTAGCAAATCTTCTTTCTTCTGGTGTTTAGTTGTGCTTCCTTCAACAGGTACCAAGGTGAGCAGCGTGAAGGCAGTGGACAAAGACGTGCGCTACCAAAACAACCAGTTCAGTTACTCAATAATGGGCGGCAATGTGGATCAAGCCTTCAAAATCGACCCCCAGTCGGGCGATATCCAGTCGGCACGCGCTCTGGATCGAGAGACTATTTCTGGATATTCACTGACTGTAGGCGCGATTGATACTGGATTGCCGCCGCAAACGGGCACTGCAACCGTTCAGATCGAGGTGCTGGACGTGAACGACAATGGCCCAATATTCGACCCGCCTCAGGTCAGTGTTGCACTGTGTTTTCTATGGAATTTGCTAAATTGTATCGTTCTGGCAGGTGGTGGGAAGAGTAATGGAAAACGAGCCGCCTCGCACGAAAGTGATGGCGCTGAGCGCCAAAGATCCCGACCTGCCTCCCAACGGGGCTCCATTCACCTACACGTTAGTAGGGGGCAAGGAGCGGGACTTTGTACAAATCGACAAGCGCAGCGGATCGATCATCACCACACGGAAAATCGACAGAGAAGTGAGTTTGGAGCTTCTGTTGGATCCTACTGCAAGTTCGGATATGCCAACAGGTAACTCCAGAGCTGCACCTAGTAGTGGAAGTGGAGGACAGCGGGACCCCGTCAAAGAGGAGTCAACATCCAGTCAGGATTGTCGTTCTGGATGAAAACGATTCGGAATCCACTCCGAGGTCGGTGCATCTGGTGGTGCGCACATTTAGAGGCCTGTTCCCAAGCGGGGTTGTCGCAAAAGTGCAACCCAACGACCCGGATATTACAGGCGACTACAAGTGCAAAATATTGCAAAAACCACCCTCGCCTGAAGTGCTGCGCATTCTGCATGGCTGCGATCTCGAGTTGGTAGACGCGCAGGCTACTTCCACTAGGGGATACTCATTGACTGTATCTGGACACGACGGAAAACACCAAGCGGTCATTTCGACAGTCACAGTAAGTGCAGTTGGAATGGCGGTTTTCATTTAACCGATGTTTTCATGTGCGACGCATAACTCTTTGCAGATGGAGATAAGTCAGTTTGACAACGCAACGATCGATAACTCGGTCGCTTTATTGGTCCGCAACATGACAGCCGTTACGTTCCTGGCCAATCGCTATGCGGCATTTATGGAAATAGTGAAAACTGAATTGGGGCGGGATGAATCGCTTGATGTTTTCAGCCTTAACGACGGTGAGTCGGGCCTGGTGCTGAGCATGGCAGTGAAAAGCCGCACTAGCTACAAAAGCCAGCTATACACCAAAGAAAAGTTGCTGAAAAAACGCGAGGATTTGATAGGCCTATTCCGAAGCGAGGACTTTGTAATTGGATACTCCGCCTGCGACGACAGCACCTGCGATAATGGTCAGTTATTTAGTGAGTGTATGTGGGTTTTGCCAACAGTTTTCTATAGGGGGCATTTGCACTGAATCACTGATTGCCAAGCGTGCGACCAAGACCGTGGATACTCCGGCGCTGATATTTACTGCGCCGTTACTTCAGCACGAGTTTGCTTGTCGATGCGCAGACGGTTACGCAGGAGCCACTTGCGCGCAACGTCAAGACCCCTGTTTGCCCAATCCGTGCAAGAATAACGCTCAGTGCCGTCGGCAAGGGTTTGACTATCAATGTTTATGTCCACACAACAAGGATGGCAAGCAGTGCGAGTTGAACAAGGAGGACGCATGTTCGGAGAACCCCTGTCAAAACGGCGGCACTTGCAAAGAGGGCCCGGATGGATCCAGCTTCTTCTGTTTATGCAGGTGGGTTATTTTGGTTGGGTTTTTTCTCTCTCAACATAATTAAATAGTCAACATGACAACACGTGAAATGAGGAGAATATTTGATAGTAAAATTATAGTAAAGGAAAATTGAGTACATTTTCGAATCGGAAAATCGGCTTCAATTTCGCTAAGCTATATTCCTCTTGCACATTTATAAACAATGGCCAGTGGCATAAGTTATGTTAAATATAGAAACCCAGAAAATCCAGAAAATCAAAGAACCTTTTATGCTTACAATAAATCTATTAATATAAATAATAACTACGCCTATGGCTAGCTGTCAGGCGAGTTAGTCCTCAGATTAATTCCACTGTTTGCTATGATTTGTTTTACTACCCTACCACCTATCTTTCATTGATGAATCGCCGATCGATTGATTTCAATGTTGCTCCCAAACAAATAGGGATTTATAAATGACTACCTTTTTGTATCTATTAATGTTTTTGGTTTTTTTAAACAAACCATAAAAATATCGTTCTTGCAGATCTGGCTATCGCGGCAACCAATGCGAGACCCTTTCGGACTCATGCAGACCAAACCCCTGCCTGCACGGGGGCCTTTGCCAAAACCTCATGCCAGGCTACAACTGCAGTTGCACGGATGGGCGTTACGGACGCCACTGTGAAAAGTCCACCTGGGGCTTCGCTGAGCTTTCGTTCATGGCTTTCCCCACGCTGGATGCCGTCACTAACGACATCACCATCACTTTTGCCACCACCAAGCCGGATTCGCTTCTCTTGTACAATTTCGGGCTTCAAACTATGGGAAGGAGCGACTTTGTTGCCCTCGAACTAGTGCAGGGGCGGGCGGTTTTTAGTTATGGCGGAGCCCGTAGCGCTATCATTTCCATAACTGCCACCGGTCGTAATGGGCGTGCCTTAGCGGATGGAAACTGGCATCGAATTACAGCCACCCGCAATGGAAAAGTGGTCTCGCTGAACGTGGGAAGTTGCGGCGAAAATGGGGATTTATGCGAGGACTGTCGGCCTGGTGATGGCGGGTGTTACACGGAAAACAGCGGAGATACTGGGTAAGTTAAATGAACTCTTAAAATGTCGAACTTTTGTAAAATGCCGCGGGTCTCCAGCACTCTGAACTTCAACAACCAACCGATTTTGATTGGTGGGCTGAATAGTCCGGATCCGGTGTTGGAACGACCGGGACAAGTGCGCAGTGACGATTTTGTCGGTTGTCTTCAAGGCGTTTCGATTAATGGGCGAGCGTTGAACCTAAGCCGCCCTCTGCAGGCAGAAGGAGTCGTCAACAAATGTGTGCGCAGCTTAAGCTGCGCAAAAAGCCCAGCAGCCATCGATAGCTGCGCAGGTAACAGCACTAAGGACACTTTCAGCAACATTATTCTAATTCACTGTATGAGGCAGGTTTCGGACAATGCATCGACCGTTGGACTCACTCTTTGTGTAATTGCGGAACGGACCTTCTAGTCCCCAACTGTCAAAGCGCTTTGGAATCCATCAGCCTGCGAGATGGCAGCTTTGTGGAGCTTCCCATCACTAAAAAGCACAAGCGGATGCAGCTGCTGGAGAACATGTACATGGGCAGCACCCTGTGGTCCCACCAAAGAGCCAGAAGGTATAATATACAGCATATATTTTCTTTTACTTATAACTATTTCATCTACAGAGCGTCGTCAAGTGTTGGCGCCACTTCAGACCGCAGTGCCAGGGCATCAGCACTCACACCCGACAAAACGCTCAGTTTTCTTTTCAGAACTGTTAAGGACAGTGGCTTACTGCTTTATGCCACCTCAAACCGGCACTTCACTTCCGTGGAAATTGTTAAAGGTCGGCTACTCTATATCAGCAAAACGTCATCCATTGTCAACATGACAGATAACGCTCGCTATGTGAACGATGGTGCGTGGCACAATTTGACGCTCCACATCAGGCTGCGCAGCCTTCAGGTGATCTTCGATGGTAAGTTTTGCAAATAGCGTTAGATTCACCAAAATAGTTTTTTTATGGAACTTTCAGGTAATCGGTTGGGTGAAGAACTTGATTCAGCTGGAGTTCATGACTTCCTCGATCCCTATTTGACGTACTTGTCACTCGGAGGCGCCCAGCGCGGTTTCTACTACGTGAACGCAAGCTTTCCGCACTTTTTTCACGGCTGTCTTTCAAACTTTACCATCAATCGCGAGATTCAACCTTTCGACGGATCGGGCAGTGTGTTTTCCGAAATAATACATAAAGGTGACGTTGTGGCAGGGTGTAACGGAATTCTTGGTAAATCAAAGTTGCCCTATTTGTCTGGGTTTTATCATTACGTAAATTTGTGTTTTTAGGGGCGGGCAATGCAGCCATTCAGGATCCGTTAAGCATCGGAATCACTTTGGTGATCGTGTTTTTCGTGGTGCTTTTGGTGGCCATTTTGGTCTCTTTTGTTGTGTTCAGGCTGCGCAAGCAGTACAAGGAAAAAACAGGAAGCTCCAATGGCTCCAATAACATTCACTCAAAGCAGAATGGCGGACACAGCCTTGGAACAGTTGGCAAGTTTTTTACAGTTTTTCATGAAAAAATGGTTTAATGAGTCTCATCATCTCAGCAGCAAATGATGGTGTATTGACGAGAAATCTGCATTCAATGGACAGCTCAATGACTTATCACACAGACGGCGATGTGATTCGGGGCATCGGCTGTGACGTGATCCGTGGGCCAGAGCTGCTGCCGAAGAAGTTCAAAGAGCGCGACATTCACCAGGGCAATGATCTGCCACGCCCTCAGCGGCCGGACATCATTGAACGGGAAGTCGTCACTAAATCTCCGCCAATGAGAGACGACTTGCATCCGCCCCTACCGCCTTCGGCCAATCACGGACACGATCACGCCTCCAACGATATGGGCGGGGACATGCCCGAACACTACGACCTTGAGAACGCCAGTAGTATTGCGCCCTCTGACATCGACATAGTGTACCACTACAAAGGTTTCCGGGAGGGTGGAGGAGTGCGGAAGTTCAAGGCTACGCCCACGGGGTACCATCACAAGCACGGTCCGGCAAACACGCAGGCGCAACACAGGCATTCACCCCACCATCCAAGCGGGTGAGTTTAGTTCAACTAATTCAAACATGTCAAAATTTCCAATAAATAGTTTCGTATATAGATTTGTGCCGCGTGCCCCGCCTGTAGCCACGCCTACAGCTCGCGGCCATCAGTCCACTCCGCTGGCCCGACTCAGTCCTAGCAGCGAAATGTCGGCGCAGCAGCCGCGCATCCTCACCCTGCACGACATCAGCGGGAAACCGTTGCAAAGCGCCCTATTGGCTACTACATCGAGTAGTGGGGGTGTAGGCAAGGACGCGTTGCATAGCAACAGCGAACGCAGCCTTAATAGTCCGGTTATGTCCCAGTTAAGTGGGCGGAGTAGTAGCAGGTATAGTTACGATATAAACGATCATATTCAAATGATTACCATGCGTTTTTCGCCCCTTTTACTTCACCGTTTTTTCGTTTGATAAAGGAAAACTGCTGCGCCCCCGCCTGTTTCTTCAAAGTCACCTGCGATGGGACTGACTGCGGAAGAAATCGAGAGACTGAACCAAAGAGCTCGAAATTCCAGTTTAATTTCCACGTTGGAGGCCGTTTCCATTAGTAGCGAGGTTCCACGAGTGGGAGTGAGCAATCATTTGGTAAATATACGTGAAGCAAAAGGTGTCACTATTATATATTTTTTGTTGTTTTGATTTTTTTAGAGTAACCATATGCGTCACAGTCCAGTGGCGGAGACGCATAACAGTTCGACGAGTACGGATGAGAGCGGAAATGACTCGTTCACCTGCTCGGAGATTGAATACGACAATGCGAGTCTGCCGGGTGACGACAAATATAAACCCAATGAGAAACAGTCGGGGTGTGGCAGTAAAAGTAACATTCCGCCCCCATCCTGTGATGGATTTGACTCCTCGTATCGGTAAGTAGTTGCTTTTTGGTTTCTTGTCGAGCAGCATTTATTTGTTTTTGTGTATGTCAGGGGTTCAATGAGTACATTGGTTGCATCGGATGACGAACTAGGAGGGCCCCTTTATAGAGCGGGAACGGGAAGCCCGCCCAGTACGGCCTTGAGATGGGACTACCTACTAAATTGGGGCCCAAATTTCGAAACTCTAGCGGGAGTTTTTAAAGACATTGCCGAGCTACCCGACACGGCGAACAGTCGAGTGCCCAACTCCCTAAGACTGACTAATAACAATAAGCCGAGCGAGGAGTATGTGTGAGATTTTGTGCCGTATTTTTGTGCCGTCAAGTTTAGGCCCTGGTGCCATATTTTTCACGCTCTCTGGGCGAGTTGAATCCGAACCAGTATGTTTCCGTTCGGGTAAACAAGTCTGGAAAGCAAACTATTTTCTTGGAAAATTGTGTTCCCGTACAACTTCCCTCAAATGAACAGGTTTTCCAAGATATCAAGAGCTAGTTCATATAATTTGAACTAGTTCCAACTCTGTGCCAACAGGCTGGTACAACGGCGACATGCTAGTTGTCGTGCCAGCTCGAGGTCGCAACTGCGCAACGCCAATCCTGAAGACTGTTTTTAAAAAATTATCGTGCGAAATGTAAATGCAACCCATTACCAAGACATCCTTGCATCAAGGACGTGTTTTCTTGCCATATTTTACTGTGTAATATTTTTTTACCCTTGAACAAAGATTACTTCCTATTGTTAAAAGACTTATATCTATCTAGAATGTACATAAAAGTAAAGTCAATTTTTACTGTAATAAGTCATAGATAGGGATATGTAAAATATAACTTCCGATTCTTATACATGAAAGAAGATAGTTTTATAATGGTTGTTTTCATTTTCCGAGGACGTACCAAAGAATACTCTGATTTTGATTAAGTTTCGGGTGCGAACCCATTGCTTGACGACCACTTTTGGTGCTGCAGGTCACTGTACGTATGGCTGGTTTCAGTTGAAACAATTTTCAGTTTGCTGTTGCCGCATTTCTATATAATGTTTGGACTGCAAAGAAGAAAGCATATTTGTAACTTGGAATAACATTTGATATTTTCTCTTGGAGATGCACTTTCAAGTTTGCTATTAAGTATTTAAAACAGTTCAATTTTTGACAAAAAGTCACAACGACAGTCATACATCCAGTCAGATTTTGGTTAACAAACTTGTCAGCCTTACAGTGAAATGTGGTTAGTCGTTAAATTGTGTTCTTTAAATATTCAAGTATATAACAATGTCAAACATTGATAAAGTGTACCTTCATTGAAGTAAACATGCGATCGTTTGCTCCAACTTGGGTAAGATTTCGCTTCAGGACAGAGCCTTGCACTCCGCTATGATAGAATTTGGCGGAGATGGTATCTATATAGTCGCCTATATAGGCTACCCCTGTAGCTTCGTGCAGTTCAGTTATTCTGGTGTATCTGTCAGCCGATAAGACGCCTCTCAGGAACCTGTTTTAGGTCACCTGAAGACTCCTCCTGGTGGTGTCGCTAACAGAGTGCCAGATAGGGGAGCCGTATGTAAGTAAGGGCCTTATAGTGGAGGTGTAGAGCAGAAGTTTATTTCGAGGTGATAGGAAAGAAATTGGCGCCAGAAGAGAGTATAACTTTCTTCGGGCCATGGCAGTCTTTTGTACAGCATAGTCATCAGTGTCCATTACCAACGTTGGGTTTAAAAGTTTTTTTAACCAGGTTTAAAAGTTTTGTCATTAATTTCTTCTATTACTTCTGCTGATTTACACATAAATTAAAGGTCATTTACGTAATGTTAAAATGCATTATTGCCGAATTTATAATTTGGTTTTTCGCCAACAACTCAGTAATTTGTAGGAGTTATTTTCTTTTTCTATTTTTTCTGTAATGTCTAAATATACCTAGGTCGCCCAGACACCTCCAGAGCAATCACTCTTTTTGTGATTTTGAATCACTCTGTAGATTCGTTTTTTTCCGTTCCGAAAAATTGTGCTTCTGACAACAATGTACACAGGCGTTTATTTGACATTGTCAAATAGTTTGCAGTTTTTTTTAGGTTATGGAATTTAAGTCGCAGGTTTTTTGGAAGGTCCCTTAATTCCTAAACACAACATGCACAATGGCTTCTAAAACAGTCCAGGTGAGGGGCATGTTGGTTGTTCATAATGCTAGTTAGAGTGTGAACCAAATTTTGAATTACCACCGACTGTTCAGGTGATGCGAGTGAGTGGCTAATCGAAAAGCCCCTTACAATGTATTTAAGTCAGGCGACACGTTCAATTGGGTGAATATCTGCCACTCATGAACCGACTTATCCAGGTGTTTGTTTCAGTCTGTGAAGAACTTGGGAATATTTCAAAAACCAACTATTTTTGATAAAGGCGTTGGAGCTCTACTGCCAGAGGCCTACCGCAAATTTTATAAAGAGTGGAAGCTCACGGAGCGTTCAGCGGTACATTATGTTCCAGAGGTGGGCAAATGGAAAAGGGACGACGTTACGGGCGAAGTGTAAGGTCGATGGGTTTTGAGCGGCGAATTTTTTTTAACGATAGAAGGGCCTTTTAGGAGCCCAGTTCAGAACATAAAACTGCCCCTGGTGTATCCCAGGGAATACCATAAGCATATGTGGGGCGGGGAGGCTGTGGTGCAGGGCTTTCAAATCAAAGATAGGTATTCTAGACGTGTACCCCATTTTTGGGTGCCTGTTCTGAAACGGTCCGTCGTACACAGCGAGGTGCTGGATAAGTACTTTTCGGTCATTGTCACCGAGCGCACCATTAGCCTTATCAATGCCAACTATGGCTTTGATCACTACTTACTAAAGGTAAGTGGCTGATCTTGACATAGTAATTGATCTACGCAGTTTTCGATTGCTGACTGTATATATTTTGCTAAATATAGCTTCTGTTAAGTAGAAGTTATTTTAACGCAGTTTGTTTTTTTTTGAATCGCATTAAAATATTCAATAACATGTCTGTTTTGCCACATTTCGAAACATGCCACATATACGTGTTGCGTTATTGTTGTTATTAAACGTTTAGCTTGCGTGATAATTGAAGCGGTCTTTTTTAATCGCCTGATATAGATAAAATTCTTAACTCAAGATTGATTCAAAGCATTAACGGTTTTGCCCTTGATCTTGGCAATGCGTGATCGAGTTTTCCACGTTGTTCCCCAGATTTGACTTAACTTGCTCACATCGCGTGGATTAAAGTAAAAGAACTGTCTGAGCAGAGAATATGAACGAATAGCAAGGCCAGTTTCGGCCGTTTAGTCCTCAGCAACTGAGCTGAGCGTATCGGAACGTAAAGAAGCAATGTCAAGAATGGCAACATCGGAATGACCGGACGTAATCTTCAATATTTAGCAATAATAGTTATCAAAAATGACGATTTTATTACTTGGAAAATAGAAGAAAAACCAAGCGATGCATTTGTGTTGTCGGTGGCAGCACGTTGAGAGCACATCTGCGATCGATAAGACGCAAGAGATGTGGAGATATAATATAAAATATCGTTCAGAAAGAATATTGCTCCAGACATTAAATATATCGCTCGGATGTAAATATATATTACAGCGTCAGTGCAAGGCTTCTGTGGCTTTTAATGAAAGGCTATAATTTTGTAGTGTATGGGATATAACATACAGGGTGGTGCAACCAAGACGGGATGGAAAATTAAGGCCAACTGGAGTGTTATTTTAGTGTGGTGTACTCAAAAATCAGTGGCGTATGCATATGCGTGTCGCAATTGGTTCTCTTACAAATAAAGATAATTTTGACATAATATTTATTGGGTTATGCGATTAATAGTTTACCAGATATAAATATAAAGATGAAAACAGGGTCACATTTGGAACAGCACCGTTACTAAGTCTGTAAAAGAAATTGAAAAATCGGACCTGTCCTAATACCATTTATCTGGGGGTATAGAAACATAGAGTGACTCTAAGTAATTTCTTACTTATTTTGCTACCTATTTACTCAGAAACGTGTGAGTGAAGATATCGACAATTTAGCATTGCCTGAAATCTTGTTGAAAGGCCTTTGAAAGTAATCTTTATGATAAACTACAGGGAGTTCGCTCCTTGTATTTGGGTACATTTTTTGAAAGGAGTCAAGGTATGTTCCTATACCCGCAGATAAATGGTATTACAGCACGGGTTTGATCTTTTTAATTTCCTTTGCAGCTGTTCCAAATGTGACCCTGTGTACATCTTTATGGTGTTTATACCTTGTAAACTATTAACAGCATAATCCAATAGATCTTTCATCAAAATTATCCTTATTTGTAACAGAATCAATTGCGACACATTGATACAGGGTGTTCCATTAAAAAAAACTTTAGTGTGATATCCCACGGATTTTGGAAAAATTTTGTGTTATGCCAATATCGCATAAAAAAGTAATTTGAAAATTACACTCCAGTTAGCCGTGAAGTTTCACGCCGTCTTGGTTGCACCATTCTGTATATTGTATAGATTATCGTTCGTTGTCCGTTGCCCGCTTAAAACGTTACATGGCTAGAACAATAAGTTGCTAAGGCTGGAGAGGTTGGCTTCAACAGGTCCCTTGATATTGAACTTTTTTGCAAACATTTGTTTATTTATGGATACTTTCTTTAATTTCAGACGCCTGCCTGCGACTTACATTCTCTGCTGCCTTTGGGGCTGAAACGGAAAATTCTCAAAGAACTGGAAAATGGGTGTCCATCGTTGAATAGCAAGCCTGAGCAGCAGAGTGAAGTTTTGGAAAAATACAGAAAATACTTAGACGCGGTGAGTATAACCATGTGATGCTTAGATGGTTTATATGGATGTTGATTGCGTGGCAGAGAGGTTTATTAATTACAACGATTCGGTTGTTGCAAAATGAATATTGCTTTGATGCCTTAAAGATGCGGATAAATATGACGAAACGTGCGTAAGCCACTCTTTTTTTACCAGCAAGCCTTCTCCCGAATAATATGGTTCGCGCGGTTTATAAGCGACTCCCGCGCTTCTTGTTATATTTATACGTACTTTAGGATACTTCCTGTTACACTGTGGTCGAAGCATTGTGCGACATACGTTTATAGGGCAAACTTAAATTAAACCAAGTTGCTGTATTGAAATCCAGAGCCCCGCTAGAATAAACTGACTCGAAAGCTTCTGAAAGCTTCTTTTTCAATTGAAATTATAATTATTACACCCAAAATGCGATTTCCGTTTTCGTTAGTTTTTCTCTTTGTTTCTTTCCTTTATCTTGTGTTGGTTTGTCCACATATTTATAGGTGGTTTTAAGTTGTATTAAAAGATTAAGCATCTAATGGTGTTTTCAGTACACATCCGAAGAAATCGATTGGTACGGTTACTCGTTCACACAAGCCTGTCGCCGCATGGAGAGGCAGATTGAAGAACAAGTAACTATAGTGCCTTTAAAGCACGTATACAGGGCGCAGCTGATCGACAAACTTAGAGCAGCTAATATAGAGGAAGCAATGGGACAGTCGTTGAAGTCCAGGTAATTTTTTCACCTTCATTTTATATTATGAATCAGCATAAAGCTGGAGCTTTAAAACTTTTGTTTTTTCAGTGAAAGTGGCCTTGGGAGCACTTGGCTTCAAAAGATGAACCCCTTTGGTAAAAAGAAACCAACCACCTAAGACTCCAAAGACACTTGTGTAGATTTTTTTTTGTATTTAAAGAGTTAAAGTAAATCATAGAAAACTACCTTAGGTTTGGAGCCTTGTAAGATATTTTTGTGATATTTGCCCCGCAATTGTCCCAGTATTTGGCTAGTTTCGCTACATTATTGGCTATATTTGGCTACAATCGATGTCTACTTGAAGAAAATGAAATTATCTTATATTGCTCTAAGTTAGGTACTATGTTATACGAAGAACGTATTTAGAAATGACAATTTTTGCGAGATTTGTACTCGTTGATTGTTGATTTTCACATGATTTGAGCACAACGGCCTCGTTGTCGATAGAAATTTATTATTTGGTTCAATCGAACATTATTTTCATTTTATTTGAGTAGGTGCCATTTTATGATTATTTCCTTACTTAAAAAAAAATCCATACACACTAAATGGATTGCAAAATTATACAGACTTTTTAAACTTCTCCAACGTGAAACCTTGCTACCGTTTTTTTTGTAGCATATATTAATAGAGTATTATTCTTTGACCTATAGATGGTGCACTATTCGTAAGCTAACCCTACTATCTTCAGGGGCATTGGGTTTGAACGTCAACAGATGTGTGTGTTGTCAAGTGGCACGTCAGGAAAACTATAAACTTGTTTTTTGCAATTTGTGATATAAATTAAAATTTAACCATCGTTTTAAACAGCCGAGGCCAACAATGACTTCGCTGCGGCAAAGGCAGAAAGGCAAGTTTACCCCATAGGCACAAGTTTTCTTGGTTATGGTTGTAATAGGAACTGATTTCTGTTTCAGATGCCATAAGGCAAATGTTGAACCTAAACCAGCCCTTTAGCAAGCAGGCTACTTCGGAACCTTCCTGGAAGATTCTGGTTTACGACCGAACTGGGCAGGACATAATTTCACCCTTAATATCCGTTAAGGAGCTGCGTGAACAAGGAGTAACATTATTTGTGTACGACCCGCCACAAGGTTGAAAATGTGTCAATTTCAGTCGGTTTGCTTTGCAGGCAGCTGCACTCGGACCGAGACCCTATTCCCGAGGTGCCGGTGGTGTATTTTTGCTCCCCTACAGAGGAAAACTTAGGAAGAATAAAGCAGGACTTTCAAAGGGGCATTTATGATGTGTATCACTTGAACTTTATCTCTCCTATTTCCAGACAGAAGCTCGAGGACTTGGGTTCGGCTGCCATTGAGGCGAATTGCGTTGCCAACATTCACAAGGTAAAATACTTCCTCCGCGTGCATAGTAGACATTCGTTACTGCGGGTCTTATCGGGAAATGTAAAACTCCATATGTTTTGCGCACTGATGCATTTGCTCCATTTTGACTTCTTGTAGATATATGATCAATATGTAAACTTCCTGTCTTTGGAAGATGACATGTTCGTGTTGAGGCACCAGAACAGCGATGCCTTGTCCTATTATGGTAGTTATGTGCGATCTGAGAGAGTTTTCATTTTAATCCTGTTGCTTTTCAGCTATAAACAGAGGCGACATTAAAGACACGGAAATGGATGAGATAATGAACAACATAGTGGACAGCTTGTTTTCAGTATTTGTAACCGCGGGTAAATATTAGCGTGGTTGAATTGCTTGTGGCGATTTGCAATAGCTTTAGGTCTTTCTAGGCACAGTGCCGATCATTCGCAGCCCCAAAGGAAATGCTGCCGAACTGGTGGCTCGAAAGCTGGACAAGAAGCTGCGGGAGAATCTATTCGATGCGAGGAATAATCTGTTTTCCGCCGATACGCAGGCTGGCAACTTCAACTTCCACAGGCCTTTGCTGATTATTCTGGATAGGAATGTGGATATGGCCACCCTTTTGCACCACACCTGGACATACCAGGCTTTAGCCCACGATTTATTGAACCTGGCACTGAATAGGGTGGTGATTGAGGACAGCACACCAAAAGGAGGTGAGTAGTGATGGGAATAATCGAATTAAATAAAGTTTTTGCGTTGTTAACGGAACCATAATATCGACTATTAATTTAACGTTGAAAATTTTCTCTTTAAATCGAATTGTTTGGTTCCAAAAAAATGCCTTGGGTTACGTCTACCTTTGTTATCCGCTATTGAATAAGTTGTTTGCAGAAGCAACTTGTTCAATTTATAAAAAATGGCTAGCAGAATAGCTAAAATGAAAATACGTTAATTCCTGTTTACGTGTTTCTTGTACTAGTAACGAGAGTAACGAATACATACGGGTATTCAGATTTTCGTTACTTTTACAGTACTAATTAGCAGATTTCCATTCGAAGTCACTTTCCTCTATTTGCGTCAATTGCTATAAGTAATTCCTATTGTATGATTCAATTTAATCGATGATCGATTAAGATTTTGTTTGTCGATTACCAGTGAGTTTCCTTCTAGGTGCCAGAGCCAAGCACAAGGCATGCGAGCTGGATTCCAAAGACAAATTCTGGACTAGTCATAAGGGATCGCCGTTTCCCAATGTGGCGGAGGCCATTCAGGAGGAGCTGGAGCAGTACCGTTCCTCTGAGGAAGAAGTGAAGAAGCTAAAGACCTCAATGGGAATCGACAATGAGAGCGAACTGGCCGTAGCGTTGGTGACAGACAACACCGCCAAAATCACGTCGGCTGTTCAGTCGCTGCCTCAGCTGCTGGAAAAAAAGAGACTAATTGATATGCACACTTCGATAGCCACAGGTAAGTTTCCTTTTCTCCCCTTGTTTTACTGGATTTTGAATCTGTATTATTGCGTTTGTGTGAAGCAATTCTGAACAGTATCAAAGCGAGAAAACTGGACACGTTCTTCGAACTGGAGGAGAAGATAATGAGCAAAACTCAACAACTCGAAAAACCACTGCTGGACATCATTTCGGACCCCGAAGCGGGTGACTTGGACGACAAGTTGCGACTGTTTATCATCTACTACATCTGTTCGGCACATTTATCGGATGCCGATTTGAAGAAGTTTGAATACGCGCTTGGGGAGGCCGGATGCGACTTGAATCCTTTGGCCTACATCAAAAGATGGAAGTGAGCAACTGACCAAAGAGCTGTGAAATGTTTATATCAAGCCATTTAATTCCAGGAGTTTTACAAAAATGGCTAGCGGCGCTGCACTGAACCAATACGAAGGTGCGGGCACCAAGACAGTGAACATGTTTTCCAAGTTGGTGTCTCAGGGCTCAAACTTTGTGATGGAAGGTGTGAAGAACTTGGTGGTGAAACGACATGTGAGTCAAAGAATGTTTATTTTTTACACCTTCCGACACGTTAAACGTTTGCAGAACTTGCCGGTTACGAAGATCGTCGATAATCTGATGGACTTCAAGAGTAGCCAGGAGATGGACGAGTACCAGTACCTAGATCCGAAGCAGCTGAAGCTGGCCGAGATTCCGAAAAGCCGGTCGCCCTTTCAGGACGCCATTGTTTTTGTTGTGGGGGGCGGCAACTACATCGAATACCAAAATTTAGTCGATTATGCCAAGGTGAGAATATTCAGCATTTATTTTTTGCGTTTCAAAGCAACTTTTAAATGTATGGGCATTTTTCAGGCGAAAACTACAGCAGGGAACTTAAGGCGGATAACTTACGGTGCCTCCACCCTGAACAACGCCAAGCAGTTCCTTCAACAGCTGTCTTTACTAGGTCAGGAATTGTAATTGTTTTAAAATAATTTATTTTGTTTTTTATATAGGTAAGTGTACGGAAATGTTATTTTAATATATACGTTTATAAATTGGAAATATGTAGATAGAAACCACTCTTCTCCTTGTTGAAAGTTTGTCAGCAAAATCGCGCCCCTTTTGGGTATGGAGTAAGTTACACCTGATACTTTTTAATTGTATCGCAAGAGGTCGCTGATTTTTAACTTTTTTGCGGTGCGCTCCAGAATATTAAATTTTAGAAATTTAACTAGCCTCTTAAAAAATTTTGCTTCATGCAATATAGTAAAGTACAACATGCTTTTTTTCATCGAATAGACTGAGATTCTGTACTGTAGGTTCTCACGATCATCCAATGTCTTGTATAAAGGCACTGTAATGTAGAGATCTTAAAAAACTTTGAAAGCAATAAAAGATAAATTGGAAAAAAATATTAAAATTAAATACGCTGTATTTCCCTTACAAATCATTTTTCGAATATAGTTTATATAGCAAAGTAATATTATTTTCATGCGTAGAATATGTGGCTAAGTCCTGCTACAAAATCCCCGGGCACCCTGTATAATAGGGATAAATGACATAACTGATCAAAATATATGTAAAAATCTATATTACTTACTACTTAATTCCCGGCCAACACAAATGGTCCGTGGGACGTCCTATTTTCATCCCCATTATCCCGCATGGGAGATCCTTGGATGGACATCCCTAGGCCGTCCCTTGTATGGCACAAATATCTCATGCAGATCCCATGCGTGTCGTCCCACAAATGTTATATTTTTTGCTCCCAGGGACATAATGAACAGAGCTTATATGTACTAATAGTAAATAGCACGCTCGAAAAAAGTTACACACTTAATAAAAGTACCATAAAACCGAAATATAAAAAATGGAATTCAATCAACTTAGATAACAAAAATATATACTTATATATGCATAATATAAATATAATTATTATATACTTTTATAATTGTAATATAATAGAGTATATATAAATAATAAGTCTTTATTGTAAATTATTATATGTATATAAGGATGCATTGATTTAATAAGCGTCTTTTCAGCTTTAAGTATGCACAAAAAAGTTGTAATGATTCTTTAATTACTGACCAACTGAATAACCGCATTCTAATCAACTAAAATTAGAATTTGCCCTTTAAATTAGTAACATTTAAATGGCAAGATCGGTTGCAGTAAAAATAAACCATCGAAGCAAACTGATGGTGCCAGTTAGTTAACACAAATCTAATTGAAAGGTTCTTAACGGATTAAAAATGGCTTTACGAGTTCATTTTTCGAAGGTAAGTGGGATATTAATTTGTTTGACTGATGTATGTATAATGGAATAAAACTTGTGTTTAATCAGATTTGTGGAGTAACGAGAGCCTTTGCAACCCAGGCTAGTAGGGACAGAGCAAGGCAAAATCTGGAAGCCAAAAAAAAACTTTTCCAGGCGGATAACGATATTCCAGTACATTTAAAAGGTGGTTTTGCGGATCAAATGTTGTACCAAGCAACAAGGATTATTATTCTTGTTGGCGTAGTTTCTTCTTTGTATACTGCTGCAGTATTGGTACTCAAATCTGTTAAATAGTGTTCTATGCCCCAGAAATATATTATATATAGTTTGTCGCTGTTTATAGATTTTCTTTGTTAGCTAAACCATTTCTGTTAATTTGGTGCAAGTGTGTCAATAGTCATTTTATAAAAACGGGTTACAACCGAAATAAGCAGACAGAAAATAGCAGTAATTAATTGTTTATTATTAAAAATAATAACAATTCATTTTAATAATAAAAACGTTTACAAACCTTGGGTGTAGATAGATGAGTTTGATAGTTAGCCGCTCTATTCTACGTCGCTGATCTACATAGTTCTAATAGGATATAACTCAACTAATAAAATCTACAATTCCAATAAAAAGACAGGCGTACCTTCTCTCCCTTAAAGGTAACGTATCTCGTTTCGGACGGTCCCACTTGAACAGAGAACCCCCATCGCCCATGCTTTTGTTGTATCCAAATTTATATTGCTGCCCAGGAGCCTATAAATGGCAAATATATCGGAAGCCCCGATATATACCAAATAAAAATTTACCTCATCCATAACTCGTACATAGATGTCCGAATCCTCACCACTCCTCAGCAGTTCTGGAACATCATAGGTCTGTATATTCGCGTAAGACAAAATGTCGTCCTTCTTATCGGCATATCTGAAAATGTAACGTGAAAGTGCGAACCGAAGTGATGAAGCTCTGATTTACTTAGAGCGTATACAGCCCCATTCTTCCTCATTCGGAATGTTCCAGTCCTGGAAGTGCAAATCTTGCTCGTCGTATTTGTCAAAATCAATAGCTTCTACATCTTCAACGACAATATCCGTGTCTCCTTCCACGGTCCAATCGTACACCAAAAGCTCAACGTTTTGACTAAAACCAATGATTCGAAAAACATTCCCATGTACAATAACAGCTAACAACCCTTACGACATTTCTTTCAAGTAGTTCTGTTTGTACATCTTTTCCATTACTTCCAAATATTGTTGCGTGAAGACAGGAGAATTCTTTTCGTAGCTGATGTTACGTTGTCGTATGTTTTCTAAAACCTTCGAAACAGGTACATCCAAGTATATAATCAGATGTGGTTTTAACAAGTGTTCGATGGTGCTTCTTCTGAATTCATAATATTTTTTATATGCTGAAATGCAAAACAAAGTGTCACTCCGAAATTGTATTGCTCCTAGCATTACCAGGCTTGGACAGGTATTTTTGACTGTACATCGCTTCAACAAAAACAAAGTCAGAAAAGGCACATCTATCTAAGACAACGCCCTGCCCCGTACTTAAGAGATGGGCCAATGCATCAATATATTGGGAAATCCTGAAAAGCGGACAAACTGAAATAATACAAACAACCGAGATGTTAGTAGTTTACTTAATCAGATATTGCTCAATTTGGCACCTGGCCACCAACTGATGATTGGGGTTTCGCATAAAATCCATAACATCAAAGCTTCTGCAAGAAGGAGGCAACATAGGATCTAATTGTCTTAAGTCGTACCCATAGGGATTGATGTAGTGCATATCCAAATTGGCTTCAGGATAGTAAAGCATTCCAAACGATTTTGCTATTTCTTTCGCCAACTTTGATTTACCTGCAGCCAGTGGGCCCTCTACTACAATCAACTAAAAGGCACGTACACCTGAGGTTTGCTGTATAACAGTTACGGTAATTACCTTTGTATTTTCATCAAATCTTGGAGTGGTTTTATCAAAGAAATAATGCAGGTTGGTGTACCGCCTCTCATTGTAAGGCCAGGGCTTTGGTTTTGGGGGCAACTCGTCTAGTCTGCTGGTTATTGTTCTCCTTGACTGGTAGTCAATTTTCGCAAACAGCGACTTGGGAACAATAAGTGATGCTTTGCTAACACCAATTCGAATGAGGCTGGTCATTTCCAAGAATCTCAGTTCCACTCGCCTTTTATGTAATAGAGCTCTTGGTATATTGACAATATGATTGACATTTCAATTTATAACCTCACATATATTTTAGTTTCTTACTAGGGATGACACGAAATACTTGTCACAGGTATCGATATGGAACAGTCGGTATCACCATGGCAACCTTTGTTTTGTTTTGGAAATTGGTGAATTTCAGAAAGTGAAAAGTGGTGGAAATGTTGTTTGTTATTAGATTTTCTATAAGGTGAGCATATTTGTAATCGGCAAAGCTGCAGTCTTAAAAGAAGCCCGTGTTCTTTACAATTACCCAGTGTTGTACTGGGTATCTGGGATTTCGATATTTCAACAAAGCAAAAAGGCAACTACCTGGCTTTGTGCCTTTTGATTCCCCGCGGCGTTGTCAATTGGCCTGAGTTTTAGTGAAAGGAGATATTTTATTCCGCAGTATGCATGGGAGTGGGACGTGGGACCTGATTGATGATGACAATAGTTTGTTATTGTCTCAATATTTTGACTTCCGAACAACTTCCAAGAATCTTTTACCTTCATATTTTTAGTGCTCGAAACAGGCCTTTCAAAGTCTAATCTGCCTGGACTAAAAATACGCTGCAGACCGGTTTCAGGTACAAACCAATATTTATCATGGGCCAAAATAACATGTGACAAAAAATCACAGATACTTGGAACAGGTACGAGCTTGGCAAAGTCACACATGGAACCTGTGACTTAAAAATACTGGTTTGTGCCATCCCTAGTTTGGGGCATTTGAAGATATTTGATTTTTTTCGAAAACATCGACCTCCACTTTCATGAAATTTTCGGCAAAAAAATAAACATGCTACAAGCGGGTTTTTTTGACTGCGTTCGACCTAAGGAGCTTCCCAATGATGTAAATTTACCGTGTTTGGGGCATTTGGAGATATTTGATTTTTTTCGAAAACATCGACCTATAACTCATGAAATTTTCGGCAAAAAAATAAACATGCTACAAGCGGGTTTTTTTGACTGCGTTCGACCTAAGGAGCTTCCCAATGATGTAAATTTACCGTGTTTGGGGCATTTGGAGATATTTGATTTTTTTCGAAAACATCGACCTATAACTCATGAAATTTTTCGGCAAAAAAATAAACATGCTACAAGCGGGTTTTTTTGACTGCGTTCGACCTAAGGAGCTTCCCAATGATGTAAATTTACCGTGTTTGGGGCATTTGGAGATATTTGATTTTTTTCGAAAACATCGACCTATAACTCATGAAATTTTCGGCAAAAAAATAATAAAAATGCTACAAGCTGGTTTTTTGACTGTGTTCGAAGTTGTAACTAGTTTGGGTCAGTTTTAACTAGTTTGGGTTAGTTTTAACTAGTTTGGGTTAGTATATTTGATTTTTTTTCGAAAACATCGACCTCCACTTTCATGAAATTTTTGCTAAAAAGAAATAAAAATGCTGCAATCTGGTTTTTTGACTGTGTTCGAAGTTGTAACTAGTTTGGGTTAGTTTGGGTTAGTTTGGGTTTTTCGACCGCATTCGACCTAAGGAGCTTCCCAATTATGTAAATTTACCGTGTTTGGGGCATTTGGGGATATTTGGTTTTTTCGAAAATATCGACCTCCACTTTCATGAAATTTTCGGCAAAAAAAATAATAAAAATGCTACAAGCTGGTTTTTTGACTGTGTTCGAAGTTGTAACTAGTTTGGGTTAGTTTGGGTAAGTTTTAACTAGTTTGGGTTAGTTTTAACTAGTTTGGGTTAGTATATTTGATTTTTTTTCGAAAACATCGACCTCCAGTTTCATGAAATTTTTGCTAAAAAGAAAGAAAAATGCTGCAATCTGGTTTTTTGACTGTGTTCGAAGTTGTAACTAGTTTGGGTTAGTTTGGGTTAGTTTGGGTTAGTTTGGGTTAGTTTGGGTTTTTCGACCGCATTCGACCTAAGGAGCTTCCCAATTATGTAAATTTACCGTGTTTGGGGCATTTGGAGATATTTGGTTTTTCGAAAATATCGACCTCCACTTTCATGAAATTTTCGGCAAAAAAAATAATAAAAATGCTACAAGCTGGTTTTTTGACTGTGTTCGAAGTTGTAACTAGTTTGGGTTAGTTTGGGTTAGTTTGGGTTAGTTTGGGTTATTTTGGGTTATTTTGGGTTAGTTTGGGTTAGTTTGGGTTTTTCGACCGCATTCGACCTAAGGAGCTTCCCAATTATGTAAATTTACCGTGTTTGGGGCATTTGGAGATATTTGGTTTTTTCGAAAATATCGACCTCCACTTTCATGAAATTTTCGGCAAAAAAAATAATAAAAATGCTACAAGCTGGTTTTTTGACTGTGTTCGAAGTTGTAACTAGTTTGGGTTAGTTTGGGTAAGTTTTAACTAGTTTGGGTTAGTTTTAACTAGTTTGGGTTAGTATATTTGATTTTTTTTCGAAAACATCGACCTCCAGTTTCATGAAATTTTTGCTAAAAAGAAAGAAAAATGCTGCAATCTGGTTTTTTGACTGTGTTCGAAGTTGTAACTAGTTTGGGTTAGTTTGGGTTAGTTTGGGTTAGTTTGGGTTAGTTTGGGTTTTTCGACCGCATTCGATCTAAGGAGCTTCCCAATTATGTAAATTTACCGTGTTTGGGGCATTTGGAGATATTTGGTTTTTCGAAAATATCGACCTCCACTTTCATGAAATTTTCGGCAAAAAAAATAATAAAAATGCTACAAGCTGGTTTTTTGACTGTGTTCGAAGTTGTAACTAGTTTGGGTTAGTTTGGGTTATTTTGGGTTATTTTGGGTTAGTTTGGGTTAGTTTGGGTTTTTCGACCGCATTCGACCTAAGGAGCTTCCCAATTATGTAAATTTACCGTGTTTGGGGCATTTGGAGATATTTGGTTTTTTCGAAAATATCGACCTCCACTTTCATGAAATTTTCGGCAAAAAAATAATAAAAATGCTACAAGCTGGTTTTTTGACTGTGTTCGAAGTTGTAACTAGTTTGGGTTAGTTTGGGTCAGTTTTAACTAGTTTGGGTTAGTTTTAACTAGTTTGGGTTAGTATATTTGATTTTTTTTCGAAAACATCGACCTCCACTTTCATGAAATTTTTGCTAAAAAGAAAGAAAAATGCTGCAATCTGGTTTTTTGACTGTGTTCGAAGTTGTAACTAGTTTGGGTTAGTTTGGGTTAGTTTGGGTTTTTCGACCGCATTCGACCTAAGGAGCTTCCCAATTATGTAAATTTACCGTGTTTGGGGCATTTGGAGATATTTGGTTTTTTCGAAAATATCGACCTCCACTTTCATGAAATTTTCGGCAAAAAAAATAATAAAAATGCTACAAGCTGGTTTTTTGACTGTGTTCGAAGTTGTAACTAGTTTGGGTTAGTTTGGGTCAGTTTTAACTAGTTTGGGTTAGTTTTAACTAGTTTGGGTTAGTATATTTGATTTTTTTTCGAAAACATCGACCTCCACTTTCATGAAATTTTTGCTAAAAAGAAAGAAAAATGCTGCAATCTGGTTTTTTGACTGTGTTCGAAGTTTGTAACTAGTTTGGGTTAGTTTGGGTTAGTTTGGGTTTTTTCGACCGCATTCGACCTAAGGAGCTTCCCAATTATGTAAATTTACCGTGTTTGGGGCATTTGGAGATATTTGGTTTTTCGAAAATATCGACCTCCACTTTCATGAAATTTTCGGCAAAAAAAATAATAAAAATGCTACAAGCTGGTTTTTTGACTGTGTTCGAAGTTGTAACTAGTTTGGGTTAGTTTGGGTCAGTTTTAACTAGTTTGGGTTAGTTTTAACTAGTTTGGGTTAGTATATTTGATTTTTTTTCGAAAACATCGACCTCCACTTTCATGAAATTTTTGCTAAAAAGAAAGAAAAATGCTGCAATCTGGTTTTTTGACTGTGTTCGAAGTTGTAACTAGTTTGGGTTAGTTTGGGTTAGTTTGGGTTAGTTTGGGTTATTTTGGGTTAGTTTGGGTTAGTTTGGGTTTTTCGACCGCATTCGACCTAAGGAGCTTCCCAATTATGTAAATTTACCGTGTTTGGGGCATTTGGAGATATTTGGTTTTTTCGAAAATATCGACCTCCACTTTCATGAAATTTTCGGCAAAAAAAATAATAAAAATGCTACAAGCTGGTTTTTTGACTGTGTTCGAAGTTGTAACTAGTTTGGGTTAGTTTGGGTAAGTTTTAACTAGTTTGGGTTAGTTTTAACTAGTTTGGGTTAGTATATTTGATTTTTTTTCGAAAACATCGACCTCCAGTTTCATGAAATTTTTGCTAAAAAGAAAGAAAAATGCTGCAATCTGGTTTTTTGACTGTGTTCGAAGTTGTAACTAGTTTGGGTTAGTTTGGGTTAGTTTGGGTTAGTTTGGGTTAGTTTGGGTTTTTCGACCGCATTCGATCTAAGGAGCTTCCCAATTATGTAAATTTACCGTGTTTGGGGCATTTGGAGATATTTGGTTTTTCGAAAATATCGACCTCCACTTTCATGAAATTTTCGGCAAAAAAAATAATAAAAATGCTACAAGCTGGTTTTTTGACTGGTTTTTGACTGTGTTCGAAGTTGTAACTAGTTTGGGTTAGTTTGGGTTATTTTGGGTTATTTTGGGTTAGTTTGGGTTAGTTTGGGTTTTTCGACCGCATTCGACCTTAGGAGCTACCAATTATGTAAATTTACCGTGTTTGGGGCATTTGGAGATATTTGGTTTTTTCGAAAATATCGACCTCCACTTTCATGAAATTTTCGGCAAAAAAAATAATAAAAATGCTACAAGCTGGT
Source organism: Dendroctonus valens (assembly GCA_024550625.1). Taxonomy (NCBI): domain Eukaryota; kingdom Metazoa; phylum Arthropoda; class Insecta; order Coleoptera; family Curculionidae; genus Dendroctonus; species Dendroctonus valens. The sequence goes on from JAJTJO010000008.1 coordinate 223,294, forward strand.
TTTTTGACTGTGTTCGAAGTTGTAACTAGTTTGGGTTAGTTTGGGTCAGTTTTAATTAGTTTGGGTTAGTTTTAACTAGTTTGGGTTAGTATATTTGATTTTTTTTCGAAAACATCGACCTCCAGTTTCATGAAATTTTTGCTAAAAAGAAAGAAAAATGCTGCAATCTGGTTTTTTGACTGTGTTCGAAGTTGTAACTAGTTTGGGTTAGTTTGGGTTAGTTTGGGTTAGTTTGGGTTTTTCGACCGCATTCGACCTAAGGAGCTTCCCAATTATGTAAATTTACCGTGTTTGGGGCATTTGGAGATATTTGGTTTTTCGAAAATATCGACCTCCACTTTCATGAAATTTTCGGCAAAAAAAATAATAAAAATGCTACAAGCTGGTTTTTTGACTGTGTTCGAAGTTGTAACTAGTTTGGGTTAGTTTGGGTCAGTTTTAACTAGTTTGGGTTAGTTTTAACTAGTTTGGGTTAGTATATTTGATTTTTTTTCGAAAACATCGACCTCCACTTTCATGAAATTTTTGCTAAAAAGAAAGAAAAATGCTGCAATCTGGTTTTTTGACTGTGTTCGAAGTTGTAACTAGTTTGGGTTAGTTTGGGTTAGTTTGGGTTATTTTGGGTTAGTTTGGGTTAGTTTGGGTTTTCGACCGCATTCGACCTAAGGAGCTTCCCAATTATGTAAATTTACCGTGTTTGGGGCATTTGGGGATATTTGGTTTTTTCGAAAATATCGACCTCCACTTTCATGAAATTTTCGGCAAAAAAAATAATAAAAATGCTACAAGCTGGTTTTTTGACTGTGTTCGAAGTTGTAACTAGTTTGGGTTAGTTTGGGTAAGTTTTAACTAGTTTGGGTTAGTTTTAACTAGTTTGGGTTAGTATATTTGATTTTTTTTCGAAAACATCGACCTCCAGTTTCATGAAATTTTTGCTAAAAAGAAAGAAAAATGCTGCAATCTGGTTTTTTGACTGTGTTCGAAGTTGTAACTAGTTTGGGTTAGTTTGGGTTAGTTTGGGTTAGTTTGGGTTAGTTTGGGTTTTTCGACCGCATTCGACCTAAGGAGCTTCCCAATTATGTAAATTTACCGTGTTTGGGGCATTTGGAGATATTTGGTTTTTCGAAAATATCGACCTCCACTTTCATGAAATTTTCGGCAAAAAAAATAATAAAAATGCTACAAGCTGGTTTTTTGACTGTGTTCGAAGTTGTAACTAGTTTGGGTTAGTTTGGGTCAGTTTTAACTAGTTTGGGTTAGTTTTAACTAGTTTGGGTTAGTATATTTGATTTTTTTTCGAAAACATCGACCTCCACTTTCATGAAATTTTTGCTAAAAAGAAAGAAAAATGCTGCAATCTGGTTTTTTGACTGTGTTCGAAGTTGTAACTAGTTTGGTTAGTTGGTTAGTTTGGGTTATTTTGGGTTATGGTATTTGGGTTAGTTTGGGTAGTTGGTTTTTCGACCGCATTCGACCTAAGGAGCTTCCCAATTATGTAAATTTACCGTGTTTGGGGCATTTGGAGATATTTGGTTTTTTCGAAAATATCGACCTCCACTTTCATGAAATTTTCGGCAAAAAAAATAATAAAAATGCTACAAGCTGGTTTTTTGACTGTGTTCGAAGTTGTAACTAGTTTGGGTTAGTTTGGGTAAGTTTTAACTAGTTTGGGTTAGTTTTAACTAGTTTGGGTTAGTATATTTGATTTTTTTTCGAAAACATCGACCTCCAGTTTCATGAAATTTTTGCTAAAAAGAAAGAAAAATGCTGCAATCTGGTTTTTTGACTGTGTTCGAAGTTGTAACTAGTTTGGGTTAGTTTGGGTTAGTTTGGGTTAGTTTGGGTTTTTCGACCGCATTCGATCTAAGGAGCTTCCCAATTATGTAAATTTACCGTGTTTGGGGCATTTGGAGATATTTGGTTTTTCGAAAATATCGACCTCCACTTTCATGAAATTTTCGGCAAAAAAAATAATAAAAATGCTACAAGCTGGTTTTTTGACTGTGTTCGAAGTTGTAACTAGTTTGGGTTAGTTTGGGTTATTTTGGGTTATTTTGGGTTAGTTTGGGTTAGTTTGGGTTTTTCGACCGCATTCGACCTAAGGAGCTTCCCAATTATGTAAATTTACCGTGTTTGGGGCATTTGGAGATATTTGGTTTTTTCGAAAATATCGACCTCCACTTTCATGAAATTTTCGGCAAAAAAAATAATAAAAATGCTACAAGCTGGTTTTTTGACTGTGTTCGAAGTTGTAACTAGTTTGGGTTAGTTTGGGTCAGTTTTAACTAGTTTGGGTTAGTTTTAACTAGTTTGGGTTAGTATATTTGATTTTTTTTCGAAAACATCGACCTCCACTTTCATGAAATTTTTGCTAAAAAGAAAGAAAAATGCTGCAATCTGGTTTTTTGACTGTGTTCGAAGTTGTAACTAGTTTGGGTTAGTTTGGGTTAGTTTGGGTTATTTTGGGTTATTTTGGGTTAGTTTGGGTTAGTTTGGGTTAGTTTGGGTTAATTTGGGTTAGTTTGGGTTTTTCGACCGCATTCGACCTAAGGAGCTTCCCAATTATGTAAATTTACCGTGTTTGGGGCATTTGGAGATATTTGGTTTTTTCGAAAATATCGACCTACACTTTCATGAAATTTTCGGAAAAAAAAATAATAAAAATGCTACAAGCTGGTTTTTTGACTGTGTTCGAAGTTGTAACTAGTTTGGGTTAGTTTGGGTTATTTTGGGTTATTTTGGGTTAGTTTGGGTTTTTCGACCGCATTCGACCTAAGGAGCTTCCCAATTATGTAAATTTACCGTGTTTGGGGCATTTGGAGATATTTGGTTTTTTCGAAAATATCGACCTCCACTTTCATGAAATTTTCGGCAAAAAAAATAATAAAAATGCTACAAGCTGGTTTTTTGACTGTGTTCGAAGTTGTAACTAGTTTGGGTTAGTTTGGGTCAGTTTTAACTAGTTTGGGTTAGTTTTAACTAGTTTGGGTTAGTATATTTGATTTTTTTTCGAAAACATCGACCTCCACTTTCATGAAATTTTTGCTAAAAGAAAGAAAAATGCTGCAATCTGGTTTTTTGACTGTGTTCGAAGTTGTAACTAGTTTGGGTTAGTTTGGGTTAGTTTGGGTTTTTCGACCGCATTCGACCTAAGGAGCTTCCCAATTATGTAAATTTACCGTGTTTGGGGCATTTGGAGATATTTGGTTTTTTCGAAAATATCGACCTCCACTTTCATGAAATTTTCGGCAAAAAAAATAATAAAAATGCTACAAGCTGGTTTTTTGACTGTGTTCGAAGTTGTAACTAGTTTGGGTTAGTTTGGGTCAGTTTTAACTAGTTTGGGTTAGTTTTAACTAGTTTGGGTTAGTATATTTGATTTTTTTTCGAAAACATCGACCTCCACTTTCATGAAATTTTTGCTAAAAAGAAAGAAAAATGCTGCAATCTGGTTTTTTGACTGTGTTCGAAGTTGTAACTAGTTTGGGTTAGTTTGGGTTAGTTTGGGTTAGTTTGGGTTATTTTGGGTTAGTTTGGGTTAGTTTGGGTTTTTCGACCGCATTCGACCTAAGGAGCCACCAATTATGTAAATTTACCGTGTTTGGGGCATTTGGAGATATTTGGTTTTTTCGAAAATATCGACCTCCACTTTCATGAAATTTTCGGCAAAAAAAATAATAAAAATGCTACAAGCTGGTTTTTTGACTGTGTTCGAAGTTGTAACTAGTTTGGGTTAGTTTGGGTAAGTTTTAACTAGTTTGGGTTAGTTTTAACTAGTTTGGGTTAGTATATTTGATTTTTTTTCGAAAACATCGACCTCCACTTTCATGAAATTTTTGCTAAAAAGAAAGAAAAATGCTGCAATCTGGTTTTTTGACTGTGTTCGAAGTTGTAACTAGTTTGGGTTAGTTTGGGTTTTTCGACCGCATTCGACCTAAGGAGCTTCCCAATTATGTAAATTTACCGTGTTTGGGGCATTTGGAGATATTTGGTTTTTCGAAAATATCGACCTCCACTTTCATGAAATTTTCGGCAAAAAAAATAATAAAAATGCTACAAGCTGGTTTTTTGACTGTGTTCGAAGTTGTAACTAGTTTGGGTTAGTTTGGGTAAGTTTTAACTAGTTTGGGTTAGTTTTAACTAGTTTGGGTTAGTATATTTGATTTTTTTTCGAAAACATCGACCTCCAGTTTCATGAAATTTTTGCTAAAAAGAAAGAAAAATGCTGCAATCTGGTTTTTTGACTGTGTTCGAAGTTGTAACTAGTTTGGGTTAGTTTGGGTTAGTTTGGGTTAGTTTGGGTTAGTTTGGGTTAGTTTGGGTTTTTCGACCGCATTCGACCTAAGGAGCTTCCCAATTATGTAAATTTACCGTGTTTGGGGCATTTGGAGATATTTGGTTTTTCGAAAATATCGACCTCCACTTTCATGAAATTTTCGGCAAAAAAAATAATAAAAATGCTACAAGCTGGTTTTTTGACTGTGTTCGAAGTTGTAACTAGTTTGGGTTAGTTTGGGTTATTTTGGGTTATTTTGGGTTAGTTTGGGTTAGTTTGGGTTTTTCGACCGCATTCGACCTAAGGAGCTTCCCAATTATGTAAATTTACCGTGTTTGGGGCATTTGGAGATATTTGGTTTTTCGAAATATCGACCTCCACTTTCATGAAATTTTCGGCAAAAAAAATAATAAAAATGCTACAAGCTGGTTTTTTGACTGTGTTCGAAGTTGTAACTAGGTTTGGGTCAGTTTTAAACTAGTTTGGGTTAGTTTTAACTAGTTTGCGTTAGTATATTTGATTTTTTTTCGAAAACATCGACCTCCACTTTCATGAAATTTTGCTAAAAAGAAATAAAAATGCTGCAATCTGGTTTTTTTGACTGTGTTCGAAGTTGTAACTAGTTTGTGTTAGTTTGGTTAGTTTGGGTTAGTTTGGGTTAGTTTGGGTTAGTTTGGGTTAGTTTGGGTTAGTTTGGGTAGTTTGGGTAGTTTGGGTTAGTTTGGGTTAGTTTGGGTTTAGTTTTTGTGGGTTAGTTTGGGTTATTTTTTGTTGGGTTTAGTTTGGGGTTAATTTTGTTGAACCGAGCTTTCGGGAAGTCCATTCGGTTTGCCAAAAGCGCGATATCAAGATCAAACAATGACGAAGGGGGAGAGGAGTAATATAGACCACAAGATGGGGGAATGCGTGGCGCGTTTAGGGGGGGAGACGAGCAATCCGTAGAATGGTACCGACTGGGAAAAGGTCTTAAGCTAAGGGGGTAAATTGGTCGCAGTAGCGTTGATACCTCTAGATAATATCCGTGTACTTAATCGGCAGCGAACAAGACCAGCACCCAAAAGGTACTGCAGCCCAAAGATGGTCAGAATAAATGGGAAAAAGACGAAGTCAAATCGGCGGGGAACAAGCCGTATTTCCGAATAAAAAGCACTTTCTCTGGTCCAACACATCACCGTTCGCGCTAGGCTGCGGGCGCGAAGGCCACCAGGTGATGTGGGCAGAAGCGGTCTGGGAGGGCCCAGCAGAGAGAATAAATCACCGAGGTGCCATTGCAGATTTAGTGGAACACTGTTGGTCCTTCATAGAGAACGGGACGTTTTTTCCAAGGAGGGACGGCTTCTCTTTTACAGGATGCGAAGAAGCGAAATTTGCCAGAAGTTAAAAGAAAGCTTGCTACCCCCAGAATTTCAACTATTTGTCGAAGTGTCAGCTCGCGGACGGGTGGCTCGAAGTAAAGTGGATGATATAAAAATTTCCACGTCCAATTATATTGCAGTCACTGGTAAGTGGTATGTTCGCTAATCTGATTAAATTGTGCCTAGGTCGTGGGCTTGTTATGTATGTATGTTGTATTACTACAAATATCCGGAATGTCTAAGGTCGGTTAAGGAACAAAAGACCTTCCCTCGGCCACTGCAGGTATCTACCGAATCCCATGCTCCTGTTGGAAGCGTCTACATAGAAACCCAAAGAGATTCGGTTAAGACGAGATTCAGAACATCGACGAATTGCAGAGAGACATGTGGAAAACTCGGCAGTGGCGGAACATCATCAGAGAGAGAGCGCCTACATCAAATTTTGCAGAAACTGAGTCCAAGTCACAACAACGAGGCTGTCGCCCCGACTAATGCGACAAGACAATATCGAAAATACTCAAGCAAAGCGACAATTTTTAACAGAAAAGATATACGGCGCTAAACCCGTATCTGGTTTCCCACTAAACAAACGCAAAATGCAAGGAAAGTTTTACGCACAGGATAGAATAAGAATCCACACAGCGGACATAACAACACACAACAATGCGTCAATGCGTATGACACAAGCCACTCAATCACAAACCACGTCAGCACAACGGTGGCCTAAATCCGGACTTTGCGACTAGGAAGTACGCACATACATGTAGCTCTCAAGCAAACCACCTCTGAAATGCACCCACTTGTGCTTAACGAAACCTCAGGAAGAAATAATTTGTCCGACGGCCTAAGAAAAGAACCCGAGTTTCAAGGAATGGCATCGGAAGCTAATCTTTTTTATAGCCTCACACAATGTTTGCAATTTACAATATGTAAGACTGTGTTGAAACCTGATACACTATTTTGATAAATACAAAGGCGAAGAGTCCTATTCTGCTACTGTAAGCTAGGACCTTTAATCATCAAAACCCTTGCTAATTGTGCATATATTTGTCATACTCCATTGAGAAGCGCATCTATTTATTACAGGGTGTTCAAATTGGGCGTCATTCCTCCCTGGAGGTTTTTTAGAGACAGTAAAAATAATTTAAAAATTATTGTTACAAAACCTGAGATTTTGCAAAAACCTGATTAGAAGGATTACAAACAATGTTGTTTCAAGGTAATCTCCTCATTTACATCAGTAAATATAAAATACCTTTGGCTGCTGTAATTAATTGAAAACTGTAGTATACTAGATGTCCGATTTTTACGGCTGTCGGCGCTCTCCGTTCCAGTCTCCACAACTCTTCTTTCGTGGCTCGGTTCCTCGTTCAATTCAAGCTCCTTGATCTCATGCATCATCCAGCGGCTTCTCTTGGATCCTCTCTCTCTTTTGCCGCGCCTGTGACCATTCAAGTATTTTTCTTACCATCGATATGTCCCATTCGCTTGTGTGTTCCGAAACCATACTAACTTTCTTATCTATTTCGAACCTCTCCATAATATCCTTTTCTATGCCGATATTCTGCCTTATTATTTTCGTTCTGGATTCTTTCTGTTCTGGATACCTACAACTTCTTCTTAATAGTGCTTTCTGTGGCCTCATTTTCTTTCTAATTTAATCTTTGCCTACACATCCCAAACTCCCCTGCAATCAGTACACTTTTACTTTACTTTGTTACTCTTGGTAGATGCGTGCTTGGTGCTTTTTCCTTATATTTTTTTTTTTCCCACAGTAGTGCATTTAATGCTCTGGTTGTCCTACTTTTGAGTGCATTTTTTCTCTCACTTCCACATTACTATGTCCTGGTGATGAAAAGACCCATAAAGAGGTTTCTGCCCGCCCTTAATCCACCAATTCGAGAGCGACGTATTCACTTTGGTAAAATGTATTGTAAGTCCCGCTCTCTCATTGCCTCCAATTCTTTTAGTTTTTTTTTTCTGCAAGAGCTCACTACATCGATCTACACACGCGGTGGACCGGTCAAGGTGCACACTTGGTTCACGGATGTGCGCGTAGAGACAGGGGAGAAAATTCCTTACCATCAGTCCTCAAAAGGGCTGTAGAGATCCTGGTCGCCACTTTAGATCCCTAGGCCGCATTTCGTTCCACCCGGGTAGGATCGTCCAGATTTTATTTTAAATAGGGAGAGACAGTCCACCCCCCTTAATCCTTTCGATGTTAGGATATATTCTGTATTGTTATCATCCCGTCTATTGTGTCACAATTGTCTGGATAGTAGTGTAGTGTAGCTTTGATGAGAGTTGTTTATTTACAGGTTTTTCAATCCGCATATTCCTTCTCTAAGTTTAAAGAGCGATTATTTTTTTTTCGGTTACGTTGAGTCTGTTTTCGATGGCCAAAAAGTGTGAATCTTCAGTGTGAAGAAGGTATTGATCGTCGATCTCGCTCTAAACCCTTGCCTACTTCTTCTGGTTTTTGTCCTTTAATTCGTCTTCCAGCAAGTTTCTTTAAATTCGCGAATTTATTCTTCCTATTGTTTGTATTACCACCGGCTATAACTACTCCTGTCATATTCGTGTCTCCCTAGGTCCCTCTTATATGTACTGTTCTATAGGAGTTCTCCATTCCTTTTTGGGGTTTCTTCTCCATGTAGGCATCTTCATATATTTTCTTCAACTTTTGTGTTAGTTTGCGAGGGTCTGATGTAAGAATGAATCGTATAAATTCGGGATATATTCCGTTGAGGTCCGGGGATTTTCTTATTTTTGTAAATTTTATGTGCCACCTTGCGCGTCTATTTCTGAGATGATGCGGACGCATTGACGAGGTTCTTATCTTCCCGCATTAACTGAGGTCGCTTTTCTTCCGTTGTTTTTACAATGGTGTGTCACTGCGAGTTTGTTATACTAGTTAGACTCGTTTTTTTTCTTTGTTGTTACTTGTCTCTCATTGCTTATTGTTTCCAGGTTTCTGAACGTCGTGCTTCCATCTTGCTGTCTAAGGCAGTCGCATCTTTTAATCTAATAGTGGTTCTTCTTCTTTAGTACGACGTCTTGCTGTTAACCTGTCCTGTTTGCTTGCTGATATTTCATTCTCTCGTTTGTACAATCCGTCTTCTGTAGAGAATCTTCACATATTTGGTTATCTCCTTAATTTGGTTCTCGATATTCTTATCCCACCAGGAATGGTTTATTTTCCGGAGTCCTGCATTGTAAGGATATTGTTGGGCTGCCTCCAGTTATAACAGAATGTAATGTGTAGATATTTTTCTTCAGTTGTTCTATCGATTTGTGTTAATTTTTCTCTAATCTTTTGCAGAATAGGTATTTTGTACTATCGCGCCTTTCGAAATTATATTTCATATTGTTTATTTGGTTTTCGTTGGATGTTATTTCTTCACATATCAGTTGCGATGTATGGTACATATGTTTTTGACACCACTAGGCAATGGTCGGATCCGCAGTCTTCTCCACTGCTTACTCTTACGTTCTGTACTTTGATGCTTGGTAGCTGTCTAGTGATGAGGTAGTCGATAGTCGATCTAAGTCCCCTTGTGTATTGGTACCAGGTGTATTTATGTATATCTTTATGTGCGAAGAATGCGTCCGCCATCTTTAGGTCGTATTGGTACACAATCTTTGTCCGTTATCGTTTATGGTTTCTTTTCCATATTTTCCAATCACTTTACTATTGTTTTGCTTCCCTACTCTTCCGTTTAGGTCTTCTGCTATTATTATTTCATGATGATTCTGTATCTGGGCGATGATGTTTCTTAGTTCTTCTTCAAAGGCATCTTTCGTTTGAGCTGTACCATCGCCATTTGGGGCATAGACTCCTATGATCGTCATCTTTCATCGTTCTAATTTGAATCATCAATTTTATAATACGTTCGCATATCGCTTCCAAGTCTTATGTATTTTTGCAGTCTCTTGTGTATCATTATTGAGATTCCTGCCTTTGCTCTTTCACTTTTGTCTACTTCGCTATAAAAAAGAATAAAATAGTTTACCATTTCATTTCCTTAATCCTTTCTTTTTGCTTTAGAGGGATTCTTATGTCTGATTTACGCTGGACACATTCTAGGGTAATTTCCTGTTGCTTATTCCCGGCACGGCACGGTCCAGAGTCAAAATTGACTGTCCTATTTCCGTTGGTGTTTCCGTCCACTGGGGTAAGCCGTCCGAATTCCGAGGAATGTTTTCTGGGTATTCTAAGCGTTTTTTTAGTTGTTTTACGGGTGTAGAGTTGCAAGCATTACGACTCAACCCCTATCGTTGGAGGACCGGGTATCTCTCTTGGTATGGTGTTTCTCTCCTTGACCTTTTCGACTTGGGTGTCCCTACTGGTAGTTATAATCACCATCGACATAGCTTGAGGATCGTTAAGACAACGCAAGCCCCATACCGCGTCAAGGCGGAGATACATTGAGGGGTGAGAAACAGAGAGACAACAGAGAAAACTGTAGTAACCATGGTAAACCACAAAACATAGAAAGGGAAAGTGAAATAAATATTTGGAGGTTAGGATAACGTTGTCACTTTGCCATCAGTGCTGCCAACATTTTTGGGACAGATGAGTGATATGCGTATCTAAACTCGCCACAGATGTCAGCAAAAAACCTCCTGTATAAGGTTATCTATCAATGATCAATTTGAATCAAATAAAATCAATTAAGGTTGTTAAATCATAAGAGGCTTACGAAGTTTTGCCCGTTTAACTCAAACATGCTTTTGCCCAATCACTTTATTATGCACTCTTCGCAGCCGTCTGGGATCACATTGGAGCAGCTTCTCCTATTCGCTTAATTAACTCCTGCTTCAATTTGAACCCGTGTTCGGGAAATCAGAGATTTAATGTGTCCTTGTGTCCTGTGTATCTTACATACATGATAGGAATGTAGCCCTTCCTCGGGGGTGTTTTCGGGACCATTATCCGGTGCCTGGGAAAGTGCAGTGGTTGTTGCAATGCTCCGAGCACTCCTGGAAGGCTTTGCTGCAATTATCTCCAATACTTGTGCCTCTGTGTCTGGAACCCGAGCACCTCTAGATCGTCCACAATCTGCGTCAATTCCTGCAGCCAATCGTCCAGTGTCCTCTAGCCCTTTACCGGTTTAAGGTCTTACATCTTCTTTTATGTTAGTGTGGCATTTTCCCATAACTAATCACATATCCGCCAATTCGATGTTGGTGTACATTTTGTGAAAGGAGCTTCAAACTAAGTCACAGTTTGACCAAATGCTTGTAATTATTGACAAAGCTATCTACCTGTAAACTATCTGTTAATGACAAAAAACATCATTGCCGCTTGACTTTTCATCAAAAATTGTAGAAGAGTACTTTTTTAATATAAAAAAATTCGTAATTTGAAGCAAAAATCGCATTTTTTCTTTTCGGGTGGTTAAATATTCCAATAGCTTACCAATCAAACATGGAACTAATTTAAAATAATACTTAATAACAAAGTTCAAATTCGATTTTCAACTGTTAATATCTTCTACAAATAAAAAAAACATTTTCAATATTTTTCTCGTTCTATCCAAGTGAGCTCCTATAAACCCTTAAAATGAATGACGCCAATTTTGAATCACCCTGTATAGTACCGTAATATTACTTTTACTTCTAAATTTATTTGACAATATTTGTCTGTCTTAACAATACACAAAAAGGCATAGAAATTCTACAAATTGGAGAGAAAGAAACAAAAGAAACAACATTCCGTCTTCCGATGCCCAATCTCCACCGTTTCGGTGTCTCGAGGTCTCTTCCTCCAGTCCTCTCCTCCGTACCATTTGAGTTATCCAGTCTTTATTTCTGCTACAATATTGTGCTTCACTTCCATTATTTCCCTTATTCTTTCATTTCACGCCGCTCTTCTCCAGTTGTCCATATCTGTAGCTTTTAGTGCTTTCCTCTGCTCTATCCTTCATAGCCCACACTTCACTACTATAGGTTACTATACTTTTAATTATTGCGTTGTATATTCTGTATTTGTTTTTCTTTGTAATGTGTTTATCCCATGGAATGCCGTTCAACATGGACACAGCATTCCTGTGTTAAATATTTCTTTCGGCTATTGCTTCGTCAAGTCCACAAAAAGCAAATGAACTTCCTGGTTATATGCGATTTTCCTTTCCACAATTTGAGTCAGCGTAAATGGGTGATCCCATTTTTCCTGTACTATTTGTCCTGTAATCCTAAAACACACCCAGACAACACCCCAGAGGAATGTCGCCAATTTTGAATCACCCTATATATGACAGGTTCAATTCCTTTGGTTCTTCTAACGTGTTTATACATCTTTGGAATATACTTATTCTTACTTCATTCCAATGTATTCCTGGGTTTTCAGTCAATTTTATTGTCACTAATTATGGTGTTATGTGATGAGCCCTTATTCTTACTGGATATCCTTGAGTGGTTATATTTATGTTACTGTTATCAGTAATTTGGAACTCGTTTCTATCTTCTGTCAGCATTTTCGCGAAATACTGATTCCATGATTGCTCTGTTATTGGGGAGATTATGTCTTTTTGCGTTCCCATCTCAAAGTTCTTTAGTATTCTCCAACTTTCTGTGCTTTTCTTCCTCCTAGATATGTGTTGAGCCTAGAGCATGTTCTCTCCCATTTTTGGTCTTTTTTGTAAATATAATTCTTCCTACCCTTGCTTGAACCTGTTTAAATGCAATTTTGTCATTTTTTAGAGCTTAAGATGGTGTTGTATAATTTTCGTTTGTTTTCAGATTCTATCTCCTTGTTCCACCAGTATGGTTTTTGACGTTTCGCTTCTCTGTCCTGGAAACCTAGTGCCTCACTCGCTGCTGCAATTATGCATAATTTTATGTACTCATACTTTTCCTCTAGATATACTATCGAATGATGTTCTTGGCAGTTTATTGTTTAGTATAGCTTTGTACAGTTCTTTTGTACTTTCCTGTTCCAAACTGTTAATGCTGTTCTATTTGTGCCTTAATTAGGTGATGGTCACTACCACATGAGGCACCTCTTGTAACTTTTACGTCGCTGACCTTTAGCTCACTTTTTTGTTTTGTGATTATATAGTCATTAACATTTCTTGTTTCTTGTCTCCATGAGAATTTATGGACGCCTCTGTGCTGGAAGTACCCTACTTTCAGCTGATTTTGTTCGCATGTTCGATTAGTCTCCTTCCATTATCATTTACCACGTCCTCTCCAACACTTCCTATCACATTATCTTTAATTTTTGTTTAATTTTTTTAAGCTATTTCACTTTCTGAAATTATTCATAAAAGTTGTTTAAATAATGATTCATTTTTATGTAATATTTCAATCGTTGATTTGATTATTCGACTTATTATCTACAAGAGTTATCATGACAATTAGAATATGACTATAATTATAATACGTGATTACATTACAATGACCATGATTTATCACTTTCTGAAGTGTTCTAATAACCTTTATAACCGCACTACTGCTTTTTTGAATTTATTAGCGCACTGGTTTGCTAAAGTTAATATTAAGAATAACAATCAATTTTACTATGATTAAAAACACGTAAAAGCCCCTTGGCATCCGACACAACATTAAAAGCTTTGATTTTACATCAGAGGGCAGTTTGTCGTTTGAATTCGGTATTTATCTGGTCTGGGCCTCCGACACAACATTAAAAGCTTTGATTTAACATCAGAAGGCAGTTTATCGTTTGAATTCGCTTTAAATTGTGTAATTTTCAGACGAAAGTCAGACAATTATTGATAAAAGCTAATAAAATATTTTATCTGCAACTGAAATATTGGACGAGAATACCTATGTCTGTTGCCAAAGTAAAAAAAGTATTCTCTATATTTTATATTCAACTAAATATTTTTACTCCAATAACCATTAAAATTATAATAGTTGCAGATAAAATATTGAATATAACACCTAGGATATATGTTTATAATATTATTAAGGCACTTTATTTAGATATAATGAAGGTAGGAAAAGCTGCGGGTTTAACCGCCTGGCTTCACTATATCCCATTCTTTAAGATACAAATGCCAATAATATTATAGAGTTTTTATCACTTAATACTTGTTACTACAAATACGTGACTATTAGTTTACAAATAATCCGAAACATAGGTGTGATGATCCATTTTTGGCAAAAGTTGCAATGTCCACTTACACGAGTAAATAGACATAGGAATGTGGTTAAAATTTAACGTGAACTGAATGGAAACACGGATATGAATGGCCAGCATGTAAAATCGATTAAACGCTAATGGATTTTTAATTGGGACATATTTCACACACACAGGATATGTTAGGAATATATAAGAAAATCGTCCAACTTGATGACAAATAGCGAAAAGTAATTTGTTATGAGAAACTTTTCAAAGAGTAATTAGTTATCTTAGTTATTTGTTTAAAAAAACTGTAGACTGATGGACCTGTGGACAAAATCATACTAGGTGCCGCCAAACAAAATCGTCACATACGGACTTTTTTTTAATTGGAGATTCAGATCAAATCTACTTACTAAATTACGTCTCTTTAAGTCTTATGGAAACTTATCAAGTACCTTTGTAAATCTTAAACAATAACAATGAGAAAGTGTGACGTTCAATAGAAAAGTCCAGCTACGAATAAAATTATAGTTAAAATATCTGTGTCATTAAGAAATACATTTAGCTGAACAAAGATCATTTGTTTCAGTGAAATGGAAATTTTTATGTCAGCCGTTCGTTGGCTGAAACACGACTGGCAAAATAGGGACAAGTATAAGTACGAAGTTCTCGACTGTATACGATTTGGAAATATCGCTCCTTGGCAACTGGTCGACATCAAAAGAAATCCCGAAAATCCAGACTTTATGGATCTGGCTAAAGACTTGAGAATCTGCAAAATGATTGATGATGGACTTGCGTAAGTAATACCATTAAAAAATTGTGACAAGGGGATAATCAGTATTTAAATGTTCCTGACCATTAACTATTTTAGATGTTTTAACATATTATTTGCTAAATTGTCTTCCAAGCAGCGTTTTGTCAATTTATGCTAATTAGTAGTCCTTACATTTCAACAATAACAGTGCCCTTTTTATTTTACGTATTCAACGGTTTTAGTTTAGTTACGAGTCGCATATAACGTCTTTACCATTGTGTTAATATATTTTTTTCCCATTCCCAGATATGTTATAATTAAGTATTGGTATGGTCAAGAAAATGAGGACTTTCAGCATTGGAACACAGTATTAGGACTACAAGAACCACCAGCTCGAAATTGGAATGGGCCAGACAAAACGTATTTTACTTTTAGAGAATTTTTGATTTATTTAGATCAATATCGCCGAAATCAGTTGATTGAAAAGAACAAGCCAAAGTTATCGGAAAAGCCTGAGAAAAAATCTAAAGAAGGAAAATATGTTTCTGAAAAAAACTCTCCGCGTGTTCCAACCATGGAGGAGTTTATGACCAAAAAGAGGGCGAATACACAGAAAAAAGTAAATAAAGTGGTATCGTAAACTGGTGTTCCCATCAGCATTATGTAAATAATATAGAAATATTTTGTATTTTTTAAATAAATTTACACCGCACAAAGTAATTTTTAGTCAGTATTCAGAAAAATTATTCAGGGATATTCGAAAGTCGTATGCTAGTTTATATGATTTAGTTTTTGTTTCTGCTCGGAACAAAAGTTTGGGATTGTTTTACGTGATGCAAAACACACAAGTTTTCAAATATAAGAGCAGAATGTCACTATTATTATAAAAAATATAAAAATCGAATTAATCAGGAAATTGGCAAAACTTTTTAACAGTAAGTTTTGCGCTTTTCCTGATCTTAAAGTTCGTAATTGATGACGTTTCTAATTTTTCTTCTTTTATAATAAAACCTTACCTTAGATTTTACAATTTTCAAGTTCAATTGATCCGAATTAAAAACCTTTATTTCTCGAAGATATTGGCTCTTGAAAATGCAACTTCAATTTTGCTGTTAAGCAAATTTTTAAAGTAACTTGCTTTGGAAGTGGATGGCCATTAGAGAGGCAACTTTACATATAAAGCGAATTACAAAACGTTTTCTATTTTAAAAAAATGACGTTATTACCAATTTTCGTGCACAACGCAAATCTGCAACAATGCATTCAGGCGGGGATTTGTTGGCAAACATATCAGCGTTACATTTATGGTTAGCTTTTCAATTGTGCTCTTCAAAACTTACACTGCTACTGAAGAATTAACGCAGCACTCCAATCAAATAATATTTGCAAATGGGCAAGTTGCATCTAGTCCGTTGCTTAGAAGTCTGTTCCGGTCCAAACATTAATAATGAATGGGTGTGTAGTGGGTTTTGGGGGTGTCTTATTCGTGTTATTAGTCTCAGTGCAATTTGTTCTGTTGTTTGTGTATAACGTTTTGTCCTTTCTGTTCCGTTGGTCATGAGTATATGTCCAAAGTCTAGCAAGGGTCTACAAATAGCTTTATATATTTTGGTGGCGGTTCTTTATTTTGTGCTAATTCCTCTGCCTTTGTAGGTTAGTGATCGGAAGTGTTTTGTTCTCTTTATTGTTTCTGCCCTGATGTTTCGTATGTGTTTAGTGAATTTAAGTTTGTGGTCAATTGTGATTCCAAGGTATTTTACGTCGTTTTTTGGTTGTGTCGTTTGGCCGTCTGCAGTTATTGTAGGGGAGTCAGCGTTGAGTCTGTGGTTTGTGAGCAGAAGTTGGTTTTTTGACGCGTTTGGTGTTGTTTGTTAGTGTTTCGAGTCTTTGAGCTCGAACAAACAACACAAGAACATGTCATTGTGTTGTTTGTTAGTGTTTCGAGTCTTTGAGCTGCTCTCTCAGTAGTTTTGTGTGCGTTGCGCTCTCGCGAGATAATTCTCCTGCAGAACCTTATTCTGAAGCCCTGCTGCTCCAGGCGTTCCAGAAACATGCTGTCTTCAATGTCCAGGTCGACCCCAGTGGCGACGACTGAATATGATGGTGTAATATGGTGTTCACCTGACTTTTGTTGTCGGATTAGTGGGAGGTTACTATTCGTTTGCTGTTTTAATGCTGTTATAAGGTTTTCCTGTTTCAGTTTTTGTAAAATTTGTATTGCTTTGTCCTCATTGTTGGTTTTAATTAGAAAGTGATTATCTTGTCTGACAATCACATCCTTGTTGTTGGGGTTGAGTCCCTCCCACCTGATTGCAAGTTGGACTCTGGTGATGGTCGACAATGCGTTCGCTGTGAATGTGTGCGATTACGTAGGAAACCTTGTTGATGTTGTCTTGCTGTTTGTTGTTTGGTTTTTATTGGTTGTAGACTGATAGTCCAAAGCTATTCGTTTGGCCTCAGGTGTTGGCGTTGTGGGGGTTGGCTGGGTTGGTTGGGTCGTCTTCGGTTTTCTGCCCCGTTTTTTCGATTGTGGCTTTTTGAACCCACCGTCCTGGGAAGCATAATCCGATTCGGATTCTTGCGAACTCCCAGGGTTCATCCTTTCGTTTGAATTCTACTCGTATATTCTCGCTGAACGATAAATGCGATTGGATTCTTTAAATTCTTTGCCGTAGTGTAAACGACCTTGCTTTAAATATGCTCATTGACACGTCTTATCACCACGAAGCTCGGTTTAAGACTCACTGGTTTATTTTTTGAAACTTCTTTCACTAAAATTTGCCGCTCAATAATATTACAGTTGCTTAGTTAAGAACTGTTGCTTGATTTTGATATGAACGTACATAAAAGATGGATGTGCTTACACATATTCCACTTCACATAGCAGTCCACGCAGCTGCAAGCAAATTTATGAATGCATGTGTTACATGGTAAGCAACGTAAATTGCAGAGACACTCTTTTATCATTTCATGTATATAATACACTTCAGAACACTTACTGGAAACAACAGACCATCCATTTTCATCCTTTACTATGTGACTTTCCGGTAAATTTAAACTTGATTGATGACGTGTTCTAATATCAGATACTTTTTTTGTAATTTTTCCTTTATGTAAAGTAATAATCCTATCATAGAGTCGATCACGCACAAATTTCATTATTACAGACAGCATTGTATCCAGTCTTTTATTATTTTTCTTATGAAAATAAATGTATTTGAGGGTTCTATGCATCCGTTCCAAATGCATATATCTATTCAAACCTGAATGTAACCGGTAACAATAAGCCCATGACTCAGTAGATTTTAAATATTGCTTTTGAAAATATTCCCCAAATGCCTTTGTCGCAGAATCTCCTAATAAGTGAGAAATGGCTGATTTGATCATACAATTAAAGGCATTTCTATCAGTTTCTTCTAAAACTGTACGCAGCATTTTATACGTCTGAATTTGCTTCTCTTTTCCACAAATTTTAGTCATATTTCTTCTCCAGGCTTTATCTACGTGCCAAGTACAGAACAGTCTTTTTTCAGGAGCACCAAAGACATTAACATATGCAATAAAATAAGCCTCAGCCATGTCGGACATGAGTACTTTTGAAGAAAGAGCACCCAAATTATGAAACTTTAACGATATAATTCGTTTTTAAAAAGCTTTTATTATTACAACGACAATTTATTTAGCTACTTAATTCCACAACGTGGTTACAAAGAATGAGTTCTCATGCAAAACAGTCAAATGAGGAAAACACTTCTGCTGACTCGTGGAATGTTGGAGTATGGTGGTTTCCTAGTATTGTAGTTGCAGAGTCAGGTGGGTATGGCTATGTAACTTCTCCCTCCTCAGGATTCGAAAATAACGGACTGTTTTTTCGAAGCGGTAGTTGCTGAGTAATCATCTGGTACTTGAAGATCCGTAGATTTATGGAAAGCATTTCGGGTCGATAGCCAAAAGATTCTGACTCGGTTCCATTGGCTCGTCAATAGGAGAATCAGAAGAAATGTGCAGACTCCCACAATACCAAAGAAGGTGTATTCTTGGTGTTTTGACTTCTGGTTTAAAGTCACTGGTAAAAGTTGATTGGCTATTTCCTTCAAATGATAAATTTCATCTAGATTAATTTTGGAAATGTTTGGTGCGTCCAAGAACTTCGTAGTAATTGTTTGAGGTAGTGTGATTTTCGGCAATATAAATGGTTTTCCTTTTTGTATGTTGATGTTATTGATGAATTTCTTTTCATTAATTTGAATTTCGCAATTTTTCGGGATCTTGACAAGGGTTGATGTTTCAAGTAGGTGATACTGATCGGTACCACATTTGGATATTAACTTTGCAGGTTCTGTTAACAGTACGAGGACCAATTCTTCCGTTACTTGTTCAACTATTGGCTCTACTAACTTAATGTTGAAGGTTGGGCAATTATGTATTGTCTTGCCTTTTAAAAGTTCATTGGTACAATCATCTTGTGGGTGAAACTCTTCGTTGCAGTAATATGTGTCTTCTATTTTTGAGCAAGGCTGACTGGTGTGCTGGTTTCTAACTTCTTCTTGTGCGAGGTAAGGGTATTGGGGAATGAATATAGTTCGATTTAGGATAATAGGGTATAGGTGAAAAAACATTAGATCTTCTGGCCTTAGTATAGGTACGTGTATCGCAAAAATTATTTTCGTGTGAGAGAAACTAACCTGAGTTCCAAAAAATTGATAATACGAGAGTATATTTTGAAATTTTGGGATTGCTGCAACTTTGTACATGTTTTCTAAATATTTTAGCATAATTGTTAATTCGTTAGTGGACAAAATACTGTTATGCAGCGCATTTAGTTTGGAAAACATTATTGCATCCTCTAAATTATCCAAAAACATAATTAAGTTTTGACAATCTAGGTTTAATTGCGTTATTGACCCGTGAAACCCAAGATAATTCTGAACATTGGATATCGTTTGTTGCATTAGTTGCTGAAAGGACCTTATACTTAATCTAAGTTTGTCCTGATTTTCGTTAAGGGTAGTTATGGTCTTATTGTAATGAGTGATTAAACCTTTGGATAGCGACATCTGAAGTTTTAGTTCATCGTTAACGCTTGTTTGACTACTCTCTAAAGTAGCAATTGCTTCATTGTAATGTTGACCGTCTTCAGCGTCAAGTGTACCAAAAAGCCATTTATTAATTTGCCCTACTATATTCAAAAGGCCTCGTTTCTTTCGATTATTTGGTATTAAATTTTGAAGTTTACCTGATGCGATGTGAATTAAGTTGTCCGTTCTTATTAGTAAATTTTCTGATAACTGATGATATGATATACCGTTATTACCGTTATGTGACTTTAAGTAGCCTTTAAGTATTAGAAAATTGCTTTTTAAATTTTCCATTTGCGTAATTATCTCAATTAAATCTATATAGTGTAGAAATGTATGTTTACTATAAACTAGCTTAGCATTACCTAGCTTAATCGGAAGTATTGGATTATTTAAGGGGTTTAGTTGTATTTCCGTTTCAATTGACCATTTGGTTTGAAGAACCAGGAACAGGACAATCGGGATTTTCCATTTGAGACCCATTTTCTTGGTTTCTCTGCAAATAATAGTGAAACTTAGTTTTTGGTTTTCGGGCACAACTTTTGTGATAATCGTGATTTTGTGTTTGTAATTTAATATCGGTTTGCCCGATTAGTTGCATTTTATTAAATTTTGGTAAGTGTTTGCCGCGGTTTTTGGTTTTGATATAAGCGTGATTTTGTGACTCGAAATCTGGTGGTTCACATCTGTTTTCGTTCCGTTTAGTTATTATTGCACATTTTGCTTCTTCATTCTTTTGCTTAATTTTTTCGTATAACTTATTCGAATTTTCTTTATGCGATTGCACATAACTTGAAATAATTGCGTTATCGTTGAGATCAAACGGATTTATTGATTTAATGTGACCAGTTATGATTTCAAAAGGGGTAAATTTTGTTACAGTATGAATAGAATTATTATAACCCAAAACTGCGCGCTTGATTAATTGATCAGTTGATAGTTCTTTATTTTCCTCTTTCAAGCATCTGTAGCTTTCTATGACTGACGAATGAAAGCGTTCAACAGGTGAATTTGAATTACTATTCTTCGCTGTTGTGTAGTGTAAATCAATTTTATAGAGTTTGCAAAAATCTTCTAAAGCTTTATTCTTAAATTCCGTTCCTTGATCTGTAGTTATCTTCAATGGTAAACCATGATGTGTAATAAAGGTGTATAGATTTTCGATAACTTCAATTCCGGTAATACTTTTAAGTGGGTATGCCTGCCCGTATCTGGAAAATGAATCTAAAACTGTGACATAAGCATCGTAATTCATTCTAAAAGTGTCGACATGTATGTGTTCAAATGGTCTGGATGCTGTAGGAGTGAGATTGAACTTCACAATAGGTGGACTTCTGTCATATTTATTTTTCTGACAAATTTCACAATTATTCACGTAGTTTTCTATATCTTCAGACATTTTTGGCCAATAATATCTTTGATTTAAACTCAATTTTAGCTCGCTTATGCCGCGGTGACAAGTCTTTGTGGTGTGATAGAGCTTCATTCTCTCCTGCTGCTCCTCTCTGGTTTGTACATCTTCAAGCATTTTTGTACAATGAAGCATTTTATAAGCAGAATTTTTAAAAATATTTTGAAGGGTTACTGTAAAAATTCGCGCAAGGCCATCGTGTCGAAAATATAATGCGTATGATTGTTTGGGATTGAGGTATTCTTTTATAAATTTGATAATGTGAGGGGCGGGATTAATTTTTGAAATAGTTAAGTACATACGGATGTTTTCGAATATGCGTTTCTGTTTAATATGAACATTTAGGATATCTCCATCTGTAATAATTATTTGATTCTTGTACATATTTATTGGACGTTCAGATATTGGTATTCCAAAAATAGGATTTTCTGATGATGAGTGTATTGTTTCTGAATCGGACGGTTGGTTGTTAACTTGGTTCGGTGTTCTTAACTGGATATTCGATATAATATTAATTTTGCCTTTATTTGAATTTGAGGGTTCGGTGTTTTGCCCTAAAATCTCTGAAACTGTTAAGTTATCTAAGCTTGGCAATTCTTCGTGATTTAACATAAAGTCATTGGTTATTTCATCGGTGTCTCCTATATTGTTGTATAATGAATCTGTTTCTAGAGCATTGAGGTCAACAGGATTCCTGGAAAGTGCATCTGCTGCTTTATTGGATTTGCCTTTTTTATATCTGATTTCGTAGTCGAACTCCTCTAATTTTAGTCTCCAACGTACCAACCTGGAATTTGGTTCTTTCATTGACATGAGCCATTGTAAGGGTTTATGGTCTGTGAAGATTATAAATTTCCTTCCAAATAAATATGGGCGATAGTACTTGCAACTCCAGACAATTGCCAATAGCTCCTTCTCAATTGTTGAGTAATTTATCTCCGCTGGATTAAGGGTTCTAGATGCGTAACATATGGGATGGTTTCCCTGAGATAGTACTCCTGAAATCGCGAAATTAGAAGCGTCGGTGGTTAACTCGAAGGGTTTCGTAAAATTTGGATATGCCAAGACAGGTTCTGTTGTTAGAACATTTTTGCAAGTATTAACACACTCTATGAATTCTTTTGTGTGCACGATTTTTCCTTCTTTCTTAAGACATTGTGTTAAGGGTTTAGTTAGCTTTGCAAAATTCTGGATAAATTTTCGATAATATCCAACCAATCCCAAAAATGATTTTAGTTCGCGTTGCGTTTTTGGAAGTGGGTATTTTTGTATTGCCGTGATCTTATTTTTGTTTGGTTTTATTCCCTCTGGTGTGACAATGTGTCCTAAAAATTCGACCTCTCGTCGCAGAAACTCACATTTATCGAGTTGAATTTTTAAATTTGCTTCACGAAGTTTTTTAAATACCAATTTTAAATTTTGAATATGTTCTGTTAGATTTGTACTGAACACGATTACATCATCCATAAATACCATACAAACTTTGTTTTGTAGATCTTTGAGTACTTCATCCATTACACGTTGGAATGTCGCTGGAGCATTTCTCAGTCCAAATGGCATTCTTAAATACTCATAGTGGCCATGTTCCACGCTAAATGCTGTTTTTTCTATCGAGTCCTTGTGTATTTCAATCTGGTGAAACCCACTCGCCAAATCGAGGGTAGAAAAATATTGGGCACGGCCCATTTTATCTAATATATCGTTAATGTTGGGTATTGGGTATTTGTCGGGAACACATTTGTCATTAATTTTTCTGAAATCGCAAACTATCCTCCATTTCTGTTGCCCTGACGCGTCCATTTTCTTGGGGACAATCCATATTGGTGATGACCATGGACTGCTGGAAGATCGAATAATTCCTTTGTCTAACATTTCATTTATTTGTTTTTTAACCTCTGCTTTGTGAACATATGGGTATCGATATGGTTTAACGTGCACCGGAATCTCGTCGGTTGTTTTGATTTCATGCTTAATTCTTGATGTAAAACTGAGTTGGTCTCCTGGTTTATAGAATATATCGGAAAATTCCGTACACAATCGATTGATAGCTAATTTTTCTTCGGTATTCATGTGATTCGTTCGAACTTGATTATTAATATTAAACGTTTTGTTATTACGATTTCCAAGATTTTGCGAGACTGCCTCAAGAGTATAAATTTCATACTTTGCAGGTTCAAAAGCCTCGACCTTTAGTGGTTCAGTTAAGGTTATTGAAACGGTCTTATCTGTGGGGTTTTGAATTTCAACGGTGGCAAATCCGTAGCGTGCACAGGTGACCATTGACGGAATGATCAGGTCGTTCATCTTCTGGGTATTTATAATAATATCCCCGTCGTTAACATTAACTGGTAATTTCTTCTTAATTTTACTGCATGGGTTTACCGAGAATGTAAAACTAGCTTCTGCAGGTGTTCTGTACTTAAAGGGAATTTCGATGTTTGCTCCAATCAATCGCTTGTTAATTAAATCAATGTTAAGATTCATATTTATAAGATCATTGAGTCCTAGAACGCCATCAAAATAATCATGAAAATCAAATAAAATAAAGCTGATTTCGTAGTCGAGACCAACTTCTGCGAGCGCGGAAATATTAGCTTGAAACTGCGTGCTTTCGCTACCTATGGCTGTTTTAATAGTATTGGTTGACCGAAATATACAGTGTGGAAAATAAGTCTCGGCAATGGTGGGTCTTAAAATTGATCGAAAACTGCCAGTGTCAATTAAAAGCTTGATGTTAAGACTGCTAATTTCAATGTATGGAAGGGCATTGTA
Source organism: Dendroctonus valens (assembly GCA_024550625.1). Classification (NCBI taxonomy): domain Eukaryota; kingdom Metazoa; phylum Arthropoda; class Insecta; order Coleoptera; family Curculionidae; genus Dendroctonus; species Dendroctonus valens. Next base: position 247,035 of record JAJTJO010000008.1, read on the forward strand.
TGAAGAAATGTTAATTTCTATTAGCTGTGTTCTTTCGTTGGGCTGGGGTCGCAAAAATTTCCATTTTCTTCGAGGACAGTATTTTGGGAAGTTCGAGGGTCTTGAAGCTCCTGGAAGTTGATTTGGTCTTCAAATTGATCAGAGTATGTTTCTGTTGACTGAGGGTAGTCAAGGTATTCTTGGTTATAAAAATATTCAAAATTTTGACAATACGGGTTTGTAGAATGATCTTCGTATTCGTTCGAATATAGTTCTTCAACTATCATTGGCTGTGGTGTTTGATAAAATGGTCTTTGGAAGTTATTATATTGAGAATTTAATCCATGTTTTCTGGTGGGGGTAAGAGAATTTCTGGAAATTCCTGACATGGGTGTAGGCCTTGGAAATTGATTTGGAGAGTTCTGATTGGGTCTGAATACATTTCTGGGCGGACCAAAAACATCTCTATTTGTGGGCCATTGTCTAGGGGGTGTTGGTCTACTTTGAATATTTACCGGTTGAGAGGGAAATGTCGGTTTAGTAGACGTGATTGAATTAGTGTGTTGATTAAGTTGAAAACCATTTGATTGGTTGTTGGCTTGATATTGATTATATTGCGGTTGGCTGTTACTAAACTGTGGGGTGGGGAAAAAGCTTTGCGCGTTTGGAAAATGTTGACGATAATAATTTTGGTTAAATCCAGGCTTAGTGAAACTTGGATTAAATTTTTGGGATTTTTCACTATTACGTAAAGTTCCATAAAGTCGCTCAAAATTCTCAAACTCTAAAACATAGGCCATCGCATCCTCAAGGGATTCTGGTCTTTTCAGATGCATATTATTTTTCAATGTGCCTGAGCATCCTGCGATAAACGTATTTAATGAAGTTTTCTCAAAATGATTAATGTTGCAAACTTTATCGCTAGTAGACATTTGGGTATCGTTACTGACACGCTGGACTACATTACTCCTAAGCAATTGCAACCTAGTACCAAAACTTATTAAATCTTCATTTCTATGAGGGCGGGTCCTTGTAAGTTCCTGAATTAAACAATCTACATCTCTTCGGTCAGAGAAGCACTGAATCAAAGCGGTTTTGAGATTATCCCAACTAAGAAGTTCTGATCGATTGCCAACCATAGTTTCGGCTTTTCCGATCAGTTTCTCATTAATACAATCCAAAATATGCTTGTTTAAATCAGCATCGTTTAGTGGTAGATATGTACTTATTAGGTTCTCGCACCTACTTAAAAATTTATTCAGGTAATTACTGTCACCGTCAAAGGATTTAATATTATCTAACTTTGATTTGAATAAACTCCAATTCATATTATTTTGGTTTGCAGTAGTCATTTTAACGCTGGTACTTACTGGTTTGCTAAGACGAATATTTTCTAATTGTTTGACAATATCGTCTACTTCACTCATAAATAAGCATAAACTTTATATTTCACTTTAAAAAATTACTATTTTTATGCTTTCTATTTTCTTAATTGAGAGAGAGAAAAAAAAATCAAACTAAACTATGTCTTCAATAGACTGACCTAACTTTAATTGTGTGTATGCGATACACGGCCCTATTACTATTCCTAATGAAATCTTTATACGGAAGATAGATTAGGATTGAAAGGAAAATGCACTTACGTTGATTCTTCCTTCCCGATTCTTTGGTGGAGTAGCCTCTGCCGTTGGTTCTGGAGATTGTGCTGAAGAGTTGAAGAACTCAAATAGCCGGAATCTTGGATACTGCTACTGCACAATCCTACCGACTGCGCCAATTATGAAACTTTAACGATATAATTCGTTTTTAAAAAGCTTTTATTATTACAACGACAATTTATTTAGCTACTTAATTCCACAACGTGGTTACAAAGAATGAGTTCTCATGCAAAACAGTCAAATGAGGAAAACACTTCTGCTGACTCGTGGAATGTTGGAGTATGGTGGTTTCCTAGTATTGTAGTTGCAGAGTCAGGTGGGTATGGCTATGTAACTCCCACTTTGTCTTTTATACAAGTAAAAAAACATGTAAGAACTTCTGCGTCACTTCTATTGCTAATCATAAAAGCACAAGGAAAGCCTTGTCGTAATTCATGAAGAATCATTAATGTAGTGAGCTCGAAATCATATTGATTGAGCCCGTGAGTTCCATCTATGCACAGAACATCAGTTCCATATTTTTTTAACATTGCTATTTGAGATTCATTCATAATTATTAACAAAAAATCATCAGTTTTTAATTGTGGGTAACCCTCGAGAATATGGTGTTGACGTTTATAAAAGAGCACGCAACAATCATTATTTTGTAATTCATTAACCCACATGTTAATGCTAATAGCATCATTTTGATGTTTTTTTACGTTAATATTTAAATCTATTTCAAAAAATTCCTGGGTTTCAGTCAATTTTATTGTTTATTATTCAATATGTTACAAATACGTTTCGGTGTCTTTCTCCACCATCATCAGTTTGTCTAAAATATATATTTACAGTTATCATCAATTTAAATAAAAAACTTTCACCAAAATTCACATATTAAAATACAAATCACACACATATTAAAAAGTACATTAAGAACATTGGTTTTCAGGTGATAAGTCACGACAAACATGTCTGGGAAAAGACTAGAATCTATTGTTTAGAGATTTAAATTTAACTTACGTGTCTAGTTGTTTCTACCTTCACATTTGACTGGTTATTGAATTCCCTATTTTATTCGATATCGAGCGAGAAAACAAAAAAAACTGTTTATACTTCGCCTTTTCTTTGCATTCTAGGAATTGCTCTGCAATTCCTCAATATCAGGTGTTTATATTTCACTTACCTGGTCCAATCAGTTCATGCATGCGATCATTTAATTAGTGTGTGATACACAGAGCTAAGATTGTCTGTGTCTGATCTAAAATTCATTGCATTCTGATGTTTTTTAATCTGTATCATTTCATCGATGCTTCTCTTATTACAGTTGTTTTCATTGATTAATATTTTTGTGATTTCTATATTATGCAGATCCCTTTTCGTTAGGAGATGTAGCCTCTTGATATCACCTTCTGCGGTTATAGATTCACGAACTTCATCCAATATTGAATCAAACGGTATATTAGATGAAATCTTCAATGCTATGTCATTTTTTTCACTTTGATTAAGAGTCAGATGTCCTAAGTTATTTTCATATCCAATGTGTGTTTTATTATATCTAATTCACTTCAAATTATCAGTCAGGAAAATATACGCAACGATGATTATATCTAATGCTAACATTTCTATTAGTTTTAGTTTTAGCTACTATTATTGCTGGACAGAATCCATTAATTTTGTTTGTCCCTTGAAATTTTATATTTCTTTTTCCTCTACTCTCAGAAATAAAGAATCCAGACCTATGACACTCATAATAAACTGTTGTAGTATCTTTGGTTTTGTGGGATCCCCTGCTTTGAATAAACTTGGAATTTGTTTCCGCCTCAACTTTTTCCTTCCATAGTTTGAATTCAGTTTTGGATGTAAAACTCATACACTGATTATCCATCAGGACATTGCAGTTTTTCGAAAATGTTTCCACTGACACACGCCACAAATATGTAAACTTTTAGCATACTCAACATTGTGTTCCTTGCGTTCATGTTTGCTGAGGCTAAGTTTATTATTGTATTTTTTATTGCAAACAGAGCATGCATACTTGCGATCAGGTAAAGGACAGATTTGATCGACTTTATCGGGATGTTCCTTTTTAACATGCCTCCTAAAATAGAGATTATGTAATATTATTATAAGTGTAATATACTAAAATTAATTTCAAGTCGGATGTTAAAAGGGAGTGGCCAATGTTGGTTATTAACTCAAAAACAGTTGAAAATAAATATGAAACATTTGTATCGAATAGGCCTAGAATGTTCCGAATAGCCCGAATATGCAATAAAAAGTGCGGCATTTCATTTTAAAAAAATATTTGAATTTGAGACACTCTGTATCGATTGGTATTATCTTAAAATAAACTAGGCATTAATATCTACAACTTTTGTATTTAACATTTTTCTCTAAATTTTAAATTACATTCAAAAATAGCTCAAAAAAGTTCAATGAATGACCCTGTACATATAATATACAGACAATGATAATATTATATGAATCTTATAATAACACTTGATACTTTTATCTACATTCTACTTACCGTAATGTGTTTAGTAATCCATACTCATTTCCGCACTCTGAACACTGCATTATTATTATTATTATGAAAAACTCACCAAGAACTAAATTTCGTAAATAAACACAATAATAGAAAATCCACAGAACATCCCCCTAGAGAAGTGTTCTGTGAGAAAATCTTATTTCTGATTGGTTGCCACAAAACGTCAAATCACGATACGTCAACGGTACCATCATGCCGTGTGCTCCGGCTATCCACTTGCCCTAAGGCCCAAATGTATAAACGAATCTAAAGCCAACACTCAGCTCATATTCCGCAAAGTCTAGATGGGTCTCAAGCCCGACGTATGTCATGGAACGAACGTTCCTTTCATCTCGGAGATCCGTTTATAAAACGAAAGCTGTAGCAATTCTTGTTGTTAAGACTCTCCTCATACTCAACCATCGTTTATAAATACGGGTTTAATTTATGCGTTGGAATACGGGTGTCGTTACTTTAGGCTTTAAACATTTTGAATTATTTGCAACTGATTAGTTTTTTTGAAGTGATATATTCTTATGACAGCGTGAATCGGTTGGAATGCGTTACGGCGCCGTTATGTCTGGCCGTCCCCACCCTGTAGACTCTTGCTTTCTCTCTCGCACGTTTACGGCGATTCAGCAGACATCGCCACTCGGCTGGCGAACATTATACATGCGCGAACCTTAACGTTCCATTAAGATTTCATTTTACTTGGACAAAACTACTAGAAATTACCATTCATTCTAAGTGGATATTTTAATGTTGATTTTTGTTCTGATTGAGCGCCTTCTTAAATAAGAATGAGAAGTGCTGAAACTGAAGATACTACACGTCAAATGGTGGCCATTGGGTCAATGATGCCTCATCCGAAAGTTGATAGTTCCGGAGATACAGTGTGTTAATAGTCGTAATTTTAATTCGTTTTTTATTACATTATTCTGCAAATATATGTGTTAGGAATTTAAAATTCACTCCATATACATTCCTGGGTTTCAGTAAATTTTATTGTCTATTATTTAAAATGTTACAAATACGTTTCTGTGTCATTCTCCACCATCATCAGTTTGTGCGTATAGTTGTTTCTACCTTAACATTCAACTGGTCACTCAAGACCAGTGATCAGACTCAGAGTGTCATGTTAAGGTAGAAACAACTATACGCACAAACTGATGATGGTGGAGAAAGACACCGAAACGTATTTGTAACATTTTAAATAATAAACAATAAAATTGACTGAAACCCAGGAATGTATTTGGAGTGAATTGAAGTACAGTCAGGAAAATATACGAAACGGAATTTAAAATGTTGAAACGGTAGGTTTATTTAGATGGCTAATAAGATGTGCGTTGCAATTTCTGCGTTGCTCACAAGAGCGTAACTTGCGACCAATATTGCTGACATTTAAAGTAATAACTTTTCAACTTACATATGTATAAGATCAAATTTTGTTCAAAATCTAAAACAGCAATCATTACTACACAAATTTAGTATTCTTGTCTCATATCGATATTTCGATCTGTTTTCGAGAAGAAGGCGTTTTTATAATACGTACAGATTCAAAGCGACAGAAATAAATTTGCACGGCAGTTGCTCTATTTAATACTGCTTCGTTGGACTGCATAGCTGTCTAGCGTATTCGATGCATTTTCTGTGCAACCACATCTCTAACACTTCTAGGCGATTGATCGCACCAGCCTTTCGAGTTCAGCTCTCAGCTCCATACAACACGGACCAATTATAACATTTGACCCTTCTTTGACATAATTTTGGGTTTAAGTGGTCGTCAGAGAAAAATGATTTCATTCTCAGAAAAGTTGTAGAGCTGTTTCAATTCTGCGCTTTATCTCATCATCAGGGTCTAGATGTTCTGTGTTATGGTTGTTGGTTTATCTGTAGGGAAGCATCGGCGTGCGGATGACGACTGCATATCACAAATTTTGTCTTATTGATATTTACCTTCAAACCCATTTCTCTTCCTGTCGTGTGTACACTATCCAACAACTCTTGAAGGTCCTGGGTACTATCGCATAAGATGACCGTGTCGTCGGCATATCGAATATTATTGATCAATTCAAATGTATTCCTGGGTTTCAGTCAATTTTATTGTTTATTATTTAAAATGTTACAAATACGTTTCGGTGTCTTTATCCACCATCACCAGTTTGTCTAAAATATACATTTTACATTTATTATCAATTTAATTTAAAAAAAACTTTCACAAAATTAACATATTAAAATTCAAATCACACACATATTAAAAAGTACAATTTGGGACCTTGGTTCTCAGGTGATGAGTTGGGATAAACATGTTCGGAAAAAGACTAGAATCTATTGTTTAGAGATCTAAATTTGACTTACATGTCTAGATGTTTCTACCTTTACATTTGGTTGGACATTGAATTACCTATTTTATTCGATATCGAGCGAGGGCCCGAAAAACCTGTTTATATTTCGTCTTTTCTTTGCATTCTTGGAATTGCTCTGTAATTCTTCAATATCTGCTGTTTAATTTTTATTTACCAGGTCCATTCAGTTCATGCATGCGATCATCTAATTAATGTGTGATACACAGAGCTAAGATTGTCTGTATCTGATCTGAAATTTATTGCATTCTGATGTTTCTTAATTTGTATCATTTCATGGATTCTTCTCTTATTATAGTTGTCCTCATTGATCAATATTTGTGTGTTATCGAAATCAAAATCATGCAACTTTTGTTGTGCATGTTGTGCTAATGCTGTTGCATTTTCATTAACCTTTCTTAAGCTATACTTATGTTCGTATATTCTTTTCTTTAAATATTTCCCTGTTTGTCCTATGTGTGTTGTCACAGTTCAAACAGTCAATCTTGTATATTACGTTAGGTGTGTCCAACTTATCGCTTCTAGGCTTAAATTTTGTAAAACACTCTTTTGCCAAGTTGTTTTTAGTTTTTTCCGCTATAGTAATATTATGCGGTTTTCAAACATTTTTTATTTTTGTGTTGATTTCTGGTATGTGCGGTAATGATACATACTTGATTTCACCCTCTTTTTTTTCTTTTTTATATTATTTATGTTGTTCCATTTATTTGCATTGTATATTTTATTAATTCTTTGTTTTATAATTGGTTCGAAGAATTCTTTGGGATAGTTGTTCATTATTAGTACCTTTTTTATTTTTTCAAGATTTTTTGTCTGTATCCACAATGTGCTAATTTTATCGCTCTATCAGTAAGAGCTGTTACCACACTTTTTTTATATTGTATAGGTGCATATGATTGGTAATTCAAGTATCTACCAGACCACACATCCTTTGTGTACCAGTTTGTTTTTATTTCCCCATTATTGTCATACATAACCGTCATGTCCAAAAAGTTTAATGATCTGTTTTTGTCCTCCTCAATGGTGAATTTAATGGTTTCATGGAATGCATTAAACTTATCTAGTGTGGATCGAACTTTTTGGTTTGGCAGGCACATTATGCAGTCATCCACGTATCTTTTAAAAAATCCGCACTTAAAGTCTAAATCAGGTATTAGTTTTTCTTATCACATTAGGGACTCATGGAGCTTCTGCGAATTTATAAAAAAACAGAAGATACCTGAGAACCATCGCCTAATATCGCTTGATGTGGTATCGCTATACACAAACATCCCGGTAGATTACTCAATACAGTGCATAAGAAATAAATGGTCTGAAATTGGGGAACATACATCATTGCCCGAAGGTGAATTTATTGGGGCGGTAGAGCTGTGCCTTAAGTCCACGTACTTCCGGTACGAGGACAATTTCTATTCACAAATATATGGAGTAGCTATGGGGTCCCCCATAGCTGCAACAATTGCAAACCTTGTAATGGAAAGTCTGGAAGAAAAACTAATACCTGATTTGGACTTTAAATGTGGATTTTTTAAAAGATACGTGCATGACTGCATAATGTGCCTGCCAAACCAAAAAATTCAATACACACTAGATAAGTTTAATGCATTCCATGAAACCATTAAATTCACCATTGAGGAAGACAAAAACGGGTCATTAAGCTTTTTGGATGTGACGGTTGTGTATGACAATAATGGGGAAATAAAAACAAACTGGTACACAAAGGATGTGTGGTCTGGTAGATCCTTGAATTACCAATCATATGCACCTATTCAATATAAAAAAAGTGTGGTAACAGCTCTTACTGATAGAGCGATAAAATTATCACATTGTGGATACAGACAAATAAATATTGAAAAAATAAAAAAGGTACTAATAATGAGCAACTATCCCAAAGAATTCTTCGAACCAATTATAAAACAAAGAATTAACAAAATATACAATACAAATAAATGGAACAACATAAATAATATAAAAAAGAAAAAAGAGGGTGAAATCAAGTATGTATCATTACCACACATACCAGAAATCAACACAAAAATAAAAAATGTTTTAAGACCGCATAATATTACTATAGCGGAGAAGACTAAAAACAAATTAGCAAAAGAGTGAACTGATTGGACCAGGTAAGTGAAATGTAAACATCTGATATAGAAGAATTGCCAAGCAATTCTTAGAATGCAAAGAAAAGACGAAAGATAAACAGTTTTTTTGTTTCGCTCGCTTGATATCGAATAAAATATGGAAAATTCAGTGACCAGTCAAATGTGAAGTTGGTAGCAACTATATACGTAAGTCAAATTTAGATCTCTAAACAATAGATTCTAGTCTTTTCCCGCACATGTTTGTCCCGACTCATCACCTAAGAACAAAGGTCCCAAAGTGTACTTTTTAATATGTGTGTGATTTGAATTTTAATAGGTTAATTTTGTGAATGTGTTTTTTTTAATTAAATTGATAATAAATGTAAAATGTATATTTTAGACAAACTGATGATGGTGGAGAAAGACACCGAAACGTATTTGTAACATTTTAAATAATAAACAATAAAATTGACTGAAACCCAGGAAATTTTGAAATTATTTAAGATAGAGATTTATTTATATTTTTATTCTTTTCTTAATGGTTTAATTCGGGAGTTTCTTAGTAGGTTTTAAGTTTCTATGTTTAAATAAAAAGCTAAATCAAAACAAAACATGTTGTTTTTAATTCTTTTGGGGTAAATGTAAACATGAACCGAAATTAGTAATATGTTACACTCATTAAACAAAATATCAAATGCTTATAGTAGTAGTAAACATCTTTATTTCTAAAGATGTTTACAACAAAATATCAAATGCTTATTTTTACCTCGTTACTTTTATTTTATAATATATGGTTCAAGTTTTAGATGTTTACGAATACCCCGAACTTGTTGGGTAAATGTAAACATTAACAACTTCTTTTAAATATTTATTAAATATTTTTTATATTTATTTATTAAAAGGCTGTTGTATTCAAATGCAAAACCTTAAATATCTTCATTTAAAATAAAACACACTTACACCATGTTCAAAGAAAACAGTTCAGGTACGTTGAAGTACTATTTTAAACCACAGCAGAGCAACTATTTTATATAGTCCATATTTAATTACTCATAGCTCGCCTGGTTAACGGGCACCATGTTAGATGGCCGTGTAATATAATTTCTAATCACTATGGCAACATCGATTGTCACCGGTTGACAGTTGCAGACACAGATCATATACCATATACTTTTGTAAAAGTATCTGGCACAGATCACAGATCTTCGGTGATCTGTGGTTGCAGGTTAACGTAGCGCATACGCAAGAGTGTAGAATCGACAACGGGTGCGGTACAGATAAATTCCAAATAAGCTGAGATTTTCGTGTTTTGACTGGAAAGTTGTTCTCAAAACTCTTTTCCAGGGTAAGCTACTGATTTTTCTTCGTACATACATGACCGTTTGGAGAAATATTGACCTGCAGTTGTGCATATTAAAGCGATATGAACTGCATTGATTTGTGTATGAGATCAAAATGGACGTTTTTCTTTGTGCGTGGGATGCACTATTTATCATTAATCTTTCCTTATTTATTCTTTTCATTGCTGTTGTGGTGAAAATATTTCATGATTTTAATGTTAGTATCTTTCTTGTTTTTTTGGTTTCGGTGTCAATTTTTCGATTTTTTTCGGCTCTTGTGTGATTTCACGCTTAAAATGTCAATATTTTCTACATGTGATGTGATAAGATTCCAAGAATGTGTATCTGTTTTAGGTGTGAGTAATTTGCCAGCTATTCGTTATGAGTTACCAAAGCAGGACAAGTAAGTACACATTTTCGTTCAATTTTATTTGCCTTGTTAATGCTAATTACTAGTAATGTCTTGTTTTGATGCATGAAAGTGTAATGTTACTTTATGGACCTAGAAATCAAGCATCTACATCCACTATCTACACACACAAATTACATTTCATTTTTTTGACTAAATTTACTATAACATATTGCACCTAGATCACAAACAACCTGCATGTGCAAGAAAACTATGACTGGATAATTTAATTTTGTAGTAATGCTTCCAACAATAAAAAGAAAACAAACAAAAACATTACAAAAGAATAACTATTCAATAAAGAGAAGCTCTCATTTAAAATCAGAATGAAAATAAGCCTATTAAATAAAATAAAGACCAAAGCTTTATAATAAAATGCTGAGAATTATGAGTAAATTGTATCATATCATTTTGATCATATACACTCACATTTACGTGAATTAGTAAATAACTGGCTTACACTACGGCAAACTTTTTATGATTTGAAGCAGATGTTATGCTAATTGGAAAATAATTGTATAGTTTTGAACCTAAACTTGTCACAAATCATTGGTTGAAATCTCTAAAAAGGAAACAACTAAATTCTGAAACAAGTGGGTTTTTCGAGTTTTTTGGCCGTCGTTCGGTAGAATTTCTTCTTGACGTTTCGCAAGCACGTGCGGCTTGCATTTTCAGAAGTGGTTTGCTTGAACGCTTACACTGTTCTGATGCCGCACGTGCTTGCGAAACGTCAAGAAGAAATTCTACCGAACGACGGCCAAAAAACCCACTTGTTTCAAGGAATGGCCTCGAAAGTCTATCTCTTTTGAACTAAATTCTGGTTAGATATTTGTCTAGTTTGGTATGTGTGTTCGAGTTTTGTTTATAAATTTTTCCTATTAATAGTTAGCAGTTATTGATAATTGATTGATCGAATGTCAATGTAAATGTAAAGATGAATGTAAAAAAACGTGAAGTATAAGTAAATATAGTCAGAGCAATATAAATTAATAATAGTATTGTATGAAATATTATATATCTACGTTAACTCAACCATTCATAACTAAGTAGTGCTAGATTATACACCCTGAAACTATTTATAGAACTGTAAAATTCATATCAATGAATGAAGGTGCGGAAACAGATTCTCCATAAACCGTATGCATTAGTCATTGTTGTGGCCGATAAAACTACCCGCCTTAAGTCCACAAGCCGGTTCGAAATAAAAAGCTAAAATTGCTTTACTCCTTTAATAGACAGACAAAAACACTCCAAACATACGAACAACTGAACTCTACTATATTCACCAAAAAAAGGGTGTGGTATTAACAAGAAGAACCCGATCGCTGTGCGCATATGGGCCTTACCCTTCTTATGGCCCTTAACCTACTCACCCACTAACGGGATTTTAAAAAAACAAAAAACGATTAACTCGACAGACGTGGAGGGCTGATTCTTGACAGTGGTGAATCATAGTGGCTCTAACAGTCATGTTAAGTAGTTCCAATCATACTTTTTTATTTTAATTGTCACTATGAGCAGTACGTAGATACCTACTACAGTAGCTCTCGGACGTAGTGAATAATTGTGTATGTTTTCCTGACCGTATTTCAAAATTAATTCATTCAATTGAAATTCCTAGGTTCCAGTAAATTTTATGGTTTATTATTTAAAATATTTTACAAATTCGTTTCGGTGTTTTTATCCACCATTATCAATTTGCCTAAAATATACATTCACAAATCGTCATTAATTTAAAAACAAGAACTCTGTTAAAATATACAAATTACAAACATATTAAAATCGTTTGAATCTCTTGGGATCACAGGTGATGAGTCAGGACGATCATGTTCGGGAAAAGACTAGAATTTATTGTTCAGAGCTTTAAAATTTACTTACATGCATGGCTGTTTCCACCTTCAACTTAGGCAAGCAAAAAAATTTATTTTGTCTAACATCGAGCGAGAGAATAAAAAACTGTTTATAACATTTGGCATTTTTCTTCGCATTCTGAGGATATCACTTTTGGTCTGCATTTCTTCAATATACCAGGTGTTCATATTTTATGTTTTCAGTTAATTAGTGTATGATATGCAGAGCTAAGATTGTCTGTCTGATCTAAAATTCATTGCATTCTGATGTTTTTTAATTTGTATCATTTCATGGACTCGTCTCTTATTATAATTGTCTTCATTGAGTAATATTTTTGTGTTATCAAAATCAAAATTATGTAACATTTGTTGTGCATGTTGTGCTAATGCTGTTCCATTTTCGTTAACCTTTCTTAAGCTATATTTATGTTCGTATATTCTTTTCTTTAAATATTGTCTTGCTTGACCTATGTATGTGTTGTCACAGTTCAAACAGTCAATCTTGTATATTAGGCGTGTTTAATTTATCACTTCTAGGCTTAAATTTTGTGAAACATTCCTTTGCTAAGTTGTTTTTAGTTTTTTCCTGCTATAGTAATATTATGTGGTTTGAAAATATTTTTTGTTTTTGTGTTAATTTCCGGAATAAACGGTAATGATATATACTTCATCTCACCTTCGTGTTTTTATTATTATTATTATTTATGTTGTTTCATTTATTTGAATTGTAAATTTTATTTATTCTTCGTTTTATGATCGGTTCGAAGAATGATTTGGGATAATTGTTCATTATTAGTATCTTTTATATTTTTTCAAAATTGTTTGCTCTATATTCATAATGTGCCAATTTAATCGCTCTATCAGTAAGAGCCGTTATAACACTTTTTTATATTTTAGAGGTGCATATGATTGGTAATCCAAGTATCTACCAGACCATACATCCTTTGTGTACCAGTTTGTTTTTATTTCCCCATTGTTGTCATACATAACCGTCACATCTAAAAAGTTAATAGTTGTCTTTGTCCTCTTCAATGGTGAACTTAATGGTGTTATGGAAGGCATTAAATTTAACTAGTGTGTATTGAATTTTATTGTTTGGCAGGCACATTATGCTGTATCTTTTAAAAAATCCACGTATCTTTTAAAAAATCCACACTTAAAATTCAAGTCAGGTATTATTTGTTCTTCTAAACTTTCTATTACGAGGTTTGCAATCGTTGCTGCTATGGGACACCCCCATAGCTACTCCATATATCTGTGAATAGAATTTGCCCTCGTACTGGAAGTAATTGGACTTAAGGCACAGCTCTACTGCCCCAATAAATTCATTTTCGGGTAATGATGCGTATTCCTTTTTTTCTGACCATTTATTTCTTATACAATCTATTGAGTAACCTACCGGGATGTTTATGTACAATGATACCACATCAAGTGATATTATGCGATGGTTCTTAGGTATTTTTTGTTTTTTTATAAATTCGCAAAAACTCCATGAGTCTTTAATGTGATACTGTGACCTTCCCAATACATTACTCAACACTGCTGATAAACAATAAAATTGACTGGAACTCAGGAATTTCAATTAAATGAATTAGTAGTGAATAATATACAGGCTGTTCCATAAATATTCCAGGAAAGTATAATCGGTGGTTGGGGATATCGAAACAAGTATTTTTGTATCATAAACATTTGCCCGAAAAAGCAATGTAATTTTAACCCCTAAATCTCCAATATAGGGGTTAAAATTATAATTGTATTTTGTTGTCATCACTCACAGTTTTTGAGATATTTGCCTCAATTTTTAAATGTAGTAGGTAAACGACATAAATAACTCATTCATGTTCAAGTGCCTCTTGTTTTATTGGTGGTGGTAGGCGACACCGATTTATTATTAATTATTTGGCAAATAACTTGAAAACGGTGGCATATACGAAATAAGTGCAGCAGATAACAAAGTTTCCAAATTTAATCAAAACAAGTTTTTAAATTTCAGTAGTGCATAGCAAAATAGTTCGGGCTGGTAAAAGGGGACATGGCCCCAAAAATATCTCCTACAATCTGATAACTTAACTAGATCTGAAAATTCAAATAAAATTGCTTGTATCCGGAAAAGGCTGCGTTTTCGGGCGTATGTTTATGAAGCGACAATACTGGTTATGCTGTACTTTACTACTTCTAAATGTTTGTCGGTATACATATAGAAAAACAGCGCCAAACCTAAATGTTTGGAAAGGACCACACGCAACCTCTTTAGGCGCTATCCGCTCAAGAAATAATAAACAGTAAAATATTCAAATATTCGGGCGGATCCTAAACCCTGAAAATCCCTAACATGAATCGATTGGCAAAAATAATTTGTGTAAATTTTTAAATATGGAAAAACTGCGAAATCTAAATAGTTGGCCTGATTCACTCACAGCCTATTAAGGCTCTATCCGCCACTGGCAAAGTTATGTTCAACTTACCGAAAGCTGCATCGTGCCACCTGGAAATAAGGAAAGAAAAATATTCTTTTGTATAACAGAAACTTAGTGCAAAACCCAAAAGTAATTTTATTTGAATGGAAATAAAACGAAATGGAGAACTCAATAAGACTTCAATTGGTTCTCGGAAAACTATAGACAGTTCAGGCTAAGGGTTTATAGATTAATAATGCTCAATCATCCTCAATTTTTGCCTATTAATCTTCAAAAAGCACACACTACACTTGAACACACTGAATATCCACACGAAGTTGAAAATAAATGTGGATTAAATTCAGCAGTTAACAGTCTAGATGATCTACCGCACTTGCCTAAGTGGAACCAAATCGCTCCCCGTTTATGAGCAATGAACAGACGACCTATTTCGCTCGTTTCCCATGATAAACGGAACTAAATCTTCAGCTTTTCGAAAAAACTTTGGGTCGTTTCAACTTGATATGTTGTGAGAGGCTGTACAATTAGCAGATCCAAAAGTAGTCACGAAAACCCAAATAAAGCAAATAATGGTATGGTTTGTGAATGCATCACTTTGATTGCCCTATTAAGAGCGACGGAATATTTAACTTGATTTTCACACGAGCTCTCAGATCAAACTTTTGCTCTGTTTTTATGAAACTTTCAGTTCATGCAGCTTGATATGTTGTGCAAAGTGACCTAAAAGCCAAATTCACGTTCGAGCCAGATCATGATTTATGAATGATTTCCTCTGCTCGCATTATTGAAAGCGACGTAAAAATGAACTTGATTTTCACACAAACTCTCAGATCAGACTCTTGCTCCGTTTTTATGAAACTTTCAGTTCATGCAGCTTGATATGTTGTGCAAAATGACCTAAATGCCAAATTCACCGAGCCTTCCGAGCCAGATCATGATTTATGAATTATTTCCTCTGGTCGCATCATCGAAAGTGACTGAATAATTAACTTGATTTTCACAGGAGCTCTTAAATCAGACTTATTTTTTATTACTTTATTAGATATTTATATCAGTGTAGTGTTATTTGACGATCGTGAAATATACTAAATAATACTTCAACATACATGAGAAAATCCTTACGACACTCCAGATTGTTATGAATTTTACTTCCAACTATATTTATTTTATCTCGGGCGTGAGTTAGAGCAAGAGCTAGTACTTTGCGGCTAGTGAACAATTTTTGGAACGCTCAATGGACAATACAAAATTATGCACACTCAAATTCAACTGCACAACTAATGTATTTAAACAAGTTAACAATTTTACTGAGAGTAATAAAGGTAAAAAAAAATATATAAATTTACTTAGAGTGTATCACTCGGATATTTTTGGTAGCACCCTTAATCTATGGATACCTTAACTTCAATCAAGCCTGGATGGTGAAGGGGAAGGACCCTGAGGGGGACCTGCTGGAGTGATCACTTCAGTCAGTGGCCTCGCAGGTCTTCCAATGGGGATCGGTCGTGATCATAAATAAAAATAAAAAATCCACAGTAAAGGGGTACCAAATAATTAAGGAAATCACTCAGGTCCGACTGTGAATCGCAATTAAAGTAAAAAGAAACAAAATGAACTGAATGCAGTCGAACTTGAATGTTTCAGCACAAGCAGTTAACTATAAAACGTTATTAATTCTTATCATAAAAAAATTACTGTCATAAAAAAACTGATAAAAAAAACCACAAAAGTCTTCACCAAAAGTTGGGCGCCAGCATGCTTCCAAGTAGCATACAACTTCTACCCAAAATAGAAAACTCCAGAACCAGCCTCCACGTCAAAAATCCAAAGGTCCCGCTGAAGTTCCCCAAAAGAGCTGGTTTTGAATTGCTCCTCGGATCTCGGATCAATTCCACGTGGTCATAACGGCCATCATGGATTCGTCTATCTGGTTCTTGGGTCTCAAAACTTCACTCGGCGACTCTTGCAAACCTCTTGCAAACCATCAATCAAGGCCTCTTGCAAGCATCATCAATAAATTTCTCGATTCTAAAATTTGTAAAAACCGACCATGCGGTAGCCCTGAACACAATGAAAATCTCAAAGCCCGACCGTGCGGAACAAACTCAAAAATCGACCTGCCGATCTGATCGTCACCGCCTAATTCTTCTTCAACCACCAAAAATCTACCGTTACACCAGTAGAAGTTTTTCCTCCCCCCAACCTTCCGTTGGAGCAGGAATCAAAAATCACCAATTTCATTGGCCCTAACGGACACGTGATCCCGCAATCTACCAAACTTTTTTTTCACCTGCGATAAGAATCGAAACTGCGATAAGAATCGCCAAATTTGCTAGATTCGGATTTTACAGCCAAAATTTAATTCTATGATGAAAAAACCAAAACAGATATGCTTGGCAAATAACTTGCACACGCATACCCAGGTTGAAAACAAATTAACAGGTTTACGGCAAAATATTTGCACGTAACAAGATATAGGCGGATAAAATAAATTTACTAATGAAGGTAATTTCTAATTACAAAGTAAGTGTTCAATTTCTGGAAGTAATTGAAACACGTTCGCATCCCTTGTCTATAAGGAAGTGACTTTTGTTCTCTTTTCATTTCGACCCTTCTAACAGATAGAGGGCGACACAAACCCAAAGTACTTCATTTGATAAATCTTCGTTTGATTATTTGTACATTTCTAACAGTAAGTAATAAAAGTAAGTTACAAAGTAATTCTTATTGCATATTTCCAATACCGGTTAATATAGACTATCACTCAATTCATTATTGGGACACTTATGAGAAATTTCAATGTGTCATCAAAATTTCTGAATCATTCTACATGTGAAAGTTGTGGACTTTGGTTTTTTATCGTCATCAATGGATATTTACATTTTTGAATCAAGTTCAATCTAATATTCTGTTCAAATCGCGACATAATTATCAAATAATACAAGATTATAAAAGGTGTTCAAAGATTTCATCATCCATTTGTTGATGGCAGTACCAGTATTTTATAGTATACACATTACCTAGGTGCAATTATGTTTATTTTGTAAGTCAATAGTATGCAATATCATAAAATAAATAATTGCTAATAAAATTAAATAAAGGAAGAAAACCAAAATTATTTTGTAGATTTATGAAATAAGTACTAAATTAATTGCGATGTGTACGTCAACAATTAGGAAGCGTAGTGAATGCCTTATTAATGAATTTATCGTTTTTTTGCTCCGTTTGTCTTATCTATTAAGTTGTGTACAACTTCGTAAAAATGTATTAATCTGGGTTTATTCTCTTCATGAATCAAACCAGTCTTCAACTATCTACCTGGAAATGAATTGTTTAGAAAGAATATTTTGTTGAAAACGATCTCAAATTTGCTTATTTCACAATATTGGTAAACTAATGTCGGATGTGTTGACTAATGCTAATTACTTTTTTTATATGAATTTTGATTTTGGAAACCAGGTCGATTTAAAGATGAGGCAATTTTTTATATGTTACAAATGTTTTTATATATAAAAACATTTTAAATTCTTTTTTTTTTTAGAATTCTCATCTCCTCTCTGTAGCGCTACAACCCAGGGTGGGTCTTGGCAGGCTTTACAATGTCTCCATCTATCGCGATCCATCATTATTTCATCTGCATCATCGATATTTAAGGTTTTTAAATCTGATATATAACCTTTCCAGTGCATTTTTGGTCATCCGGGTGGTCTTTTCCCGTCTGGTTTCTTTTCCCACACCAGTTTGATCATTCGTTGGTCCTCTTGTCTTTTAAGTTGACGGCCGGGTCTTAGCCTTTCTGATTTTATTACTTTAACTATGTCTGGTTGGTTATAAAACTGTTCCAGCTCTCTATTTGTTCTTATGCGGTACTGTTGTGTGGTGTCGTCTTTTGTTGGTCCATATATTCTTCTCAGTATTTTATTTCTGAAATTTTAAGCCGGTTTTTGTTCTTTTTATTTCTTTCGTTTTTGTTAATGTCCATGTATCCCAGGCATACGTCGTAATGGGTGTTAGAATTGTTGTGTAGGTTTTAATATTCGTGTATTGGTATATGTTTTTGGATTTTATTACACTTCGTACGGCAAAAAAGGCGTAGGGCAAAAAAGCACTTGTATTATATTATTTAATTTCTGTGTCATGTTATTATTTGAGGTGATTTTGTTTCCGAAATATTTAAATTCTTTAACTCTTTCAAAATTATAATCGTCTATGGTAATATTTACCCAATTCTGTCTCTTCGCTCTGTTATTGATGCCATGTACTTTGTTTTTTCTTCATTAAGGTTCGGACTAATACGTCGAGCAGCACGTTCCATCTTAAAAAAAAAATCTTTCATACTAATAGTTGCACTTCATCCTAAATCTAAGTCGTCTGCGAAGACCATCATCAAGTGAGGGCCCTGATTTCAGAATAGTGACGTCTGCGTGTCCACTTTTCTTACAATCCTTTCCAGAGGGATTTTAAAGAGTCTGCATATTGACATGGAGACAAAAATGAAACCTGGACAAATAGCGACATCCAAAAAACAAGTATTTTCGCTAACTTACAGACAAAGGCATACTCATAAGCAGAACAGACTGCATTAAGATCCGTAACAAGAATAAGACATCTTAAATAACAATATGTCAACAAATTAGAGAGACTGATGCAATTACAACCAAATAGCAAGACAACGCCCAGAATGCAATGATTATATGAATCGTACACTTTGTATTAGAAGACAGAACAGACAATCCCCTTTCTTTTTCCCAACAACTCTTCCAGAACAATTACAAATACAATTGAATTAACCAGGAATTATAGAATATTCAATATGTAGATGTAATATTAGTATAATCTTAGATTCGTTTTTAACTTTAATATATCATGTATATATCCATTCAACGGCAGAAAGACCGATTGGATCGATAACCTGTTTCTGAAGGAATAAAGGTTATTTATAAATATTTATTTAATTTACATTTACTTTGTTTGTTTCAGTGCCCTATCAAGGTGCAGCAGCAGACATGCCGAAGGAACAGTCGGTTTTGGCTTGGCAACACAGCAACTACATGGGTGATTCAGGAATACACTCGGGGGCTCAAACCCAAGTCCCTTCTTTGACCGGAAAAGAAGAAGAAGATATGGATTTATTTGATTTAGATCAGGTAAGTTACAATAAAATGTTTTTTTCTATTGTTGCACTTTTCTCATGTGCTAACGGCAGTGTTGCAACAAATAGAAAAATTCTTAGAATAACGTTTTTTAAACGTAGGGAAGCTATTCAGGATTTACTCAAGATCAGGTCGACGACATGAACAATCAACTGAACCAAACGCGTTCTCATCGTGTTCGAGCGGCGATGTTCCCAGAAACTTTAGAAGAAGGTTTGTATTTCTCACTTTTTCTTTCTTGTTTCTCAGATTTATAATAGGCATTGTTCATTCGAAATGTTAATATTTTCATCATTATTACAAATCAAGAAACACGTCAACTCAATATTTACAATTGTAGTCAAAAAAATAGTTACGAACAATAATCAAACGGTAAACCCTCAAAAGTGAATCGTATATATAATCCAAGAAAAATCGAAATATTTTTATCTCACGTGCGTAGTTTCATAAAAATGCAGTCTATCGTATTATATTTATTTAAAATAGTCGTATTGTCGTAAAATGTACGAGTTGAGCTGGTTCACATTTATGCAATCTACCTAAAATTGAAAACAATGTTTGAGATATCAATAAATTTGGCGCTTGGGCGTTCAACCCATTACATAAAGTTTTACGTGAAAGATATCAAAATAATTTATACGTTGTTTTATTCAAGGTTAAGACTGAACTTTTTAGACTTTTTAATACTTTCAATTTCAATTATAATTTTATCCTCGTATTGAATAGTTTTAGTGGTTTTCCGAGATTTGTTCAACAGGCTCATGTACACTCTGTAAAATTGTGATTTTTTTCTACTACCTTTCTTAAACTAAAACGTAACTTTAAAACTAACTAAAGCAAAGCCCCAACAATTGCGTGAAAACGACTGGTGTAATTGCAACTGTAATAAGTTTTTCATAAATAAAAATGAATGCGTTGATCTTTTTGCAACTTGTGTAAGAATATCTCTCGATAATTAACTTTACGGAGTATCTAAAATTCTTAAAGATCGAATAAATACAGGAATCGTATTACTTCTGCAACAACTGCACTTCGTTGAGTTCTCACCTTTTTTTGTTTGGTTTAAGTTGTGTCTGTAGCCCAAACTATGTAATTGTAGACCCTTGAAATCCAATAAGGTCTCTCTTTTTTGGTTACCATTCTAAATGTGTACGGTACAGATCTTTTTAAAGTATTCTTATTTTCGTTTTAAAGGTCTGGAAATTCCCTCTACCCAATTTGAAGCAAACCATCAAACAGCTGTTCAACGTCTAGCTGAACCCAGCCAAATGTTAAAGCATGCGGTGGTAAATTTGATTAATTACCAAGATGATGCTGAACTGGCCACAAGAGCAATTCCTGAATTAATAAAGTTACTGAACGATGAAGATCAAGTTGTTGTGTCTCAAGCAGCTATGATGGTGCATCAGTTATCAAAGAAAGAAGCATCTCGGCATGCTATAATGAATAGCCCTCAAATGGTGGCAGCTTTAGTTAGAGCTATTTCGAATTCCAATGATCTTGAAACAACAAAGGGTGCTGTTGGTACTCTGCATAAATTATCACACCATAGGCAAGGTTTATTGGCTATTTTTAAAAGCGGTGGAATACCTGCTTTAGTGAAACTCCTAAGCTCCCCAGTGGAGAGCGTTTTATTCTATGCCATCACCACTTTGCACAACCTATTGTTACATCAAGATGGTTCAAAAATGGCTGTTCGACTTGCTGGAGGTTTGCAGAAAATGGTGGCACTCCTGCAACGAAACAATACAAAATTTTTGGCTATTGTAACGGATTGTCTGCAGATTTTGGCGTATGGAAATCAGGAAAGCAAACTTATTATTCTAGCATCACAAGGGCCCATCGAACTGGTTAGAATTATGCGATCTTATAACTATGAGAAGCTGTTATGGACCACGTCTCGTGTATTAAAGGTAATACACATTTATATTACTAATAACATGCCTGATGGTTTGTACAGGAAAACGATTAGGCATTGCAAGTTCTTCTTCTGTCGATATTAGAGTACTTAACTACTGTTTAGAACGTTTTCTCAATGCAATATCGTTTACATGCACTACATATTCAGAGAAAACAAGTTTTGGTTTCAAAATTTCTACCTATTGTAATAAATCACACTTGTACCTGTCTGGTCCTCCTGATCATTTTGGATTCACAGTTTTTTACCGAATATTAATTAATTACTAACCAATAACATCAATGCGGTTCATTCTTTTAATCGGATTGCTGTTACAGGTACTTTCAGTTTGCTCCAGCAATAAACCGGCCATTGTTGAAGCTGGAGGAATGCAAGCGTTGGCTATGCACCTTGGCAATTCCAGTCAACGGCTAGTGCAGAATTGTCTCTGGACTCTAAGAAACTTATCGGATGCTGCTACTAAAGTTAACGGGTTGGACTCGCTATTATCCTCTTTGGTGCAAGTTCTTGCATCCTCTGATGTGAATGTAGTTACATGTGCTGCAGGTAAGGCGAACGAAATTTAATTTATTCCAAAAATGTTTCGCCAGGAACAGTATTATCCGAATTCATTCTTCGTACAAAAAAATCTATTTTTTCAAACATGATAGCTAATTCAGTCAAACAAGTCTTTTGTAATAAAGTGTGCATGTAATTCAGATAGATATACCAGCCCTAACAAATATATGTTCGGACAATGCGCAATGTGTAAAAAAATAACAATTTATATTTACTTCAAATATTTTTTTTGCTTCTACTGAAAATAGATTCATAATCTCTTTACGCAACATAAAGGCTGGCAATAGGAACATTTCTTTAATTCTATTTCTTCTATGTTATAAATTAGCAAAATTATAACAAACTTTAATAAGAAATAACGTTTTGGCATTGAATCCCCTAGAGTCTTGCATTACTCTGGTGTGAGCGAATTCCAAATTTCAGTTATTTCTGCCTTTAATGGAACTATACGCCGAGGATCGTTACGCAATGATTTCTTCATCTAATGCCATAAAGTTGCTATAACATTCAAGTCCGGACTGCTTGATAAAAGCAGATTTGCAATCCTCGATAAATCTTTCAAATTATGATCTCCAAACCACTTTTTAGTCGTCTTAACTGTGTGAGAAGGCGCACCTTCCTGTTGAAATATGCAACTTTTCCTTTATTTTGTTCCATGGTTGGAATGACGATTCTTGCCAAAATTTGTTAGTACCTACTTTTCTGCATTTACAGTTCTCATATTTCCCTTTACTACTCATACATCCCCATATCAGAACCCCTTTGGGGAAATTTTACCTCACGCTTTAGACAGTCTTTATTAAAGTACTTTTGTACAAATCGCTCTTCTCCGAAAATCCCCTACGCATACGTAAAATTTTGATTTCACATTTCCGGTTTCTAGGATTTTTAGATTTAGCTCAATTCAAATTCCTTTGCTTTTAGATAGCTTTGCAAATAGACGCCTTTGTTGCTGAATACTCTTGTTGTGTGGGGAGTTACTAGAAGACGGCATTGTTAAATGCAATTGTTGACTCCTCACGGCAGCAAGAGTTAGTTTCAGACCAGCAAACATCCTTTCAGCAGCTTCTATTTCTTCTATGGAACTTGCATGAAATAATGCTTGTTGAATTTCTTGAAGGAGCTTTTTCCTTCCCTTATCAACCTGTTGCGCTACATTATCATTATCTGGTCTAGTAGTAGTAGTGGTGCTAAGCGTCTTCACTAACGCAGAAACCTCTGCATTTTTTGACTTGATTCAATAACCAGGCTATTTACTAAAATAAACACGTAACCGTTTAAAAATAACGAAGACTTATGTATATAAAAACAAACAGCTATTACTGAACACGTTTAAAACTCGTAATTTCCATTTAAAAAATCAGTTTTTGCACCTAATACGACTTCTTGTACGTATTCGTTACTGACACTAGAAGAATGCTGTATAAATCTGCAAACCAAGTGGATATGTTTCCACATTTCCACTGAATCAAACTGTCCGTACATGTACAACTGTACCGATGAATGCATGCTTTACAGGCATCGCAAATTAACTTACAATTACCACAGTCCCATTTCAATGACAATGTGTCACGAACCCAAACACAAAATTAGGAGTAGCTATGCAATGTAATAATTATAAAACACACGTAGTGAACAACAGAACAAGAAAAATAACCGAACCGCAGCATCTAACAAAAATACAATTAATAATCATGGCGGGACGCTTAAATTATACAAACGAAGATTATTTAAACTTATTTATTATTTATGAAGAATGTGATAAAGCTATATCAAGAACATGTCACAAATTTGCCATTCTATGTCCACAAAAACAGAAGCTTTCACGCTGTTAAACAAATTATAGAAAATTTCAAGAATTTTGGATCCATTTTGGGACATTTAGAAACTGTGCATCCCGACTTCAACGACAAGAGTAAATATTTTTGTGCGTAAAAAAGAACAATTATTTAGATGCCAAAAACCTGACGTATGCGACTCAGGCTGTGAGTTAGACAGATAGTTAAGAAAATATTAAGTTTTGTAGAGTTTCTTCGACATTTATATATTGATAGCAACAATTTATATCTACGCAATTCATTATCATTAAAAACTCTTTTTTTCAGGTATATTGTCAAACCTGACATGTAATAATCAGTTTAACAAAGAAACCGTATGCCAATTTGATGGAATTTCTGCTCTTGTTCGGACTATTATGAATGCTGGCGACAGGGAAGAAATTACAGAACCTGCAGTTTGCGCTTTGAGACACTTGACATCGCGACACGATAAATCGGAGTTGGCGCAAAATCAAGTCAGGTAAGCGTAAAAACATAATTCGAAATAATCTATAATTTTCTGCATAAAAGAATTATTCACCAGTCTCGGTTTCGAAACTGCCATAAAAAATGATATTTTGGGTTTTTTTTTCACGTGCAATTACGGCAATCGTTGACATTATTGGGTAAAATTCTTTAACCTAGCAATTGTTATTATAGAGCAGGATATATACGGGATAAAAGTAAACTTGTTTTTCTTTAAATGGAAGTAACTGCAAAGTTATAAAATTTATAGAAATATTCAAAAAACCAGAAAATACGTTTTATAGCTTCAAAGACTTTTTAGAAATATGCAAATGATATCTTTAAATTGTCTACATTTTTCACTAGAGACCCTCATTAATTAAAAACTCAGAAGTTACCCACATAACGCTTCGGAAAGTGACCCCTTGTTATAGAAC
This sequence comes from Dendroctonus valens, assembly GCA_024550625.1. Classification (NCBI taxonomy): domain Eukaryota; kingdom Metazoa; phylum Arthropoda; class Insecta; order Coleoptera; family Curculionidae; genus Dendroctonus; species Dendroctonus valens. Next base: position 271,989 of record JAJTJO010000008.1, read on the forward strand.
TGTCATTTTTTTTCTTGTGGTACTTGGTGAACTAAGTGTGTAGAGGTTCAATAAACACTAAAAAAGAATAATGCATGAATACTCGTATACTCAGCTTAAACGTCATTACGCCGTAAAAACACTTCTTTTTAAACTTTGTCGCGTTAGGCTTACATTGGGGAAATCGCGGCGAAATATCCATTTGAAGGTGTTGAAGGAATCATTGAACAAGAGAAATTTCAAAGGACATTTTATTGATAAAAAAATTCCGCCTGCATGTATTACGCACACTACCGACAATTAGGTATCACATACTCGTCCGACTGTTGTTCTGCATAATAAGTTAACATAGAAGATTTACACACCTGCCCCATAAAATCGGGGAAGTGTGCATTATGGTACTTGTTTTGAAAAATATCTAGAAACCGAACAATCTTCACTGCGTATCAATAGTAGAACTGCAACTTATTGGCATACCTTTAAAGACCAGTATAGAATTGAAATAATGTTATTAAATATATCTTGACTATACAGTGTGTCCAGTATAAAATGATGTACATGGGGATATTGGAAACCGTTAGAGTTACAGGGTGGACCAAATGGGGAAAAAGTTGCGCAATCAAGTGCCTATAAATAATCTGTCTTCAACTTCTTAGAACTCGGAATAGTAACGGATATACAGGGAAAAAAAGAAAAAAGTGCGTTTTATAAAATCCTTTATATCGTGTTTATTATAAAAGATACAATAACGACATTTTCACGGTGGGGGTAAGAAATGAGCGTGAATTTGAAAATAAAGTAAAAAATAATCTAGGCCCACTATGTTCAATGAGGCCGAAGTCAACTTTTGTTTTTCTTATGGGCGCCATATTGAATTTCTGCATTTTTAGATTCCCCTTTAAATATGCTCTTCAACCATGTATAACATGTTTATGTTCGATCAAGATAAATAATTAAAATTAACAAAATTACGATTTAGTGGTAGTAGACATTGATATTTCTATTAATTATTACTTTAAATTATTATTGTTCATACATCGAACACCGCAAAAGAACAAGTAACATTTTAGGATTAAAGTAGGTGTTCAAATAAGCCACCGTTTTCTCGCACGCACAACGTACATCGTCTCATTACTGCTTCACAGGATTTTCTGATCATTTCTGGGGTAATTCTGTTAACAGCTTCTATAACAGCGTGTCTCAGCTCCTCTTCGGTTTCGTATGACCTACAGTATACCACATTTTTGAGGAAACCCCATGCAAAAAACTCAAGCGGTGTTATGTCAGGGGACCTCGCAGGTCATCTTACTGGTCCCAGGTTGCCCATCCACTTGTTGGGAAATTCGTGATTTAAAAATTCTGTGATAATACGTCCATTATGTGGCGGCGCGCCGTCTTGTTGGAAATACAAGTTTTGCAGGGTAGCTACTGGAACATCCATAAGTGCTTCCGCTACGTTAGTTTGTAAGAGGTTCAAATATCTCTCGGAATTTAAGTTCTCATTTTAAAAAAATGGTCCAATCACGTGGGTACCCACAATACCTAACCAGGCGTTAAATCCAAACCTAACTTGGTACCTAACTTGACGAACTAGCCATGGATTTTCATCTGATCAAAAAAAAACCACCATAAAATCTTAATTTTGTTAATTTTAATTATTTATCTTGACCGAACATAAACATGTTATACATGGTTGAAGAGCATATTTAAACGGGAATTTAAAAATGCAGAAATTCAATATGGCGCCCATAAGAAAAACAAAAGTTGACTTCGGCCTCATTGAACATAGTGGGCCTAGATTATTTTTTACTTTATTTTCAAATTCACGCTCATTTCTTACCCCCACCGTGAAAATGTCGTTATTGTATCTTTTATAATAAACACGATATAAAGGATTTTATAAAACGCACTTTTTTCTTTTTTTCCCTGTATATCCGTTACTATTCCGAGTTCTAAGAAGTTGAAGACAGATTATTTATAGGCACTTGATTGCGCAACTTTTTCCCCATTTGGTCCACCCTGTAACTCTAACGGTTTCCAATATCCCCATGTACATCATTTTATACTGGACACACTGTATATGCAGCAAATTCACCGTCTGAAAGTAAAGTGTGGGCAGTTTCATTTTTCATAACGTATAACTGTTTAATAAACTATTTTCGATTGTCCTAAAGATCCTTTGGTGCTGGTGAGTGAACGTGACTTGTGTCATTGTTGGGACATAAATTATATCTTTTTTTTTTCATTTGTATTTAGGAAAATTATTTAGTTAGTGGGCTTTGCTTACTCGTGACTTCATCTACATTTATTGTTTGTTTTTTCTCGAATACTTCCGTAAGTTCAGCGTTGTTTTTTTTTTCGTCAATACATGTATTCGATCCTTGCATAAGACAATATGTTAGAACCTTATTCGCAAAATGCGATAAAACAGATTCTAAATTTCACATTTAATTATCTTACTACTTGTCTTAGCAACAAGTCGTTGATCTAAAGCTAAAGTCTTTATTACTAAAGCTACAATGGTTTTTAACTGGTTGAGGAAAAAGAAATCCATTATGTTTTCGTTAGGTGGCTGTAATGATCGATATCTCGTAAAGTATCCGTCAAACAATATCAGATTTATGCTCGTTGGAGAAATAACATTTCGCACTTTAAAATTATTTTGTTGTTTTTTGTTCGGTCCAAAAAATTCGGTACATTTGCCTCAATATTTTCAAAAATATTTAGAGCAAAATGTAAAGACGCACTAAATGGAGCTATGTTTCTCTTCAGGGTTGTTGGAGGTATTCCAGTAATAGTCCGCTTACTGAATCCACCATCTCGTTGGCCATTGGTGAAAGCTGTCATCGGGTTAATACGTAACCTTGCTTTATGCCAGGACAATTTTGCCCCCCTGAGGGAATCGTGTGCTATAAACTATTTGGTGCAATTATTAATGAGAGCTTATCAAGACATACAAAGGGTAACTATTTTCGTATAGCAACTTGTTTATGAGCCTTGGAAAAAGACAATGTTACACTTACACATACACTTTTCTTTCATTTCAGCGTGCCAGCCTGCCAACTGGTGGCAGCCAACAGCCAGGAACGTATGCTGATGGAGTTCGTATGGAAGAAATTATTGAAGGTAATAAAAAACTTTGCCAGTTCGAACTTCACCTGAGTATGGTTGATAATTATATTTTCAGGTACTGTTGGTGCTCTACATATTCTTGCTAGAGAATTTATAATCGCGAACAGATTCGTCAACAAGGCGTCATTCCGGTGTTTGTACAACTTCTGTTCAACGATATTGAAAATATTCAACGCGTCGCGGCCGGTGTACTTTGCGAGTTAGCCGCTGATAAAGAAGGTGCCGATTTGATCGAACAAGAAGGTGCCACGGCGCCATTGACTGAGCTTTTACACTCGAGAAATGAAGGTGAGGAATTATCATATTCATCACTAAACACATTGTACTCATTTTTTGTTATTAAGGTGTAGCCACATATGCTGCTGCTGTTTTGTTTCGTATGTCGGAGGACAAGCCGCAGGATTACAAAAAGAGGCTTTCTATGGAGCTTTCAAGCTCCTTATTTAGAGAGGAAAATCTTTGGAATCCTGATCTAGGCATGGGAACAGACTTCCAAGTGAGTAATTTTTCTATTAATATTTAATTAACTGCCATTAATAAAGCAAATAGGGTTACACTTGACTGGATGTAAAAAAGGTGAGGTAAGATGCGGTGCAAAATGTACCCAACAGTTTCATTTGTATTTTTTTAATTTCATATTTTACTTTTATTACACTGCACAGGATGTTCGCAAATTAGAGTCCAGCTGTTTAATTGTAGATTGATTGCATACAAGTAGTAGGACTTTAATGATACCTTTTTAATAATCCTGCTCTTCCTATTTAACATAAAACGAGTGTGATTAAAGCTGCGTGTTTCCTCTGTAGCTGTTCTATTTGAGTTTGCATGGAGTACAAAACATTTATATCAAAATATGATACCACTCAAAAAACGGCACACGGATACCACAAAGAAAACGGCCTTTTATGCAAAAAACTGAATCATAAATTAGGCAGTAACGTTACTAATTTGCAAGCGCAAACGGCGTTTCTCCCATGAACATCATATTTTATTTCAATTCATAAGAACTGTTGTTTAATTGATCAACAATGGTGTTTCGAAATTCTTTTTTTTTTCGATTGAATTCCCAAAACATTGATATAAATAATGGTCACTCATGTGCATCATAATGCCAACTCAAAGGTTTGCTCATGTTCATTCATAATTTACCACAGACCGATTCCTACGCCGACAAAAGTCGTTATTTCTTGTGATTAGCCTTTAAGATTGAACGGTTTGCGTCTTTTAATCACATTTCAATTTAATGGGCTATTAGGCTATTATGAAGATGAAAACGCGTGTTGTACATTTTAATAATATTTTGTGTAAATAGAGCACATAAACAATGAAAACCATAGAGGTAATTTTCAATGTACATCTTCGTTGAAGCTGAACCCCGGTATCTGAATACCTCAAATAAGTCAATCCGAAGAAATTTCTTGAATATATTCAAACGTCGTCACAGTCCTTCATAACCAATGTTAGTAAAGTTTATTTTATTGTTACTTCAGTTAGCACAACTTTTCAACTAAGTTCAGATGTTAAGAATCAAGTTCCTTTTAATAAACAACATATTGGTGGATGCGCCATGTAAATTATTTAGAACTCCCAGACCTGTATTATGCATAATTGACACGCTAATAATTTTTTAAATCAACAAACAGTTTATAAGACTAACTCTTGAAAATTAGAAGGAAATGTAAGTTCACGGTCTTGATTTTTTTTCAAAAATCTGCCGGTATGCATAATTCTCAAACTTCTTATTGATCAAAATTTGATAGAAACGTTTTTGTTTCGACCAGAGGTAATCCGTAAGTTTAAGCAAGTATTGCGTTTTTTAATTTGTAATGTTTTTTTAAATTATACGGTTCTTGTTTAATGCTATTCGAACAAATGACCATTGAACCTCTCATTTTAATGATGCGAGAACAAAGCCAGTTTTGTTTTTATCTGTAAAACGAAGTTCTTATTCTACATGTATTACTAGACATAAAATGGAAACCAATGTATGAAAACTTAGAAAGTATATCGTCTTGTTATAAAATACGCAACACTGAGCGAAAAAACCGAATTTGACTCTTGACAATTATATGAGCAGAAGTAAAAGTTCAATTTGGATTTTGCCACTCTGAATACGGAAAAGTGGCCTAATTTAGAAGTGGTATCCACATTTTATTATTTTTGCCCCGTTAATTTTAATTTCATTTTGTTAACAGTTTGTTATCTTTTTGCGGACACCCTGTGCGTACTGTATTAGCTATGTGTGTTTGAAAATGGTAGTTTATGTTAGAAAACTATTGCTATCATTTTAATGCGTAGGTAGAAAAATCCTGATTAAGTAATTTCAATTGCTGTGTTAAGTTTAGTTCGTTTATTTTGGCTATTTAGATATGAATTTATATATTGGTTTTTTTTTGTTGCATTTTTTTCTTTGGTTATTTTAGGATATTTTGAGCCCTGAACCTTATGATACTATGTATGCACAAGGTCCACCAAGTGTTCAAGGCAGCCATGCAGGCGGGCCTTATCAGCAAGGTAATTTGAAAAATTTCTTATGTTTTGTCAAGTATTTCGAGATTCGGAATAAAAACAACAAATTCGCAAAAAATAGTAGAACCATAATTATTTCAATTAAACCGAAAATGTTAACAACTCGACTGATTGTACGGCGTTCCCATTTTAGCCTTCAACCTTTTATTTGCTTCCATCCGCGTCTTTTTGCATCCTTTATATAAATTTAGCACGTATCTAATTCGCAGCATTAGTGTGATAAATTCTAGTTGTTTTCCAGTTCTTAGAAGTGTCAATAACACTTCGTTATATTATCACTAATCACATCCATACCTACATAATTCGGAATTGACGCTTTCGTAAATATGAACACCGAACTGAATTGAATTTGAAAATAGTATTGGGTTTCTGAGAAACTTCAGATTTCTTAGAAAATGAGGTGGTATTTAGGATATTTTCAAGTGCACTGCACCAATAAATTACGAAAAAGTACGGAACATAAATTACTAAAGGACAAAGAAAATGGTTATTTGCTGTTTCCTCAGTATTTCAGATTCATTGAAACTGGCGATGGGATAGTTTGGCTTATAACGTAAACATTATTCAACAATAAGTAAAGCAAATTTAAACCATGTTAAAGAAGTCTTACAGATCTCTAAAATATTAGATTCTGTATCTCCGGTGCATTTTATAATTCAATTGCTTGATTTGATTTTGCTTCGTAATTTGGAAGAATCATTTTGAAGCACGTATACTTCTCTCATATAATAAATATATAATGCGTAGGATAATTAAACATTATTATCTGCCTTTTGTGAGCTTTACCCGATCATAATTACTTTCCAAGTCATAGGAACGTGCCTGGCACTTTTTAATTTACGTTCGCCAGAAGATCTGTGTTTAAGTCGAATGAGAATATTTACGGAACGTTTGCCGGTTATTTACCAATAAGATAAGTTATTTCTAAATTTATTGATGCAGTGCATTCATGTTATTTATAATTTATGAATTACATTAAGCTCGCAATTTTTCAGGACTCTAACAAGGCATCTAACAGCTTTAAATTATAAAGGTGATCTGTGTGCCCAATTTTGCATGTACATTTTTTTCAATTGTTTTAAAGTTATTTTGCATGTAGTTTTTCCTAAATGATTTGTGAGTTTACACCAGCGGAACGTTTATTGCTTCTGTGCAAAGAGCGCAACTTAATTTTATTCTGAGGAACGCTTTCGTTTGAAGTTCTTGGGATCAATTAAGAAACGCCCTATATATCATTTTCGGTTTGAGTACTGGAGAGCTGAAGGTCCAACAGCTTCTTATAATAACTATCGAGCTAACTTATAGTGTACGGGAGACGCTGGTCATTTTTCAGGTACCGCTCCAACTACAACTATCTTTGGAGTATTTTGATCACATATTTGACCACCTTCCCATATGCAATTTACCAAACTTCAAATCATCAAAATTCAATGATAGTGATTTTCCTAAAATTTTCATTGGAATTGATTTATTGTGAACATACGAATATCATAGATATTTGAACGATTGATACATTTTCATGGCAAATCTTCTACGAATTGGCGATCTCATATTTTTAATCCGATTTTCATCCGCCAAATTGTATTGTTACATTTTTACATAAGCACATTTTTTCTTCAAGTTCGCTTTGTATTTTATGTCATATATAAACGTGGACGCAACTCCATGCTTACTGGAGTTCGGTCCACCGCGTTTTCTTTTATTCGTGACACTTTCTTTACTTTCATGATTCATTAAATGATATTAATAGTTATAAGCAACCACACTCAAAAATGACGAATTTAATATCAAACAAAATAGTACAGGGTGTCCCACCGGGAACCGCCGCGGGAATCTGGCAAACTGGTAATTAGGAGAATTTTGAAAATTGGACAGTATCCATAAGTCAATGGGGGCAAGCGATCTAAAATATTTTCAAGATGGTCACACTTTCGGTTGTACCGGGAGTAGGTATCAACTTGCTTATTTTAAATGGAACACCCTATATTTTTAATACTCAATAAGATGAAATTATCAAAAATGAGGATTTCCATTTGAAAAAACTGATTTCGGTCGGTTTTCTCAACGTCATTTTGAAACATATTTTTTAACACTTTGTATTAATGGTTATCAAAATTTTGTTGAAATTCCATTAAAGTTAGTCCTTGTCAACAAGAAATGAGACTCAAGTAGCACATATTCCCTTATAGGAAAAATGTATAATTATTCGAGTGGCTGTAAATGTCATTTTTGTTCTTTGTTTGTCAAATTGTACATGAAATATATTTAGAATTTGGAGTAGAATTCAAAAATGTAGCAATATATAGCGTGTTCCATTTAAAATAAGCAAGTTGATACTTACTTCCGGAATAACCGGAAGTGTGGCCATCTTGAAAATATTTTAGATCGCTGCACCCAATGACTTCGGCACACTGTCCAATTTTAAAATTTCTCCTTATTCCAATTTGCCAGATATCGATCGCGGCGGTTTCCGGTGGGTGACCCTGTATAGAGTCATATATCGGCAAACATTTGATTTTGGGGGTTTTTCAATATTTTTGAATAAAAAAAAATTATTTCTTGTCTTTCTTTAATCAAACTGTTTATGCGATTCACCGAATCTTTTTCATAAACCAAGCAAGTAAAAACATGGTGTACCAATGTTTTTAAAAGATTTTTTTTTTAAAAGAAAGCTTTATATCTCAGCTCTATCATGCTACGAAAAGTAAAAACATTGTTTCCAGCAATCTGAAAAAAGTTTTTAAATGGGATTGAGTAAATTCATATTTAAATATATTTGCAAAAAGTTGATTTTTCTAAACACGTTTTGCAAAGGAAAACATTTGTTGTCATTCTCCACCTGAAAATTATAAGCAAATATGCAAAATAAGTATTACGAAAATTTTGCAACCGTCGCGACTCGCGAAATATGTACTTCATCAGGAACTTTTACGGCTCTGAGGGTGCCGAAAAAGTAATGTTTTTAAATCGTTTATCTTGGAATCGCAACAAAAAGGAACGTGGTTGTGCTTCTATTGATGCTGATTCGAAACTCTGGAAAGAGCGATAAATGGCGACAGCAAATAGTTCCGCGTCGATCCTAAATACATGGAGGAAATAAAGTAAAAATTTCGGGAGTGTTATTTTCACGCTATACTCATCTGATGAGACCTAATAGACCTGAAACCGGTTCTGGGGCTGCCTGAATTTAGGACATCTCGAAATCTGTACTTACATCCGAAACATTTGCCGGCTCTGATGATGCCTAAAGATTCTTTGTTCTTAAAGTTGTTAAAAAAGTTACTTTTTCAAATATACTAAAATATAGGAATGTTTTTGGAAAAAATATGCGAATTAGGCTTAAAATGTACCTTATTCAATTCCATTCAGAAAATTCTTTTCTTTTGTATCTGTTTTCATTTTTCTTATAATAGAGTTATGACACTGACTTTCCCTCACCCCGTATGTTTTTCTAAATTGAATGTTCACTGTTTAGTTCCTCTGCAATTAGCAAGTAATTTTTGGAGTTGACAATAAAATGTGTGCTTTGTTTTATTAGTAATTATTCGTAATATTTTGTATATTTTTGACTCAATAGGCTATGACCAGATACCCTTAAGCATTCCAATGGATATCGGTTCGCCTTTAGACGCAATGGACGTAACAGGGACAGAACCAAATTTCGATCAGTTGCCCGCACCACCGCAAGACAACAACCAAGTAGCAGCATGGTACGATACTGATTTGTAATAACATCAACGTTGCTGCTAGTTAGATTTGATTCTTGTAAATAAAATAAAGATACTTGGTCTGTGAATGACAGTCTGTGCATGACAGGCCAAGTGCTTGATTTACAAGGGCAATATAAGTAAGTATGGGTAATTTTGAAGAATGAGTAATGTAGTCAAATCAGTACCCTCCCATATCACATCTTTATTATTGATTTTTTTTCTAATTTTTAATATGAATATTAGTGTGCAGAGTTTGGTAAGTAACTTAAGATATATTATCCTATGCCGCATTCCCAAAGCGCTCAATTTTCTATCTAGAGTGTGTTAAAATTGTGAATTTATTAATATTACTGAAACGAATTTTGAATGACAGTTTACAGGCTCTCGGTGCTAACAAGAATTTATCTTTTTAAGTATAAAATTATTTGTGATTTATTTTTCGTTAAAAAATTAATGGCAATATGTTTCTTAAGCTTCCATTCAATTTGGCAAAGAAAATTTTCCTCACTTTTCCTTGTACAACGTTTAAGAAATAAGAAAATAAAATCAATTTTTTGGATAGCGTAATTGAGTTTGAACTAATAACTTTTTCTTGATCTATTACTACTTTTTTTCCTTTAGTTAATTATAAAGTAGATAATTTCATACGTCTGAAATTCGTTTGACCAATTCTTAGCCTTGACTGAGTACGTTTTATTGTAGCTTCATGAGGCTGAAACTCAGTGTTCTGGAGAATTGTATGTTAAGGATTTATATCTAAAATTACTTATGCCAATATCTGCTGCAAGAATTCGCCTTTAAAATTTATGTATTGCTGTTGTCAGTAAGTTTGCATTTAAATATCACAAAGCTGGACTTAAACTTTGCAGTTGTCATGCCGTTGTCGTTGCTGTTGTTCGCTTTTTCATGATTTATATTGTGCAGTTCGCATGATGATGCCGTGATCATGCATGATCTGCCATCTTGCTAAAAACGTAAAAAAAACACGGCCTCCTTTTGACAAATGTCACTGTCAGTCACTCACGTGATATTAAACTGTTTCTCTCATTGTTTAATCGCCAACTGCACGAACGAAAGTCGCCGGCGAAATAAAATTGTTTATTTACCAGCGGCATGGAAACGACGAACTACACGCAACGCCAAGTTTATAGATTGATAGGACGAACTGCACCAACTGCAGATTAATACAGAAATTAAAAATTTCTCAAATATAGATTTAATGGTAAAATTAGTATTATAGTGAAACTTTATGAGATGCCCTAGCATAAAGGCCGTAAAGTTTTATGACGACACCGAGCTTAATAATGTTTAAGTGGATACGTGTTTTCTTTGTTTGATTGTCAATTTAATAAAGAATTATAAATTTGAAGAAATTTACAGTTCCTCATTAGATTTATATTCTGAGATAATGAGAGCAACAAGGACACTTGCAAAATAGTTTTTATATTGGTAAGTTAATAAGTTTGGAAAATTAAAAAAATTTCAATGATAAATTAAAATATGGGATAAAAAACAGTTAAAAAATTTGAGTCCTGAATGCATTCTTTCAGATGCAAGACGAGTTTCCTAGTTGCTTTTTTTATAGTGCCGTTATTGTATCGCACAACTTTTACTTTCTTTGATTTCGTCTGAAGGTTCATATTTAACTGTATTTAGTATATAAAATTTAATCGTAAAAGTATTCTTAATACAGGGTAGTTTGAATCCATCTTTATGAAAAAGGCTATTGCCTGCTGTATAACCAACCAATGGGATTATGCATGTACTTTATAGAATTGGATATCAATAAATTTCTTGATAATTGTATTAGATGCTATTTTTTTCTGTTTCATCTATGCGGTGTCCAATAAAGAACGTCCTTCTATTATAGGAACACATTCTATTATAGGAGTATTTCAGAGGTCAATGAAAAGATTTTCTCCGACTTTCTGTTATTTCCTAAGCACCATCGTTCTAGTCTGTTCATCTGACATGCGGGGTGTCAATTTGAAAACTTTCCACCCTTAATATCTTTCTTACAGTTAAAACTATGAAAAATCGGAGACACGTCAATTTTGTTTGTAAGGGAGACACTTTAAATTAATATTTTTTGTGTATAATTTCCTGAAATTTAAATTTAAATAATATTTTTAGCCTTCTTGTTTCAACCCTGACCTAGGAGGAGTAGATGTCACCCTTAGAATCTTAAATGGGAATGGGGCACATTGTTTTAAAGGGCGTTCAATTCTCTTTTCAGTGGCATGAACCTCACTTACATCTTCCGGAGAAAAACCGGATAAGACACAGAGCCATGAGTTATGTGGCAGTCCCCATGGATTCCGCTGTATCAGCAGCCAAGGAATACCGCTGAACATTATTTCGAAGTATCATCATGTCTTGTCTTTCTCATACAATTTGAATTATGTAAAAGTCAGTTAGAGTACAACCACGCTAGAGTACAGTTGTAATAATTACTAATAAACGTAGTTTTGAAAAACGGTTTGTCATTCTTCAAACAGTTATGGCGCAGTCGGTAGCATCGATAGTATTAATAACGTTGCTGATTGATTGCATCGTGCTATCAATTTCGGGTACCGATTGAACTATCGATCGAACAAATTGACTTTGCGGAAATCATGTCGTCTTGTGCATACTGGCTTCTCAACAATCAGAAAACCCATTCCATCGAGGAACTGCCAGAAACCAACCTCCACAAAGAAAATTGGGAAATGAACCAAATCGTCTTTTTCGCCAGAAGATCTATTTGTTTTATGTATTTGTTTATTATATGATGCATTTGTCCATTGTGGAAGAATGACCAAAGCCGCCCTCCTAGTTATGTAAGTGCAATTTATCATATTGTATTTATGTCCGTTGAAAATTTATTAGCTCAATTGAATAATTTGAGTATAAACTCTTCAGTGTCCAGCGGGAATTCGCCGAGCTGTCGTCGCAAATCAACTTGGGGGAGGTGATCAAGGCGGTAAGATTTTACAGCGCTGCATTGAGGGGTTGCGTCTCGAAGACAGACAAATTCCTAGTCTCAGCGCAGTTCTTCAATGAAGATATTAACAGCTTCGATTTTTAAGCCCTGATTTTGCCAACTGTGCCCTATGAGGATAGGAGAATGGAACTCATGCGGACTCCGGAGTCGTCTCGGTGAGTTTGTGCACTTCCTTCGGACCGAGGATATCGACGTGGCGTTGATTGTCGAAACATGGTTGCGCCCCGGGGATATACTTAGGATTCGGGGGTACAGGCTCGAACGTGCCGATAGGCCCGGTTTAAGGGGAGGGGTGGCCATAGCGGTCAAAACGTCAATTCCATACAGGAGACTGCCACACAGGCAGTCAGCAATAGAGAACGTCGGCGTTGAACTTCCTGATGGAGTTTTGATCTACTGTGGCTATTTCTCCACCGTACGCTTACAGGCCGCTGATGTCGATCCATTCTTCATAAACACCAATAGGGTGTTGCTAATGGGAGATTTCAACGCCCGCCATCCACTATTCAATAACCCTGGACATAAAAACGCAGCAGGCAATTTTCTAGCCGACTACGTTCGCGACAATGGCCTACTCGTTATGCCCACTTCATCCCCAACGCATTACCCGAACAGTGGAGGGAATCCATCCTACCTCGACTTCGGAATTGCCAAAGGACTCACCAATCTCACGGAGATGGTGGTTATAGACGCCCTCAGCAGTGACCATTTGCCCATTTACCTCGACATTAGGGATTTAAAGCGCACACAAACTAACGACTTTCGATATTCATACGAAAATTTCGATTTTCGCGAATATCGAAAACGACTACAAGACCTGACGTGTATTCCGGGCCAGATTGATACTGTCGAAGCTCTAGAGCATGCGGTAAAAGGTCTGACCAGGAATATACAACGGACACAGCAAGCTTTGGCCAAAAAAGTCCCGAACAGACCGCGGCGCGACAATCTTCCTGAGGAAATTCTGAACCTTATTAAGGCGAAAAATCGAATCAGGAAGCGTTGGCAGCGATTCAGGCAACCTGCCGATCGCATAATGGCAGCAGAGCTTGCACGAGACATACAGCGCGAAATCTCCGCATACAGGAATTATACCTGGGCGGAGAAACTGCGAAATTTGACTCCCCGTGACAATTCCCTGTGGAAACTGTCGAGAAGTCTGCGAAAAGGCTATGAGCAAGTCCCCGCTCTTGAAAAAGAGGGGCGGAGTTATATTACCACCAGTGACAAGTGCGAGCTGCTCGCCGACTTTTTGGCAGAAGTACACAAGGTCCAACCAGCCCTTCAGGATAACGAAATCGAAAGACAGACCGCTGTTTTTGTAGAACGGAAGTATCCTATACCACCCTCGATTTTGCATTCCTATATAACAACCCCGTCGGAGATACAATCGTGTCTTCGGCGCCTCCCTAGCCGAAAAGCCCCCGGGCCAGACGGCATCCCTTATCTACTCCTCAAAAACTTACCGCGGAAAACTATTGTGCTAATAGTACAAATAGTCAACGCAGTCCTTAAATTGCAGCACTTCCCACAGGACTGGAAAAACGCTGTAATAATCCCCATCTTAAAGCCGGGCAAAAACCCGACCGAACCCGCCTCTTATAGGCCAATTTCCCTCTTGAACACCCTCGGCAAATTAACCGAGAAGGTCATCCATTCGAGATTACAGGCAGCAGCCGAGCTTCGAAGTTTAATCCCGGATGAGCAGTTTGGCTTTCGACCAAGACACAACACAACGCTGCAGACTGCTAGGATCGCAACGGATGCCTATGCAGCATTTAATAAGCTTCAAAGTACGGTTATGCTGCTTCTCGACATGCAAAGGGCCTTTGACACAGTCTGGCACACAGGCCTGCTGTACAAGTTGTTTGCCGTGCATTCACTGCCACTCTACCTAGTTTCCCTGATAGCGTCTTACCTAAAAAACCGTTCCATCCAGGTGAAAGTGGAGAATTCCACTTCTGCCAAAAGACGCATCGCGGCAGGAGTACCACAAGGAACAGTGATTTCGCCGCTGCTGTATACATTATACACAGCAGACATTCCAAAACTTCCCACTACAAAAATAGCACTATACGCTGATGATACGGCTATCTACGCATCGTCTTTTTATGCTCAGGCTGCGAAATCTCGCATTGCACATCACCTGAGTTTATTGACGCCGTATTTTGACAAATGGAAACTTAAAGTGAATCCCAGGAAGACGGAACTTATTATCTTTTCGCGCAAATTCACTAACAACAAAATCTTATCACCACTCGTGGTCCAAAATACTCCTATCAAACCAACAAAAGAGGTGAAATACCTGGGATTCAAACTAGACGCCCGACTCCATTTCAATAAGCATGTTGACTATGCTGTACAAAAGACTTTCATGGCCCGAAGAAAGTTGTACTCTCTTCTGGCGCCAAATTCTTTCCTATCACCTCGAAATAAACTTCTGCTCTACACCTCCACTATAAGGCCCATACTGACCTACGGCTCCCCTGTCTGGCACTCTGTCTGCGATTCCACGAGACGACGTGTTCAAAGGACCCAAAATAGGTTCCTAAGAGGCGTTCTATCGGCTGACAGATACACCAGAATAACCGAAATGCACGAAGCTACAGGGATGGCCTATATAGCCGACTATATAGATACCATCGCTGAAAAATTTTATCATAGCGGAGTGCAAGGCTCAGTCCTCACGCGAAATATCACCCAAGTAAGAGCAAACGATCGCCCAACCCATGGTCCCCTGTATAAGCGACTTCCCATATTTTATGAGGATTTTGTCCCTGACAGTACGTGACGACAAACAAACATTGCCTGCCAGTTGCAGACAGTCGTTTCTAGCAGGCTGGAAACGCACAAATCCAACATGACGTGACTTGACGGGTCCGTCCTGCCTCGTTCTGGCTGGTGTTGGCTGGTTCTTGCACCGATCGGGGCGGGGGCGGATGGATTTGGTCATCTAGTTGAAACTGCCGGCGGTTAACGCCACGGCTGACAGTATCAAACTTAAAGGTCGAAGCAAAAGGGGTTTTTGGCTTCCCTTCAGGAAGACCTTTTTTCCTTAATGAATGCCCCTCGAATAAAACCAAAACCGCCACTTCAAGACTATCTCCTGACGTTGTCGTGCGTATGGCTAGCTCGGGAATGTCCATGTTAGGGCACTGCCCAGGTAATGGACGACTTAGCGCGCCTATTTAGATCATGGGCAAAGAGCAACCTGCCGAACATCTGCCTAGACATGGGAGTTATGTTTGTTAACTTTGTTTGTGAATTTTATTAATGGGAATGTTCAATAAATTTTTATCTATCTATCTATCTATCTTCAGTTGACTCTTACTCTACTTCTTTACCCAATCAGGAAGTATCAACAAGAAATAATTATAATAATAATATAAGTAATTTTAATAAAAGTTTGAAAATGTTTTTCAAACCAGAATACTTAAGTTCTGTACCGACATTTCACGGTAACCCTACAGAACTAAACAGATATTTGGCTATCTGTGAGTCGATTATTTCTAACTTTTATGACGCTACCAATGCAAATAATTTTCAAAATGTTGACTTACTAAATTCACTAATTGGCAAATGCAAGACTGGTTATTAATATTCAAGGTGTTTCAACTTGGGCTGAAGTACAATAATCGCTAAATAGAAATTTTGCAGATAAGCGAGATGAAAGCTGTTTAAACACTTGGACATGTTTAAACAACTTCCGCACGAAACGCCTCGGAAATGTTACGATAAATGTCTACAATACAAACAGCAGCCGCTGCAGCTGTAAAACGTGACATCTATCACAAAATTACACTCAAAACGTTTTATCTGGGCTTAGAGAACCTTTGGGCACAGTAATTAGGTGTGAGACCAAATTCTCTGACCGATGCCATTCAATTGGTCATACAAGAAGAAAACATTAAATATAATAATGCAAAACCTCCCGAACTTAAGTCAAATATTAATCATCGTCAATTTAATACTAATAATTACTTCCAACCAAATTTGTCTTTTCAAAGACCGCAATTTAAACATTTCAACCAACAATATTTCCAGCAGCAAATGCATACCAATTTAAATCAAAATCAATTTCCACCTAAAATTCCAACTGGACCTGTCTCTATAAGGCCTAATTTTAATTAATTTGTTATGATGAAAAGTGAATATAGAACAAAAATGCTAGCATTAATAAATGATGTAAAAACATATAAACCGGAAAAAAAATATCTTACTACAAATATTCAAACAAAACTAAATAAAATAATAAATTCATGGCATAAAAATAAATTCATAACAGATAATTTAAAACGAACACTGTCTTGCAACAACGGCCGAGCACCATTTATATATGGCCTGCCAAAGCTTCACAAAGCAGGCCACCCATTAAGACCGATAGTTAGCAACATAAATGCACCGACTTACCAATTGTCTAAGTACCTGTCAGCTGTGTTGAGTAATATACTGGGAAGTTCACAATATCACATTAGAGAAGATACCTAAGAACCATCGCCTAATATCGCTTGATGTAGTATCGCTATACACAAACGTCCCGGTAGATTACTCAATACAGTGCATAAAAAATAAATGGTCTGAAATTAAGGAATATACATCATTGCCCGAAGGTGAATTCATTGGGGCGGTAGAGCTGTGCCTTAAGTCCACGTACTTGCGGTACGAGGACAATTTCTATTCGCAAATATATGGAGTAGCTATGGGGTCCCCCATAGCTGCAACAATTGCAAACCTTGTAATGGAGAGTCTGGAAGAAAAACTAATACCTGATTTGGACTTTAAATGTGGATTTTTTAAAAGATACGTGGATGACTGCATAATGTGCCTGCCAAACCAAAAAATTCAATACACACTAGATAAGTTTAATGCATTCCATGAAACCATTAAATTCACCATTGAGGAAGACAAAAACGGGTCATTAAGCTTTTTGGATGTGACGGTTGTGTATGACAATAATGGGGAAATAAAAACAAACTGGTACACAAAGGATGTGTGGTCTGGTAGATACTTGAATTACCAATCATATGCACCTATTCAATATAGAAAAAAGTGTGGTAACAGCTCTTACTGATAGAGCGATAAAATTATCACATTATGGATACCGACAAAAAAATATTGAAAAAATAAAAAAGGTACTAATAATGAACAACTATCCCAAAGAATTCTTCGAACCAATTATAAAACAAAGAATTAACAAAATATACAATACAAATAAATGGAACAACATAAATAATATAAAAAAGAAAAAAGAGGGTGAAATTAAGTATGTATCATTACCACACATACCAGAAATCAACACAAAAATAAAAAATGTTTTAAGACCGCATAATATTACTATAGCGGAGAAAACTAAAAACAACTTAGCAAAAGAGTGTTTTACAAAATTTAAGCCTAGAAGCGATAAGTTGGACACACCTAACGTAATATACAAGATTGACTGTTTGGACTGTGACAACACATATATAGGACAAACAGGGCAATATTTAAAGAAAATAATATACGAACATAAGTATAGCTTAAGAAAGGTTAGCGAAAATGCAACAGCATTAGCACAACATGCACAACAAAAGTTGCATGATTTGATTTGCACAACAAAAGTTGCAGTGATTTCGATAACACATAAATATTGATCAATGAGGAAAACTATAATAAGATAAGAATCCATGAAATGATACAAATTAAGAAACATCAGAATGCAATAAACTTCAGATCAGATACAGACAATCTTAGCTCTGTGTATCATGCGCTAATTAAATGATCGCATGCATGAATTGAATGGACCTGGTAAATAAAATTAAACAGCAGATATTGAAGATTACAGAGCAATTCCAAGAATGCAAAGAAAAGGCGAAATATAAATAGATTTTTCGGGCACTCGCTCGATATCGAATAAAATAGGTAATTCAATATCCAACCAAATGTAAAGAAAGAAACATCTAAACATGTAAGTCAAATTTAGATCTCTAAACAGTTTTCTTCTTCTAGTCTTTTCCCAAGGTCCCAAATTGTACTTTTTAATATGTGTGTGATTTGAATTTTAATATGTTAATTTTGTGAAAGTTTTTTTAATTGAATTGATAATAAATGTAAAATGGATATTTTAGACAAACTGATGATGGTGGATAAAGAAACCGAAACGTATTTGTAACATTTTAAATAATAAACAATAAAATTTACTGAAACCCAGGAATACATTGGAATGAAATAAGGCCTAATCCCAATTATAGACCTCCAAGACCGTTTACTAATTCGCAAGTTTTCGATAAGCCACCAGTTCAACAGAATGTTTTCAAACCTGATCCTAATCGTCAATTTTCCAAACCCACTCGAATGAGTTTGTGTACTAAGCAATCTTACGGACCTAATAAAATGGAGGGGACCATCTCAACAATATCAACCAAAATTTGCGTTTGAAGAACTATACAACACAGAAACCGATTATGTAAATACAGAATTTGAAAACTCAAGTTATGAATATGCAAATGAGTTCTATGAACATTTCGAATATACTATGCAACCAGAATATCTTCCAACTTTTTCAATCGGCTCGGAGAATTTCAAAAGGGGTATGTTTTATTTGATATCCGGCCGCGCGAATCCGCCTTAGAAGCTCTTCTGGGCTATCTACTTCTGTGTCACACATAATTTTGGACATATTACCCCACAGATAATAATCCAAAGGGTTTAAATTAGGCGATCGAGCTGGCCAGTTTACTGGGTCACCTCCACCTATCCACCTGCTTGGAAAATGTTGGTTTAGCCAATTTCTTACAGGTTGGCCAAAGTGGGCTGGATCCCCAGTAAGATGAAAGAACATTTCTAATCGGGTGTTTATAGGAATATCATCTAGCAATTCTTGCAGATCATGTTGTAGAAAATTTAAATAATTATGGGTATTTAACCTATTTGGTAAAATAATCGGTCCTATCAAGATATCCCCTATGACCCCTGCCCATACATTGAAAGAGAACCCATGTTGGAAGTTTGCCCTTCGAACAACTCTCGATTTCTCGAGGCTTCAAAAATGGGTATTATGACTGTTGAATGCTTTGCCTCTTGAAAAAGTTGCCTCATCCGACCATAAAATGATTTTTAAATCATGTTGGTGGCTTAGAATCCAACGGCAAAATTCTCTACGTGCTGGAAAATCGTTGGCTCTTAAATCATGTACTCTTTTATAATGGAAAGGATGAAACCCTTGCATTTGAGTCATTCTTCCGATCTGAAAATATGGTTTAAATTAAATCATGTGTTGTATGTCTTCGTGCAATATTTTATTTTTTTATTCCTTTGTCCTTTTTTTAGTTAGTTTTTCATAGTGGGTACAAGTAAAAATGCTTTCAATGAATTTAAGGATATTGGTAATATTTGCCAGATCTCTTAATGCTATTTGAGGATTATCCGAAATTCTATTTAGCTCTCCGTATGGTTCGTCCTTGCCCTCGGTCACGTCTAAATGATCCTTGATCTCGTAAATTCCTATGTACAGTGCCAAATAATTTCCTATGTGGTTCAACCGTTCAGAAATAATTTGGAAAAAACCCTACTACTGGGCCCCTCTTCAAGAAGGTGTAGCTCCGTTAGGGAGCATTTTTCGATACATGTTCATTTGAAAAATTAATATTATTTTTGAGAGCAGATTTCACTGTTTGGCCACCACCCTGTTGGACAATTACTACCAACAACAGTTGTCAGCTAGCTAGAATATTAATAAAAAATAAAACGTACTGCACTGGAACTCTTCGGAGGGCACGAAGAGGCAATCCCGATGAAATTTTAAATGCGAAACTAAAGGTGGGAGAAACAAAAGTGCAGTATTCAGATGGTATTATGGTGGGCAAATGGAGAGATAAAAGAAATGTGCCATACATCTCTACAGAATTTGAGAGCCATATGGCAGAGGTTATCACCAAAAAAGGTATTGTGAAAAGCAAACCTGTACCAGTTTTGCAATATAATAAATATGTAAGCGGAATAGATCGTCAAGACCAGATGATGTCTTATTACCCGAGTCTGAGAAATACATTATTTTGGTACAAGAATCTTGGTGATCATCTTGCTTCTTCTCTTGCATAATTCATTCTTGGTTTTCTGCAAACATTCTGGCAGGCACTTGACTTTTTATGTTTAGCCGTTATTGACAAGTTATTGCCTCACTCATCACCAGGAACGTCAACAAAAATGACCTGACATGTGCCCACCAAAATATAACTTATCGATTCCGCTTCGGAAAAGAGTCGTTTTTGTTCCCAGAGGAAAATGAGAAGAGATAAAGTTTGGGAGTGTAAAGCTTGTGTAGATAAACCTGGCTTATGTGCCAAATCTTGTTTTAGTCTTTTTCATGCTGAAGTTGAGTAGTTCTGTTTTAACGTTTAGTTTTAATGCTTTTCAATTTAATTTTTTAAGTATTTATATAACTGTTTTTTAGTAACAATATACGTATTTTCCACAAAGTTGTTTTCTTACAGATTTTGATACCTAAAACTTTCGACGCCAAGTGGCCATCATCCCCACCTCATTAAAACTTTGGAAATGTGCGTAATGTTTTTTTTTATTTTTCATTAAAAGCAGGGCTTATTAACACGAGGACCCACAAAAACACTTTTTGAAAAAAATAGTCCTTCCGCACAGGACTGAAGTTCATTATATCAGTCCCACAGCGAACGTGTTAAGTGCATAAAGTGTGAGAATGGTTTATTCTCCTCAAGAAAGAACTCTAATTATTTTCATTTATGGAGAGGTTGGAAAGTGCGCACGAAGACGGCATTGGTTTTCAATGAAAGAAAGCGAAATCGTGAATTTGGTGGCAAAGTTCTTCGAAACTGGTTCGGTGAGTAATAGGAAAAGAAATAACCTACGAGTGATGAATGCAGGAGCTCAAATTGATCTTTTGGGGTTATTTGCTGCAGAGCCATCAACTCCTTGCGGACAGTAGCAGAACAGACTGCATATCACACGATACTGTAAGCACTGAAAATGCATAAACTCCATCCATGCAAAATGCAGATACTTCAAGAACTCTATGGCGATGATTTTGATAGAAGAAGAGTTTTATGAATTCATGAGCCGTCATGTCAACGCCATCCCTAATATTCTGCCGAATATCTGTTTCAGCGATAAATGTTCATTTTTTCTGAATGGAAATGTTAACACACCAAATTGTCGATATTCGAGCGACGAAAAGCCGCATATTTTTCGAGAAAGACATACACAATATCCTCAGAAAGTTAATGTTTGGGATGGTACTCTTGGAAATGCCAATATTGGTCCATTATTTATTGAAGGAAACTTGACAGGTGATCTGTACCTTAATATGCTTGAAGAGACTAATGAACCTCTTATCACCCATGAGCTAGAAACTCAATCATTCCGGAATAGATCAATTTGGAAGAATGGCCTCCAAGATCACTCGATTTAACACCCTTAGACTTCAATCTTTGGGGACATTTTAAATCCATTGTTTATAAAACACAACCTTCTGATATTGACGATCTTAAGATGCGAATTGCAGCAGAATGCAGGTCAATTCCCGTTGAAGTTTGCCGAAATTTGCCGTAAGATGTTGCGTGTAATCCTGGCCAACCACTGAGATTTCGCGCTGTTTTTACACAAATTATTTGTGTAAAAGACTTGCTTAGAGTTTTTGTAAAAAAGTATGAAACAAGACCAAGACAAAGAGATGAATAAAGTTCTCCACATCAAAAGGTGACACAAGTGCAAAGGACCATAACACCTGGAATTGTACTACTTTTTCTATAGCGGGGTAAGCAGATAACAAAGTTTAATTACACTGAAACCACAGATAAAGATAAAAAAAACACAAACGAAAACAGACTTTATTGTTGTTTACAGGAAAATGGACATTTCCCACAACTTATAAGATAGTGCGTAAGCAGATCCCATTTGTTGTTTGTAGAAATCTTCCGCAAATAAAAACTAATTTTTTTCGAAGTAAAATAATAAATAAGAAATTAAATGTTTAAACTAGATTTTCTTTCTGTTATTCAACTATTTTAACGGTGTCGCTTACCCTTCTAATCATTTCTATTGCAAGGAGAACCAATACAATAATTTTTGTGTAAACACTACCGTGGAATTCAACATCGCAATGCGTGAAAGTTTAATTGTTTTTGCAACTTTGAAACGCGATTAGTTGGAAACTTCTGGACAAAAAGCAGCAAAGCTGAACACCACTGAAAAGAGAATTGGAGGCCCTTTAAAACGATGTGCACTTGACCCCCATTCTAATTTAAGATTCTAAGTGTGACATATACCCCTCCTAGGGTGTTGAAACAAGAAGGCGAAAAATATTCATTTTAAGTGTCCCCCTTACAAATAAAGTTGACGTGTCTCCAATTTTTCATATTTTTAACTGCAAGAAATGTATTAAGGGTGGGAAGTTTTCAAATTGACAATCCGTATATTCCATAGGGGTATTATGATGAAATTACCCTTTCTTCTGGTTCATTTTCGTGATCTTTAAAAACTTTAAAACATGCGCCGTTTCTTATTATCCCTTTATGTTACTCAGACTCGTGCATGTTCAACTGATTCTCTACCAGATCCTAGTCAACTTCACTTGTACACTGAGACTTTTGAAATTTGTTGAACTAAACTCTCGACACATGCCGTTGCGCATTTTACCTGACGAAATAATGGAACCTTAA
The DNA here is from genome assembly GCA_024550625.1 of Dendroctonus valens. Classification (NCBI taxonomy): domain Eukaryota; kingdom Metazoa; phylum Arthropoda; class Insecta; order Coleoptera; family Curculionidae; genus Dendroctonus; species Dendroctonus valens. The sequence continues at coordinate 294,989 of JAJTJO010000008.1, forward strand.
TATTTTCTTAAACATGTATATTTTGAAAAAATGGTGGAATCCATCGATTAAATTTTTTTATCACTTTTGGAAATCCAAACAGACCTATAGTTGAAAAATATGAACTTTTTGATGTTTATCAAGAGCGAGCGCCGGTATCAACGCTTATAGGAAGCGAGAATAATAGAAACTGGGCCTGTGCACAATAAACGAAAAAGTGACCGTTCTAAAATTAGTAATAAAATTAAATAAAATGTTTTACTGACGTATCAGGACAAACTTTAGACCAGTACTTGTCAAGTAGGTCTGATTCAAGAGATCGGTTATAAATTGTATAAAATTTTCTCTATCATCCTCAAAATTTGTTTCGTCCACCAATTAAAAGACTATGATTTCGACCAACAGGACTTCAGATTTGCGAAATTTCTGCAATAGTGACGAAAATTTCGCGAGAATACTTTATCTGCTGATGAGGCTACATTTTGTCCTTATGGAAGAACCAGCTGACATAATTGTAGTTATTTCCGACGTAATTTCCACTGGATGTAAGCCAGCAAGACACGCTGGAAGGCAACCACGGAAGTTACCGAGAGCCGGACTTAACCGTAACATAACATTAGGACATGAAGAATCGTTAAACTGTGGAAGATATTTGTAATTTTTACAGTTTGATACCTGTACACCATGATCAGAAAATTGCTGAAAATATCATTTGGCTACAACAAGACGCCGCCTTAATACGCTGCATGGTTAAGAGAATACCTCAATCACATTTTCCAATATATGTAGGATAGAATGAGAGAGATAAATTGTGTGGCCAGATCGCTCACCAGATTTAGATTTCCTTTTGATGGGGATTATTTCAAAGAAATAATATACGAAAACAAACCGTCGGACCTACAGAAATTAAAAGTTGCAATAAAACAATCACAAGAACGTTCGTTGCTCATGTATTTGTCTTACATTTGGGATATTACCAAACTGTCAATAGTAATCCATGTGGACATTTATTTAAATATACTATTTTTATAATTATTCTTGTTTTTATTCCTATAAATCTGATGAATCTAAAAACATACCGTTTAAATTTTGCTGCGTAAAATTGCTGGAACTGTAATATCTCAAAAGCAACGCATTGATGAGATATTAAGCTAACATTCGGATTTCTTATAAGACGCCTTCGGCCTAGGGTCTCTATTTGACAATTTTTCTTTTTCTGTTGTTCTGTATCCAGGTTTAGTTCGATATTTTTAAAAATGCAGTCGAAATTTTCAAAAAATTTATAATAATAATAAACTTCAAAATATTCCTGGGTTTCAGTCAATTTTATTGTTTATTATTTAAAATGTCCTGACTTTTCCCAGACATGTTTGTCCTGACTCATCACCTGAAAACCAATGTTCTTAATGTACTTTTTAATATGTGTGTGATTTGTATTTAATATGAGAATTTTGGTGAAAGTTTTTTATTTAAATTGATGATAACTGTAAATATATATTTTAGACAAACTGATGATGGTGGAGAAAGACACCGAAACGTATTTGTAACATTTTAAATAATAAACAATAAAATTGACTTAAACCCAGGAATATTTTGAAGTGAATTAAAGTACAGTCAGGAAAATATACGCAACAATAATAATAAAGCCAGCTTTATCTAGCAAATCATTTGTATATATTTATGCGAAAAATTACTTGAATAACGATTAAAAAACGTCTTTATAATGGCATAACTTTGCTTGCTTCAAGTCACGTAGATTAGACGTTATTTTGATAACCAGGTCAAAATGTGGCAAAAAATCGACTGGATCAAAATAGATATTGTTACGTCGGGAACTGAGAGATGTGATTTTAAATTATTTCTATTTACTATTTTTTTTGTTTATTGCTTGGGGTTGTTTAGCCTTCTATACTTCACGCTTGTAGACCACCGTTGAAAATAATTTCTTCCAGGCGTTTGGCACGTACGAGTGACTTGCATGCCCAGATGTGTTTCGCTCGAAAGCTCTTTATCTGTGGTTTCAGTTTAATTAAACTTTGTTATCTGCTCATCCCGCTATAGAAAAAGTAGTACAATTCCAGGTTTTCTGGTCCTTTGCACTTGTGTCATCTTTTGTTGTGGAGAAATTTGTTCATATTTTTGTTAAGGTCTTGTTTCATACTTTTTTACAAAAAATATTTGAAGTCTTGTACACAAATAATTTGTGTAAATTTTGAAATATGGAAAAACAGCGCGAAATCTCTATGGTTGCTCAGGATCATACGCAACCGCTTTCGGCCCTATCCGCTCATCAAACAATAAAAATGCAAATACTCGGAACAATCCTAACCCCTGAAAATCCTTAACACAAATCGTTTAGCAAAAATAATTTGTGTCAATTTTGAAATGTGGATAAACAGCGCGAAATCCTAATGGTTTGCTAGGATCACAAGCTACCTCTTCAAGCGCTATCAGCTCAAAAACAGTAAAAACGCAAATACTAGGACGGATCCTTGCCCCTGAAAATCCCCAACACAAATCGTTTGACAAAAATAATTTGTGTAAATTTTGAAACATGGAAAACATCACGAAATCTAAATGGTAGGATCACACGCAACCTCTTTAGGCGGAATCCGCTCATAAAACAATAAACAGTAAAAATGCAAATACTCAAACGGATCATAGCCCCTGAAAATCCCTAACACGATTCTTTTAACGGAAATAATTTGTGTAAATTTTGAAATATGGATAAACAGAGCGAAATATAAATAGCAACAACCTTTTTAGGTGCTATCCGGACATAAAAAAATAAACAGTAAAAAATGCGAATTCTCAGACGGATCATAGCCCCTGAAAATCCGTAGCACAAATCGTTTAACAAAAATAATTTTTTTAAATTTTGAATTAAAGAAAACATTGCGAAATTTAAATGGTTGGACAGGATCACTCTATCCGCCGGTGTCAAAGTAATGCTAAACTTACCGATAATCACCGATACATCGTGCCACCTGGAAAGAAAAAAAATGTTCTGAAGTATAACAGAAACTTAGGCCAAAACCCAGTTCATTTATTTCATTGGAAAGAAAGCGACATAGAGAACTCGAAAAACTATAATCAGTTCAAGCTAAGGGTTTATAGAATAATAATCCTTCTTACCAGCTTTCTGCAAGCTGGCGCCGCATCCTCCATTTTCTGCCAATTAATCCTCAAGAATCAGACACTACACTTGAACACATACTTAATATCCACACGAAGTTGAAAATAAATGTGGATTAAATTCAGCAGCTAACAGTCAAGATAATCTACCGCACTTGCCTAAGTGGCACCAAATCGTTCCATATTTCCCGTTTATGAGCAAAGAACCGACGACCTATTTCGTCCGTTTCCCATAATAAACGAAACTAAATGTTCAGCTTTTCCAAAAAACTCATGCAATATTAAAGTGCTTATCTATCACATTTAAAACGCACCGAGCTTCAGAACTTACATGATGATATAATCGTTTACTTGCTCGCCCTTCGGATGACTCTTTGCTTTAGTTTACTGTTCGATTTCAGTTTTTTTTATTTCTGACCATTTTGCAGAAATTTCCCGTTCACGATCCAACTGGTTTGGATATTTGCCGTAAACAAAGTAGCTTTCTCAGCCAAAGAAAAACAGCAGTTCATGCGACGACCTTTGTATGCTAAATTAAATACTAGCTCTCCGATCAGTATTTTGTTCAATTTTCATGAAACTTGAAAGTCTTTACAGTTTGAGATATTGTCAGAACCTGCACAATTATTAGCAGATCCAAACGTAGTCACCAAAATCAAAGTAAAGCATTCACGAAACATGCAATGATTTGTGAATGCTTCATTTTGATTGCTCTGTTAAGAGCGACGGAATATTTAACTTGATTTTCACACGAGCTCTCAGATCAGACTTTTGCTCCATTTTAATGAAACTCGAGTTCGTCTAGTTTGATATATTATGCAAGGGGCTAAAAGGGCAAATTCACATTCGAGCCAGATCATGGTTTATAAATGCTTTCCTCTGCTCGCATCATTGAAAGCTTCGGAAAAATTAACTTGATTTTCACACGAGTACTCAGATCACCCATTTGCTCCATTTTTATAAAACTTTGAATTCGTGCAGCCTGATATGTTGGGCAAAAGCAGCCTAAAGAGCAAATTCAGATTCAAACCAGATCATGACTTATGAATACTTTCCTCTGCTCGCATCATTAAAAGCGACGGCATGATTAACGTGACTTTCACACGAGTACTCAGATAACACTTTTTCTCCATTTTAAAGAACCTTTGCATTCGTGCAGCCTGATATGTTGGGCAAAAGCGGCCTAAAGCTCAAATTCAGATTCAATCCAGATCAGGATTAATGAACGCTTTTCTCTGTTCGCGTTATTGAAAGCGACGGTATAATTAACTTGATTTTCACACGAGCTCTCAAATTAGATTTTTGCTCTATTTTCATGAAACTTTGAATTCGTTCAGCCTAATATGTTGTGCAAAAGCGGCCTAAAGAGCAAATTCATATTCAAACCATATCAGGATTTATGAATACTTTCCTCTGCTCCCATCATTAAAAACGACGGAATAACTAACTTGACATTCACACGAGTACTCAGAGCACACGTTTGCTGAATTTTTATGAAACGTTGAATTCATTGCTATAATGGGCCACAGTGGCATAAAGGGCAAATTCACATTCGATTCAGATCATGATTTATGAATACTTTCCTCTGCTCGCATCATTAAAAGCGACAGAATAATTAACTTGATTTTCACACGAGCTCTCAGATCAGACTTTTGCTCCGTTTTTATGAAACTTTCAGTTCGTGCAGCTTGATATGTTGTGCAAAAGTGGAATTAACAGATTAATGAAAAATCAGTTAAAATGAAATGTAATAACCAAAATATATAAAGATATTTGTAGACCCTTGCTAGACTATGGACATATACTCATGACCAACGGAACAGAAAGGACAAAACGTTATATACAAACAACAGAACAAATTGCACTAAGACTAATAACACGAATAAGACCCACTACACAACCCCTCCACCCAACTACTATACGAACGCACAAACATGACAAAGATTTCGGAAAGATTCATACATCTACAGACAAAATGGACAAACAACCCCTACAACTGGACCATACTGAATCCCCTTTGTCTTACAAGACCAACCAGACAATCCCGCTTCCGTTTCCCTACATCAACGCTACTCGAACACTTACAAACGCAACTGACTACTGGACAATAAAATAATTTTTTCTTGTCATTAGAATTGGAAAGTTTATTCAATAAGATTGTTAACCTAGAGTAAGAAAATTTTCACATTTGTTTTTTATTTAGATTAAGACTACATGCATTAAACAAGGGCAGAAAGACAGATAGGTCGATAGCCTTTTTTTAGAAATAAAGATGTTTACTACTACTGAAATGTAATAAGAGATCAACAGAATTGAATTAATTAGAGCGGTAAAACGGTGAACTAAATACTTATAATAAGGATAAAATATAGAAACCTTAAGGTTGAAGTTGCTGGAGGACTTGTGTATTCATAGGGAGACCACCAGGGTGGATTCTAAGTGCTTGAAATCATAATTTATTTTGAACTGTGATTTTCCCTCTAGGTTTTAAGGATTACACGGATTTAACTTTGTGACTGAACTTTATTTCAGTTCAATTTTCCTTTCAATTTCATTCAATTAATTTAAATCGTTTTATTCCAAGTTTTTAGTGAACAATTTCACTGCGCTAATCGATTTAATTCTATTGCTCTATTAGTACGTTTTATTTTATATTATTTTTTTATATTGTTTTCCTCCCAATATAAATAAGTTCTGAATGACAGCTTTTGATATTCAATCTGCATCATGCTGGTCACCTGACTTTTTTTTATTGTATTATTTAATTTTAGTCCGTGTTCTAGATAGTTCATTCTTTTTTAGTTTTCCATTTTAACCATTCTGACCTCTATTGAACATGTTTTCGTCAGTGCTCTTGGGGATGTTTGCATGCATATTCACGAGTTACTTTTGCCGTGTTTCTTTTTTCTATTTTCACGATATCCCCTAGGGTTCTTACTGTTACTTTGTTGTTTTTTAACGGCCCTGATGTTGAAGTAATTGTCGAAACCGATTTTTCATCATTCCTATTAAAGAGTTATTTTATAGACCTTTGTATTACATACACACTTCAATACTAAAGGCTTGTTTGACTGAATCTTTTTCAATCCTTCGTAACCAACGAACATTAACAACTTTCAATAGTTTAAAAGGAGAAGGTAATACCTGGAGCCAATTAGATTTTTCGGTAGTTTTGTACCTGTTTTAATTATATTGCACTTGTGGTTTACTATAAACTTTACTTCAGAAGCGTGTATTGCCATATTTGTGCGATTGCTTGAACATTGTTAAATATTCAATTTCTTGCACATTTAACAACCGTGAAAGGTACAAACTATATTGAAAAAAAAATGTTTTCTGCTCTTCCGGACTTATTTTTGTTAACATTTGGTAATTTTCGAACTTTGTTTGTTTAAGTAAAAACAGACTTCTTACAATAATATTAATATTATTGTAAACATTCTCCAATGCGTAAAATTATACATTTGTTTTCACTTCGTTACAGTTAAAAATAATCATGTCCATTCGGTGACCTCCTTGAAGATCGGGACCGACTTTATGAACTTAATTTTCTTCCTCTGCTTCAAGCGACTCCTGCTGCGACATTACATTATTCAACGGTGTTACGGTGCTTATACTTGGTGGCCTTCTCAAGTTCTCGGTTTTCCAATTCTCCATAGTAGTTTTACCTTTCGTCGAGCCGGTGTAACAGGCGGCAGTAGATTTAAACGCGCGCGATTGCTGTTTGAATTAAAATTGCGGTGTCGGTGCGTTTGTGTAATATAACAGGTGTTTCATTAATTGCCCTAAACTAAATAATTGCTCGAATTATTTCCACAAACTTTCGTCAAACGGAGCCCAATGATGACCGAAACCGTGGTGAACGTCCAAGAGGCGCCTAATAATAATGCTGCGCCTAACAAGCCTCCAGGGGGCAACGATCAGCCCTTATCCTGGATTAAAATTAATGTGGATTACTTCAAAACTACACCTGGATTGTTGAAAATTGCTGAATTTGTAAGTAGTCGCACGTAGAATCCACTAAGGTATATTATTTGTGTGTGACCTAAATCGTATATTATACAATCTGTTTATTGCATGCAACGGGGAATACTTACTACGATTCATAATTGCGTGTACCGTAGTTAAACTGTGAGCGTTCAAGTGAAATGCTTAAATGCAGTGTTAATGTGTCGAATGAAACTATGAATATGCATTTATTAACCTGCTGCTGATTAGGCTAGCATAAATAACAAATTCCAAATTTATTTGCCGATTGTTTATTTTTAGCTTCGAGCGAAAACAGCGACAAAAACAATATTAATAACTAGTGGACCTTGTAAACCATTTATCAACTTTTTGCTAGGTAAAATGCATGTTGCCGATACGCATAAATAGGAATTGATAGTTTCATTAAATATTTCCTTGAATTTCTTAGTACGTACATTTTCTAATTAGTGCTGTTTATTGGTGCATATTTGAATATACGAGCATTAAGAAAACCCCATGGTGGTCGGTCTATCGATTGCAGCCATTCTACAATTTTGAAACATTGGTTAGGTGTTAGATTAAAACCACTATGTCAACCAAACTTTCGGTTATGCCGGAAGCAGACGCAACTGATTGTTTTTAAATGGAACAACTTGTATGTGGGATGGAAAGTTCTTCAAAATTTATGGTTATATGGGTAAAGTTCGGCAGAATTTTAAGTTGTATTTAAATTTTCTCCCCAAAATTGTTAATTTTCTTAAAACCTTGAAGAGGGTTCATTTTAATATTAGCCAGCGTTAAATTTTTGCGCACAGTCTAGTAAACTATCACTCCCCAGGCAACCAAACGACGTACATTAAATGTGAAATAAAAGTCGGAAAAGACTTCATTGACGTGCCCAATATGCAGTTATGGATAGTAATGACGTTTGTTTGTACGACATGAGTCTCATCCATACGACGACAGGTATATCACTAAAAAAGACGTGATATATAGTCATATTGCGTCACTAATGCCAGGAAGATCGTGGTATTTAACGACAGAATAAGTTAACTTTCGCTTTGATTGTAACATTTAAAAAATATATATACATATGTGGTTTATCGCAGTCAAACCACAAGATTATTTCACCTACTAATAAAAGCGAGGGTAATTTTCTAGAGAAATATACTGGTTCCAGATAATTTCAGTTCAACATTTATCCCCCTTTTGAACAGATTCGTACGAAAATTGTAATTTTAATTTACTAATAATTATTAAAAATAGTAAAGCCAGTCTTGAGGAAGAAACATAAAAATGAGTTAAATCTCATAGCTTCGACGTTATGTTGATAACCATGTCAAGATGTGACCAAAATCGACGTCGATTAAGCGTCTACCCATTTTTATGGTTGCCATGAATTTGGGCAACAAGGTCATTGACAAAGTCCACCAATCAGCATAAAAAATACAACTTAATGAGAAATACGATTGGCCTATTGAAGTTCTGATTTTTTACCGAATTAAATGAAATTTCTATTTAAATGTTTATTTTTACGCTAAAAATTACAAAAACTGAAAATTGATATGGCAAATAAGCTTGTCTCTTATATAGACATTGAAGATAGGAGTTATCCAATATTCAGCCGCTTCATCGGTATCTCATATTATAAAATTAATGTTTACAAAAATTCCATAAATAACACACGTATATTTTCAGATATTTAGAACCGAGCAATCAAAGTTATGTAATTAAATTTTTTTCTAGTTTCCACAATAAAAAAATAATTCAAGCAAATATTTTGCTTTGTTACATGGTATCACAAACTCACTTGACAGAATAAAAGCGATTTTATCAAAATAGTGATACTTTCGTGGTCACCGCTTGAAACAGATGCGTTTTTCGGGCTTGTAGGTTGCTGTGGAGTGGTCTTGCTGACTGGCTTTCACCGTCAACAACTTCGAAAAAGAAAATTCTTTTTCACGTCCTAAAAATGTTCAAAACCCCGAAAAACTCAAAAATGTTAAAACCAAGATTGTTTTAAAATTCGTATTTCATGTAAAATTACAGTCCTTTACATTTTAACTATCTTTTTATTGTTCAATTATAACTGGAAATATTTATTTTGTGCAAAAGTTGTATGCTTTAATATTCTGTCCTATTAAAATATTTTATTGTTCGCATGGTGTTTGCAATGTTTCACTAAATTCTAGGTCGGCGAGCCGAAATGTGAATGATTCAAATCGTTTGTTCAGTATTTTTTTGGCAATCGATTACACTTTATTCGCCACATAATTACTTGGGTCTATATTTTAGAAAATTATATTTTAAGCAAAAGTTGAAATAGCCATCTCGCTTCTCCCAATATAGTTATCTTTGAAACTAAGTCAGCTCGACGGAAGGAAAAAGTGATGGCAATATACTTGGACTTCAATATTTACTTTGTTTTGCTTACATTGGGAAATAATACCTTTAAGAAATCTTGGAGATTCTCTGTCAGGAATTGAATAAAAATGTTTACTTCAGTTTACTTCATCATATAACTACTTAGTATTAGGATAATAATCAAATAACCAATTTTGCCATATGAACAACACATTCGAAAATAAAAGTCGAGGTAACTTGAAGGAGACTCATCGCGAGCGTGTACAACTTGTAAACCTATGCAAACTTACGTGTAGTAACGTTGAGTTTTAGTTAAGATCTTTTGGTTCATCAGGACATCAATTTCATGTAGCAAAAATAAAAACGTACTTTTTCTAATTGGCAATTCTACTTTTTGTTTAATACTTTTATTCTACTTTAATCTGCTAGTCTGGCGTATTGGCCGATATTTATTTGGTTTTCAGCAATGATTATGTCGCTATATGTTACACCATTTTCCAGGCCAGAAAGTCAGTCTCTTTGTCGTTTTGGTTTTGTGAATATTGTGTTACACGCCGCAAGTTGTAGGATTGAACAACTAGTTTTCTTCTAGACCATTTTGCTATAGAGAGTATCTTAATTTGCAAGGATAAGTAAAACGGGTTTTTACTCAAAAAATTAAATTAAAACGAAAATATCCTACATTGTTCCGTACCGCTATTCGTTTGCTTATCAGCAATCAACTATAATTGATTCGATTTTGATGATCCTTTTGGCACTTGTATTTTTACTTTTTAGACCAACTATTCATTCAAATCATGTGTGAGACAAAAGTGTGGTGCACAATACACTTTTGAGTGTGATACAAAATGGTGGTACGCAATACAATTGTGTGAGTACGCACTTCTAGATTTTTTCAAAATTATGTTTTGCCTAACAGCATTTTTCAATTCGACGTGGCAGATAAAAAGTTTGTCCTGGAAACTGCAAGTAAATAGTATTTTACTGATTTATTACTTCCCACACATTACTTTGTGATAGTGGTGCCAATTTGGAGGAAGTAATTCTCACTTTTAGGTTCGCAACACTATAAACTTACCTATACTGAACTTTTCCCGTTACTATTCTTACCTGATTCTGTACATTTCGGTAAATACTATTAAAAAAGCAATATTTATTAAAATGGAACAGTACAAAACACAAACTCTTCAGTCAAATACTCGTAATATTTCATTTGATGTTTTACAAAATCTATTTTTTTCTTTATTTTAAGAGATATGTAATTGAATTTAAAAAAAAGTCAAATCGGATCGATTAACAAATTTTCACCACGAGTTAACAGTTTCGCGAAAACGATTCGAACGTTTCGGAGGAAAGTTCATGTAGGAAATTTAAATCGAAGTAGCTTGCACTGTAATGTTGTTGAATAAAATTGTTAGAAAAAACTGTTAGTCGCTTATAGGAATTAGGTCTTACTGATAGTGAGCTCCTTGTAAGCACTTGAAGGGAAGGAAGACTCTCCTGAATATGCTAGTCATGCGTGATTCACCAGCAGTTTTTGATACGATTGCTGAAAAGCCTTAAACCTTACCGTTTCATAGAATTGCTTCAAATTAAGATATTTTAGAAAGTTATATAACTCAAGTCATCCTCGAAAAAAGTTATGGTAGTATAATCCTAGGTAATTACAGACCCTATTACAAGACAGACTGTTTACGCAAATTATATTTGCGTCTAATGTACCTACTCTAAAAGATTAAACTTGCTTATAAATAAAACTAAATACGAAGGCGGCCAAAACAAACTTTATCCAGAGGAGATGCGATATATGTTTGGAAGAAAAGTACCCTCAGAATTCAACGTTTTTAGACAATTAATTGACCAAAAAATATAATTTGCAGGTATTATTCAGAACTTGCTTTCTAGGTACTGTGTACATATAGAGGGTGTGTGAAAATGTGATGCTGATGATACTGCTCCAAATGAGAAATTAAAGTCGCAAAGTTTGATCCAAATTGTGTCTAATCTGTAATGTAATGTGTGTTTGTGATTTAGAAACGCCACAAATAAAATTGCAGGATGGCTTCAATTTCCATTCTGTCTGCAAAGCTAACAGTTTTGTTTCACCGTTTGCTCGGAACTTTATAGTTAACATCTTAATGCAAAATAACAGAAAATTTCAGTATTTTTTACATGATAATCATGTCAGGTGATGATTTGCGAAGATGAGTAATTCTGCTCGTGCTATTGTTTTACGCGAGCGTTTTTGTATTCGTTGTGTATTTTTGGTTTCATCGATCATTATTACTATATTTCTTATAAGACCATAAGCTGTGACAATATTCCCACATGTCTGTTTGATATAATAATAACCAATGCTTATAATTAGTATTTCAGATGGCGTGCATGTAAAAACTTAGTAATCATGGAATATAAAAGTGTTCTAATAATAGGTTGATTTATAAATAACCGATTGCTCATCTTTTAAAATGACTTTAGCAAGTGCATATGAAACAAACCGCGGATAGATTATAATTCAATACCGAAAGGATATGCGCAAATGCTGTATGAAGGAGATCTATATTAAGTCAGACGCAAATAGAAAAAATTACTGTATACCAGAGACTACTAGAAAAGTGTACAGAGCGTTGCAATGCATAGACTACAATATTATTGTTGAACCAAACTTTTCGGATCGGTAGTAAAAGTAAACATCTTTATTTCTAAAAAAGGCTATCGACCTATCGGTCTTTCTGCCCTTGTTTAATACATGCAGTCTTAATCTAAATAAAAAATAAATATGAAAATTCTCTTATTCTAGGTTAACAATATTATTAAATAAATAAAATTTCAGTGGCAAGAAGAAATTATTTTATTGTCCACTAGTCCGTTGCGTTTGTAAGTGTTCGAGTAGCGTTAATGTAGGGAAACGGAAGCGGGATTGTCTGGTTGGTCTTGTAAGACAAAGGGGATTCAGTATGGTCCAGTTGTAGGGGTTGTTTGTCCATTTTGTCTGTAGCTGTATGAGTCGTTCCGAGATCTTTGTCATGTTTGTGCGTTCGTATAGTAGTTGGGTGGGGGGGTTGTGTTTTGGGTTTTGGAGGTGTTTTATTCGTGTTATTAGTCTTAGTGCAATTTGTTCTGTTGTTTGTGTATAACGTTTTGTCCTTTCTGTTCCGTTGGTCATGAGTATATGTCCAAAGTCTAGCAAGGGTCTACAAATAGCTTTATATATTTTGGTGGCGGTGCTTGTGCTAATTCCTCTGTCTTTGTAGGTTAGTGATCGGAAGTGTTTTGTTCTCTTTATTGTTTCTGCCCTGATGTTTCGTATGTGTTTAGTGAATTTAAGTTTGTGGTCAATTGTGATTCCAAGGTATTTTACGTCGTATTTTGGTTGTGTCGTTTGGCCGTCTGCAGTTATTGTAGGGGAGTCAGCGTTGAGTCTGTGGTTTGTGAGCAGAAGTTGGTTTTTTGACGCGTTTGGTGTTAGTCTCCATTTATAAAACCATGTCATTGTGTTGTTTGTTAGTGTTTGGAGTCTTTGCGCTGCTCTCTCAGTAGTTTTGTCATGTACAATAAGTGCCGTGTCGTCTGCGTATTGTAATAGGTATGCCGATCTGTCGATTTGATTTTTGTCTGGTAAGTTGTAATTGTATATGTCATGGCAGTATATATTGTAGAGAAACGGTGAGAGCGGGGATCCTTGAGGGAGCCCTTGTTCAGGGGAAAAAGAAAATGACAGTGTTTTGTCAATTCGTACTTGTAGTTGTCTGTTTTCTAGTAAGTTCTTTATGGTGTGTAGTAGATATGTTGGTGTGTGTAGTTTGTATAGTTTGTATAGTAAGCCTCCATGCCAGACACTATCAAAAGCCTTGTTAATGTCCATAAACAGGCAAGCTGTCTTTCTGTCAGTTAGGTGGGTAGTTTGTATATTGTTGCCCATTTTCGGATCAATTTACATGTATTACTGCATCTCAAATTTTCAAAATAACTTTGACTAGATAATTATTACCTGTACAGAGTGATTCTTTAAAAATGATTAATTACTATATTGAAGACACTGCACATCAAGCAATTAAGTTGAATAGGCGCTAATACACATAGAGATGTTAACAAACGACATTTTAACTTAATATTTGTCTATAATTTTGTGAACATGAGTTTATAGAAACATCAATTTGATTGTGGATAGTTTATTCATTTTTGGCATAAGAATTACAAATTTTAATAAATTTTGTGTGGTCTTATCCATATATGAAAAACATGAAGAAACATGGCAAAATATCAAGTGGCAAATATGATATAATATACAACGCGTACCAATTGAAAACTAAACAACGTGTTTCAATAAAAAAATTCTGTTATTGAAAAAAATTAAAAATGTGGTTTTTGTTCGTTATTTTGATGCAATTTATTCAACATGAAATTTATATATTAAAATGACATTAAGTTGTAACATATATTTTCTAATAATTATTCAGTTTTTTTAAATTTAATATTGCAATTTTTAATTAAAATTATTCTGTTTGTCTATGTTCCTCCTCTCCTTTGTTTATTGATTGTTTCGTTCGTCTTTTCTCCTTCTCCTTTGTTTACTCAAAATAATATTGAAACGTTGGTATTCATGATGTCAAATATTACATTCAAATTTTTAATCAATCAAGCAAATGAAGAATTAAATTATAATGATAACATTATGAATTACTTTGAAGATGAATAATTAATATTATGGTATGCGTTAATTCCAGAATCGAAGTGCGAGATTGAGTAAAACCAAGCGGACTTTTGCCTGTAGCAAACTGATAAACCCATTAAGCCATGAAAAGATAATTGCTCGTTTTTCTTTCGACTTTCTGTACATGTAAAAATCTTCATATTTGCCTTTGAACGAAAATAAATCCATCTAGAAGCTTAGAAAGGGTAAAAATATAGCAATGATATAAACTACCGTTGTTTACTGTGCGCCTCTCTCTTCCTAGGTCTGATATTCAAAATTGAAAACTTTTCAATTTTTTCTAAGTAAATAACAAATATAATTCTACTTGATTTTTAAAATTTGCAGATTTTCCAAAATCAGCACATAACATTGCCATCAGATCAGGGTTATCTGATACCTTTTATGACACAAAATATAAACTAAATCATAAAAGTTTGGATGTCGCAGCCATTTGACTGACTAGAGACTTTTATACATATGTCATATGTTTTTGGCCGAGCACCTCTGAAGATGCGAGCCACTCGTGCTTGCAAAACGCCAGGAAGAAATTATTTGTCACGTCGGCCTAAAGACCCGAAAAACTCACAAGTTTCTAAAATCTCTGGTCACATAAATGTGCCCAGAGAGCTGATTAATTTAATGTTTAGTCGTTTTATAGTAGACTATTTATAATGTGAGTACGACTGAAAATTAGCAGGTTATTAGGATTTCTAGTCCATGTGTGTGCGTTATTTAACCGTTATCTAGACTGACTCTAATAGCTGTCCAATTCCCTATACAGTTTTAATTATGGCACGACGACAGTTAGGTGAGATAATAATCGTTTCTTAAGATGATGCCTCGTATGGTTCGTTCTTATATCATGCATCAATTGGTTACTAGGTTGTGTGTCATTTCACGTAGGTAGTTCTTAAATTGGTAATATCACTCACATATATGGATTCCACACCGAATATAGTGGGTTGAGACAGAAGGCATTAGAATAAATAAAGTGAAATATTTAGCAAACATCATGAAGTTATCGCGGCGTCATTTGTTTGATCTGTTATCAATCATGAATAATTCGTCAGTAAAATATGTCTGAATTAACTGGAATGATTCGGATTAAATTCAAATAAACGTTACGTGTAATGTCCACAAACATTGAGAACTTCGATACTTCTTGAGTCTGCTAGAACGTTAATTTCACATTTCATTCTAATTCTAATAGAATTTGAACATATATTTTGCTCATATAAGAGCCCAAAATGGTGGAATTTTGGATATTTGCTTAGAATGTGTGTGGTATTTCCATTGAGGGAACGTATTGGACAACAAAATTTTCTGTTTGTTTCGAAAGTCATAGAAAGGAAAACGTTTTAGAGACAGTTTGACAGTTTTTGCAAAGTATAATTTAACCCTTAAAATACCATGACTTAAACAGTAACGTAAATTAGCATGGGTGGTCCTTTTGGTAATATATTTACTATCCCAATTTAAATATATTTTGTTAAAATATGACCACTCGAATTTTTTAAACATTAATTTACAATAAAATCAAATGAAAAACATAACTGTATAAACTAAAAACAAAAAAAAAACAGATATTAAAACTGTTTTATAAAGAAACTATAGATTTTCATTCGAAGCACAGTTTTTACATTCAATACTTTGCGTTTTTTCTCTATGTATTTCACAAACAAAGTTCTTACACAAACTGGAAACTGTATTTACTTTCCTGTCATTTTGTCGAGAACAATGGTAACATCTTGCTCGTTTCCAAGCTGGCGCGGCTGGTGACACTACCTCTTCACCTGCAAGACGTAAATCTATGCCACAGCCTGTTAGAGATAGCATCCCATACGACTTGTTTAAATTTAGCTCCTGTTTTCATGTTTTTAAGAGCAAGATCATCGCCTAGCTTCAGCTTGCTTCAGTAAGGCTTCAGTAAGGAACGTCGTTACCATGACATATTTTTTGTCATTCTGGATTTTGTTCAACGTACAAAATAAAGGCGTTCTTGGCACAGATGTCCAACATATTCATGAACAATCTATAGGGCCAACGAGCGGTTCTCCTGCTGCAGAAGTATTCTCTGATAAGTTTATCAGCTCTATCGAATCCACCTTTTGACCTTGGTTGGTCCGGCATCGGACTCTTCTTCACTGTTAGTTTTTATATTATCCTCCGTTTCAGAAACGGTCTCCATCACGTTCTGATCGCCATCTTCTCCACCGTCTTCGCTTCTGAAAATGTTTTCTAAATCGGAATCTTTTAAATCAAGATTATCAACAAGTTCTTCTTGTTTCTTTTGTGACAAAGCTCGTGTCTGCTCCCAACGACTTTTAAAATCCATTTTTGGCAGAAACTAAAGATAAAAAATAAGAAAGGAAGAAATTAAAGATAAATAAATTATAATCTTAACAAATTTAGCGGCGGTAACCATCCATGAGGAGTCCTTGTCGAGACCCCACTTACCTAAATCGATAGTAAGTCGGCAGAACACCATAAAACTTTGTGCAGTACTGACAGTAGCACTAGAACGGACGTTGTCTAGGTATATCTAGAAGAAATGTTGTCAAAATGTTCAAATATCCAAAATATTACAGGAATACGGCGTCTGGGGTCCCAAAAAAAACCCGCACGGTACCCGTAAACCCGTAGGGTTAAGAGTTCATATATTTCGTTATATATCCGTATGTATACAATTCTGAAAACTATTTTGTGTTTAACCAAAATAAATTCGAAAGCTTTATTTACAACTTTTTAAGGTCTGAATGCAAATATAATATGTAGTTCTTATTACATCGATTTAATTGTGACGTTTTTATTTACCGATGTTTCGCGCACCTTTAATGCTTCTACATTTTTTTTTATATTTTAAGAAACTATTTATTATTTACATATCGTGGTTTAGGTATCATAAGTCTTCTAAACATGCTTTTAAAATTTGGTAAGGTTCGAAAGGGCACTACCATAAAAAAGATGTTTTTCAGAAAGTTCATGAAATATCTAAAATCCATTAAAATACTTTTGGCGAATCTAAAAATTTTCCAAGTTATTTTGAAAATACTCGATTGCATATACTGCAATTTGCATATACTGCAAATACCTCCAAGATACAGTTTCTGAAATGCTCTTTCGAAAAGGTGATAACAATTATTCCGATATTTCGGTTATAAACTTCGACTCTCCAATTTCGAACTAAAACTAAACTAAAAATGGAACTGAATTGTCAATCCACCTAATAACACACTTAATTAGTTTTCTGATATGCTTTATTGCAACTGAATGTCAACTTTCAAGCAAATGTTTTTATAATTATCATTACATTTTTATTTTACCAGCACATTACTTCTTAATGAGAGTTAAGGTTATAATAACATTTTCTGTTCACTTCATTAAAAACCGAACCAACAGTTACGTCCAGCATGAACAGACGTGAAAGATTTCCCAAGAATATTTTCTCGAACTGGAACTTGAAAAGAAATGTTTGTACTATGCAATAATAGTTGTAGAAGGACAAAGTTCTGTAGCTTCGTGGATACTTTGCTCTAAATTCTTTCATTGCACCGGATGACATCTGCCGTTTGTTTCGTTTAAAAAAGCCATTTTTTGCGAAAACGAAAACAAGGCTGTGCAAATTTTATTAGCGCTTCAGAATTGTTGTTAAAATGATAGTCTTCAAAGTGGTATCAAAGTTACGAAAAAAATCTCATACGATAGCTTAAAATATCTACTACTGGTCCGTCTAATGAATTTTGAAAGAGTATTAATAAAAAGTGGTAGTGCGTGTACAAACGGTCAGTCCAGTAGTTCAAACATTCGTAACGTTCTAGCAAAAAAGGTAAAAATAAATTACATTTTTAATATCCCGTATCTTGGAAACGAAACCATCGAAAGAAAAATAGAGTAGGTAAAAAGTGCGCCGTTCTTCATAAGAATCCTACAAGGAAAAGCATTGCATGCTTCTTAGCTGCTCATTCATTATTAATCGGCAGTATGATCAGTGACATGGTGGAGGCTCAATACTTTTCGTTTAGAAGCTTTTAGACTTTTAGAGAATTGATGTTTTCACCATTCTTCAGTTAGACACTGAAAATAATTATTGAACTCCCTAAAATTGCTTTTATCACTATTTTTATGTTGCTAATTAAGGATGAGGGGTGAGAGGACGGGGTTTATTCTACCCCACTTCATTAAATTCAGGTCCGATATTTCCCGCTCCAACATCTATAAGAAGAAACATAATAAACTGGTGAATTTAAACTGACATAACTTCTTATTCTTATCTAAACTTTCTCGTACATTTTCTACTTTCTCCAAGGTAAGTAGTGCGTATTTCCTAAGATATTTTACTTGCAAGGAAAAATACTTTGGTTTGCTTGCTAATGATTATTAGTGCTACTAAAAAGATTCAAATGCTGGCAAGTTTAGCAGTTAAGCTAAAGCTAAGTAATACCTGTAAAGTTAATAAGTTCTGGTTTGCCTAGATAATTTTTGAATAGTTTGAATAAATGTTGCAAACCGTAACGGCCCGTATACAAAATTAGTACTCGCCCTATTTGGTTCACTTCCTTTTAGATGGTACTATTGCCGATAAATACCGTAAATGTTACTTCCGACAAATACTGTTGCGTAGCCGATTAACCGATGGTACGATTTGTATGTCGACAAGCCCCACCTTCAATTTATTTATTCAGAACCAGGTTACACACATCGACGAATACCTGAATATTCTCTTGAAATTTAATGAAAATATTCAAATAAAAGTCATCAGCTGTACTGTTGGCCGGAATTGAAAACATATATTTTATGCTTCCTGAACTGACAAAAAAATAAATCAATTCATACAAAAAAACTTCCTAAAAAATGTTTCTGGTAGCTGTGGCGTGCATAAAACTTAAACCATCATAATTTTAGACGTATAGCTACCCACTGGAAGGATGGCGACAAAAATTTCAATTTCAAATTTCAAATGAGTCAAAAATATACCCTACTCGATTTTTGTATACCCTGAATTAAAAACTAGACTTTCCTAACAAAGTGTCATCAGAAATTTATAACTCCTAAGGAGCTAGAATAGAAGAGCTTTTTGAGGTCCCTTGAAAAGTTTGAGACCGAAGATGAATTGAAATATTCAACAGATATTGATACCTATTTTTTCTTAAATATCATCAAAAATTCTTAACCGATAAAAGACACAAATAACAAAGTTGTGACCCTAGAAGTTTGCAATATTTTTTTGTCACAAACGATTACAATCCTTCTCAATGTCCCTTGTGGCAAACCATCATTCACAAAATGCATTGCACATCCAAAGAGATATAAGCAAAAAATGAAAAAATGCTGGGCCATTCCAAGGTTGAGCACCTTGTATCTCACAAGCAGTATAAATTATCTCCTCAGTCGTTAGACCCTTTCCATACCCTGTCCCTTTTCCCATACCCCATACCCCCAGAGCCTTTTCCTGATAAGGCTTTAGAAGAAATTACTAGCCTAAAATGAGATGGCAACATAGAAGGCGAGAAGAATAATATTTAAGGGCGATTTTTTTACCCTTTGAACTCGAGTGACGGGAATATGTGGAACGAGCGGTTTAAAAGTCGATGTTCATTGCCGGTGTGAGATAAAATCATTCTATCCCTAATCACAGCAAATAAATTTAAAAAAATTGATGAAATTTATTTTTGTTAACTTTTGGACAATAGCTTATGCAGGGTGATTCAAGAAGCAATATATTTTCAAATTAAGCAAAATAAAATCATACTTTTAAGTCAGATTTTTATTTGATTCAGCAATACAATGCAAATTATTATAAATCCAACAAAGAATATAAATAGCTGATTAGGATAACCGTGATAATATTGTGAACACACGTGACTTAAAAACTTTAAAAGGTTATCAAAATATCTCATACATTTACTTATAATGAATATGCAGAAATTATGTTGGTTTATGGTTTGTAAAGGAGCATCGACGTCGTTTTCCACATTTAAGTTCATTTGAGTTCCTAACAGTCAAAGCTTTCTAACTGTTTTAGGCTTGCTTTAGGCAAGTATTGTTTGTGATATGCACATGGTTAGTTTTGCAGGCAACAAAGGCAGCAAGGTTTGCAGGTTTTTTCGATGCAGGTACTAGATATCGAAGAAAGCGATTTTCCTTTAAGATTACAATTATTGTCAATGTATTTGTGAAAACAGACGATCGCTTAAATGTATTTTACTTACGGACGAAGTTTACCGAGCTGGAATTAACAATTGTCACCATAATCGTCGATGGTCGGACGAAAATCCCCATACTAACTAGGCAGGAACACAATTTTTAACGTCGGTTTAGTAATAATATATAACATTTTCTTCCATAATAGTCAAGTTACCGTAGATCAAAATTTAAAAAATTAAACTCCTATCAAAAGAAAAATATTGATTTATTAAATAAGACGCCATAATAGGTAAATTTCATATCTGCCTTATGAATATTACACATCTTATGATATTGATAAATTTTAGAATCATAAAAATAAAATATATTATTAAATTAATACCCAAATACCCCCTTAGTACTTTAGTAGTATAACTACTAAAGTAAGTAACTTTATGGAGATAGGCAACAAAATAAAATAAGGGGTTATATGTATAATTCTCCTTATTACTCTTCCTATAAAATAACAAAAAAAAAGTAAGCGTTCTATATTATCAGTTGTTTGGTCCCTTTGTATTAGATAAGAAATAAATGGGGATCGTTATTTACATTTTTCTGACAACCGTTTAGAAGAAATATTGGACAAAGTTCCTTCGGATATTCGGCCACGAATTCTCTTCCAACATGATGGAACGCCTTGTCATTTACAGTTGATATTACTGAGATAATATCAGCGAGAACCCTGGATCTCATTGCCTCAGTATTTGGTCTATGAATAACGTCTTTGGTTTACGCTACAAAATTAACACAAGGGTTGTGTTACAATATTGCGCAATCTTGCTGCATCGTTTATTAGAGGAGATCATCGTTCGTTAAAACTCGATGCAAAATGAAATTGTAATCCCGCAAATAAGGGCATAGCAGTGGGAGGTAGTGTTTTCAAAAAAAATTATGAATGAATGATTTGTTTATACTTATTGGTTTTGTTTAGTTGATTTAATAATACCTTTTGTTACTTTTTAAATAAAATAAAATAAAATAAACATGGGAATCTTTTTTGCTTAACCTTTAAAATTTCTACACATATCCTTCCTTAAATATGTACATTTCCTCCTGAATTACTTCATGTACGGAACGAGTTTTCCAGCTTTTAGAATTTGATACTGATCTCATAGTGGCAAAAACTCATTCAGTTGGAAATATCTGGATATTCATAAGACATGTTTTGAATTCTTTAATGAGACCTTGACATGTCCCTCGTTGCGATGTTCCCAAAACTCGCAGGTTATCATTGAAAGACTTAAACTTAAACAGCTTGATTGGGATAACGGCACACATTATGATATTTGGCAAAATATCGATTAAAATTTGGATGTTTTTACTAATAACAGCATCAGCAATAGCCGCTTGTTTCGGCGCATTTCTTCAGATTAGTAAAAAAAGCCTGGCTTTCAGCATGTCGAAAAAACCGTCATATTTTATTTTTAGTTATTTATAGTTATTTTTCCAATTTTAGTGAAAAAAATTACATTAGCGGTTTCGATAGTCCTTGAGTATGAGTATTTTTAGAGGTAAAAAACTCGGCGTACAATCACCGTTAGTTTTGTGCTTCAACGCCAAAAATTGGACCTTAAAATTTCTTCATATATGCAGCTTTTCTTTCACGCAGAGTTCCGGAATGAAACAAAATGTCAAACTACAAAAGTTTACTTGAACATATTGTAAAGAAAATACAGATTGGGACAGATTTGATGTAAAATTAGACAGTGTTTTGAGTAAATATAACTTTAACTTATAATATAACTTAACACCACTCGACTTCGTACCAACTTCGGAAACGAAGCTAGGCTGCCGAACTGCTGTGTACTCAGGTTAATGTCTTTGGTTGTGTATAATGATCTATTCTAGCACGTGGTGATTCCATATGTGCAACAATAATGAATACAAAATGAGGAAACCAAACATCTAAACTATTAAATTAATGTTGTGGTTTCTTGGTGACCGTATTAAAAAATAATTGGTGATAGATGTTACTTCGGTGCTTGCGTTAAACGGTCAATAGATAGTGGCAGAAAAACAAAAACATTTATTGGGCCAACGCTTCGGCTTCACTTAAGCCAACATTGGGGCTCTAAAATGCAATAGAGTGGTTTCAGTATTAAAATATCATAAAAACTAGTTGTTATTATAGTAATATAAAATATAAAACGAACAGATACAAAAGAAAAATTAAGTATAAGAGACAAAAATACATATTTATTTAACCGTATTATAAGAAACAAACAACGAACAATCATGCCAAAGGTTGATTTTCCAGTATTTTTGTGCCACTATCTATTGACCGATTAACCCAAGCACCGAAGCTAACATCTACCACCTATTAAATCAAGTTTTAAGTTTAGACTGTATGCTTCACTTTCGTTATGACTTTAATAGCTATAGTAGTAGTAAACATCTTTATTTCTAAAAAAAGGCTATCGACCTATCGGTCTTTCTGCCCTTGTTTAATACATGCAGTCTTAATCTAAATGAAAAACAAATATGAAAATTCTCTTATTCTAGGTTAACAATACTATTAAATAAATAAGATTTCAGTGGCAAGAGGAAATTATTTTATTGTCCACTAGTCCGTAGCGTTTGTAAGTGTTCGAGTAGCGTTAATGTAGGGAAACGGAAGCGGGCTTGTCTGGTTGGTCTTGTAAGACAAAGGGGATTCAGTATGGTCCAGTTGTAGGGGTTGTTTGTCCATTTTGTCTGTAGCTGTATGAGTCTTTCCGAGATCTTTGTCATGCTTGTGCGTTCGTATAGTAGTTGGGTGGGGGGGTTGTGTAGTGGGTTTTGGGGGTGTCTTATTCGTGTTATTAGTCTTAGCGCAATTTGTTCTGTTGTTTGTGTATAACGTTTTGTCCTTTCTGTTCCGTTGGTCATGAGTACATGTCCAAAGTCTAGCAAGGGTCTACAAATAGCTTTATATATTTTGGTGGCGGTGTTTGTGCTAATTCCTCTGTCTTTGTAGGTTAGTGATCGGAAGTGTTTTGTTCTCTTTATTGTTTCTGCTCTGATGTTTCGTATGTGTTTAGTGAATTTAAGTTTGTGGTCGATTGTGATTCCAAGGTATTTTACGTCGTTTTTTGGTTGTGTCGTTTGGCCGTCTGCAGTTATTGTAGGGGAGTCAGCTTTGAGTCTGTGGTTTGTGAGCAGAAGTTGGTTTTTTGACGCGTTTGGTGTTAGTCTCCATTTATAAAACCATGTCATTGTGTTGTTTGTTAGTGTTTGGAGTCTTTGCGCTGCTCTCTCAGTAGTTTTGTCATGTACAATAAGTGCCGTGTCGTCTGCGTATTGTAATATGTATGCCGATCTGTCGATTTGATTTTTGTCTGGTAAGTTGTAATTGTATATGTCATGGCAGTATATATTGTAGAGAAACGGTGAGAGCGGGGATCCTTGAGGGAGCCTTTGTTCAGGGGAAAAAGAAAATGACAGTGTTTTGTCAATTCGTACTTGTAGTTGTCTGTTTTCTAGTAAGTTCTTTATGGTGTGTAGTAGATATGATGGTGTGTGTAGTTTGTATAGTTTGTATAGTAAGCCCCTATGCCAGACACTGTCAAAAGCCTTGTTAATGTCCATAAACAGGCAAGCTGTCTTTCTGTCAGTTAGGTGGGTAGTTTGTATATTGTTGGCCAAAATAAAGAGCGGATCAACAGTCGAGTGATGCTGTTTGAAACCAAATTGGTAGGTAGTTCGATTCTAATAACTAACGTTTTTGTATTCTCTTGATTATTGGATACTATTACGCTCTTAACATATGTTGGCAATTAAACTATTCTGACAGAGCTTGATAGCGACCACAAAAGTAAATTGGTAAGAGCTTTAGTAATACATTATTCCTTTGTTCATACGTATTTTCAATACAAATACTTGTTGCTTGACAATTTACAAATTTCTGCAGTGTTTATATATTTTACAGTGTAGGTTGCGTTAGTACTTCTTTGAATTCTTGAATTAGCAAGGATTATTCGTATCTTTGGTCATATTTAGGCACCATCGATACCTACATAATAGCCATGGATGACCTCGTTACCTTATTGACTATACTGACGCAATTAAAAAGATTTTCTTTTCATGTTTGTGATGTGCTTCTGTCGGACACCTACGGAACTTTGAAGCTGAATATCATAAATAGTAATTCAAGAAAGTGGGCGTTAGGTTGGTCTACAGATTTCTCTGAATAGAGGAAGCATTTTCTTACTATAAGAAGTTTCATATGCATATCGGTGATGTTCAACATTTAGAATGAATGTTTTTACATCAATAATATAATTTATTGCCAGTCAGCATGGCTATCAACAATTTGGGCGATTAGTTTAGTAGTTAAGGGACAATTTCAAGTGGGAATAATAAACAGAACACTAAATCATACAAGAACTTAGTAAGCAGGATGCTTGCAGTGAACTGTGCATTATAGCTAACTTTATTATTATGGTTCGATAATTCAGTTAGAAAACTAGCAGCCTTTAGTTATGTGAAGCATAATATTAATTCAATTATTTTTATATCGTCTGCATAAAAGAGAAGGTGACCAAGTGCCCCGATAGTAGTTGTGAGTTATTACTATTATTGTCATATTTTGCTTCTGAATCTGAAGTCAATTATTTTACATCAGGTGAGTTAATATGTAATTTTTGGATATTTTTAAATTTGTGAACTTTTCTTTTACAAACAATATTAGGTTTATGAAGGTAATTTAGGCATGACAAACTAAAAAATATAAAATAATGAACTTGGTAACTTTTTGTATACAGACTCTTTATTATAATATGAAATATTCGTGTTTGCATAAGAAGTGTCTGTGTAAGATAACAGTGTCTCAATCCTTCAGTTTTTTAGTTTTGTGACGACCTTATCGATAGTTTCGTATATTTTCCTGACTGTACTTCAATTCACTCCAATACATTCCTTGGTTTCAGTCAATTTTATTGTTTATTATTTAAAATGTTACAAATACGTTTCGGTGCCTTTCTCCACCATCATCAGTTTGTCTAAAATATACATTTACAGTTATTATTAATTTATATAAAAATATTCCATCAAAATTCACACATTAAAATACAAATCACACACATATTAAAAAGTACATCAACAAAGTTACATAGCCATACCCACCTGACTCTGCAACTACAATACTAGGAAACCACCATACTCCAACATTCCACGAGTCAGCAGAAGTGTTTTCCTCATTTGACTGTTTTGCATGAGAACTCATTCTTTGTAACCACGTTGTGGAATTAAGTAGCTAAATAAATTGTCGTTGTAATAATAAAAGCTTTTTAAAAACGAATTATATCGTTAAAGTTTCATAATTGGCGCAGTCGGTAGGATTGTGCAGTAGCAGTATCCAAGATTCCGGCTATTTGAGTTCTTCAACTCTTCAGCACAATCTCCAGAACCAACGGCAGAGGCTACTCCACCAAAGAATCGGGAAGGAAGAATCAACGTAAGTGCATTTTCCTTTCAATCCTAATCTATCTTCCGTATAAAGATTTCATTAGGAATAGTAATAGGGCCGTGTATCGCATACACACAATTAAAGTTAGGTCAGTCTATTGAAGACATAGTTTAGTTTGATTTTTTTTCTCTCTCTCAATTAAGAAAATAGAAAGCATAAAAATAGTAATTTTTTAAAGTGAAATATAAAGTTTATGCTTATTTATGAGTGAAGTAGACGATATTGTCAAACAATTAGAAAATATTCGTCTTAGCAAACCAGTAAGTACCAGCGTTAAAATGACTACTGCAAACCAAAATAATATGAATTGGAGTTTATTCAAATCAAAGTTAGATAATATTAAATCCTTTGACGGTGACAGTAATTACCTGAATAAATTTTTAAGTAGGTGCGAGAACCTAATAAGTACATATCTACCACTAAACGATGCTGATTTAAACAAGCATATTTTGGATTGTATTAATGAGAAACTGATCGGAAAAGCCGAAACTATGGTTGGCAATCGATCAGAACTTCTTAGTTGGGATAATCTCAAAACCGCTTTGATTCAGTGCTTCTCTGACCGAAGAGATGTAGATTGTTTAATTCAGGAACTTACAAGGACCCGCCCTCATAGAAATGAAGATTTAATACGTTTTGGTACTAGATTGCAATTGCTTAGGAGTAATGTAGTCCAGCGTGTCAGTAACGATACCCAAATGTCTACTAGCGATAAAGTTTGCAACATTAATCATTTTGAGAAAACTTCATTAAATACGTTTATCGCAGGATGCTCAGGCACATTGAAAAATAATATGCATCTGAAAAGACCAGAATCCCTTGAGGATGCGATGGCCTATGTTTTAGAGTTTGAGAATTTTGAGCGACTTTATGGAACTTTACGTAATAGTGAAAAATCCCAAAAATTAATCCAAGTTTCACTAAGCCTGGATTTAACCAAAATTATTATCGTCAACATTTTCCAAACGCGCAAAGCTTTTTCCCCACCCCACAGTTTAGTAACAGCCAACCGCAATATAATCAATATCAAGCCAACAACCAATCAAATGGTTTTCAACTTAATCAACACACTAATTCAATCACGTCTACTAAACCGACATTTCCCTCTCAACCGGTAAATATTCAAAGTAGACCAACACCCCCTAGACAATGGCCCACAAATAGAGATGTTTTTGGTCCGCCCAGAAATGTATTCAGACCCAATCAGAACTCTCCAAATCAATTTCCAAGGCCTACACCCATGTCAGGAATTTCCAGAAATTCTCTTACCCCCACCAGAAAACATGGATTAAATTCTCAATATAATAACTTCCAAAGACCATTTTATCAAACACCACAGCCAATGATAGTTGAAGAACTATATTCGAACGAATACGAAGATCATTCTACAAACCCGTATTGTCAAAATTTTGAATATTTTTATAACCAAGAATACCTTGACTACCCTCAGTCAACAGAAACATACTCTGATCAATTTGAAGACCAAATCAACTTCCAGGAGCTTCAAGACCCTCGAACTTCCCAAAATACTGTCCTCGAAGAAAATGGAAATTTTTGCGATACACGTACCTATACTAAGGCCAGAAGATCTAATGTTTTTTCACCTATACCCTATTATCCTAAATCGAACTATATTCATTCCCCAATACCCTTACCTCGCACAAGAAGAAGTTAGAAACCAGCACACCAGTCAGCCTTGCTCAAAAATAGAAGACACATATTACTGCAACGAAGAGTTTCACCCACAAGATGATTGTACCAATGAACTTTTAAAAGGCAAGACAATACATAATTGCCCAACCTTCAACATTAAGCTAGTAGAGCCAATAGTTGAACAAGTAACGGAAGAATTGGTCCTCGTACTGTTAACAGAACCTGCAAAGTTAATATCCAAATGTGGTACCGATCAGTATCACCTACTTGAAACATCAACCCTTGTCAAGATCCCGAAAAATTGCGAAATTCAAATTAATGAAAAGAAATTCATCAATAACATCAACATACAAAAAGGAAAACCATTTATATTGCCGAAAATCACACTACCTCAAACAATTACTACGAAGTTCTTGGACGCACCAAACATTTCCAAAATTAATCTAGATGAAATTTATCATTTGAAGGAAATAGCCAATCAACTTTTACCAGTGACTTTAAACCAGAAGTCAAAACACCAAGAATACACCTTCTTTGGTATTGTGGGAGTCTGCACATTTCTTCTGATTCTCCTATTGACGAGCCAATGGAACCGAGTCAGAATCTTTTGGCTATCGACCCGAAATGCTTTCCATAAATCTACGGATCTTCAAGTACCAGATGATTACTCAGCAACTACCGCTTCGAAAAAACAGTCCGTTATTTTCGAATCCTGAGGAGGGAGAAGTTACATAGCCATACCCACCTGACTCTGCAACTACAATACTAGGAAACCACCATACTCCAACATTCCACGAGTCAGCAGAAGTGTTTTCCTCATTTGACTGTTTTGCATGAGAACTCATTCTTTGTAACCACGTTGTGGAATTAAGTAGCTAAATAAATTGTCGTTGTAATAATAAAAGCTTTTTAAAAACGAATTATATCGTTAAAGTTTCATAATTACAACATTGGTTTTCAGGTGATGAGTCAGGACAAACATATCTGGGAAAAGACTAGAATCTATTGTTTAGAGATTTAAATTTAATTTTAACTTACGCGTATAGTTGTTTCTACCTTAACATTCAACTGGTCACTGAATTTTCAATATTTTACTCGATATCAAGCGAGCGAAAAAACTGTTTATCTTTCGCCTTTTCTTTGCATTCTAGGAATTGCTTGGCAATTCCTCAATATCTATATTATCTATAAATACACATGTATTTATTTCATTTACTTGGTCCAATCAGTTCATGCATGCGATCATTTAATTAGTGTATGATACACAGGGCTAAGATTGACTGTGTCTGATCTGAAATTCATTGCATTCTGATGTTTTTTAATTTGTATCATTTCATGGATTCTTCTCTTATTATAGTCGAATCGTATTTGTAACATTTTAAATAATAAACAATAAAATTAACTGAAACCCAGGAATGTATTGGAGCTTATCGATAGTATCAGTGATTTTTTGCTTAATAGAAAACGATGTTCCCCTGTTCATAAAGATTTGACATGTTATTAAAAGCCTACATTGTCTAAGTAAAATAACTTTTAAACTTTGGAATATGATTGTAATTTCCACAGTGTTTTTTGTGAGTTTACACACAATTCAGAAGAAACACATCTATATTTAGCACCTTATGTAAATAAGAGCTTAAACACATTAAAAAATCAAGTAATATTTAAATGGACCGATAAATATAAACCATATGCGAAATGCGAAAATATGCGAAAAACTATTTGGAAGTAAGAAAATATTAATTGGCTTCATAAATAGCAAACCCATCTCAATTTATGTGTTATTAACACTTGCGAATCTTGCAAAAAATCGAAAACAGAGCAAAAGGCATATATCTACTAAAAATATACGAATCGATATTTGATGTATCTTGAGGTTTACAGACATAATTGAACTAAATATCGTGCGAGAGACAGTAACAATAAATTGATAAGAACTCGGAAAATATTGAGAAAACATACATTTATTTCCTGCAAGAATCGTAACTTCCAAATGGTAGTTCCGGAAGGTACCGAAAGACAATTAATTAAATGTCGTTGACTAAAAGAATAATAATTTACAATGTCCATAATGGAATGTCGAAGCAAACGTTTCAAACAAGAGTTTGTTTGACGAGAAGAACATGCATTATTGGTCAAGAGACAACTTAATGAACAGCAAAATATGGTCGAATGGGCAGTAAAATAATTGACCATTTTTTTTATGAAAGTACTTCGACTGGAAGATATATTAAATAACAAGCAAACGTTCCTAATTCTCGATAGATTATATTAATTTAGATGTAAGTCTGAAGATTTACTACCAATAACCCAGTTTCAGTGACCACCAGGTCTCCAAATGTAATTAGATTTCTTCATCTGTTTTTATATGACAAATTAAATATATAATTAGTATTACTTAGTTGTCTTGATCAACTGATTAAAAACACATTCATTCAGTTAAATTCGACAATTTACCGTGAATTATGCTCTAAAATGAATTCTAAGTTGAGACGTAGTAACTTTTTGAATTCAGAATCTAAATAGTTTGTTTTAGAAAATTCGATTTGCAGTTAATACTTGTTTTAAACTGTGTTTTTAATCGTTTCCTATTATTTGACATGTGTAAATCAGATAAAATGTTAAGTAAAATTTTCAATATAAGATTTCCATATCTGCATCAATGTTAATTGTCAGACAATTACAAGTAACTTGCTAATTGATAAAATGCTGCAAAAGCGGACTTCTCGGTTATTTTTTAATTTGAAAATGTATTGTTATTTTGGAAAATATACAGCGTGCATATGCCAGTTATTTCAAAATTTCCTGGGTTTCAGTCAATTTTATTGTTTATTATTTAAAATGTTACAAATACGTTTCGGCGTCTTTCTCCACCATCATTAGTTTGTCTAAAATATACATTTTACATTTATTATCAATTTAATTAAAAATAAAAAAACACACATTTTTATATAAATTAAACTTAAATAATTAAAATAATTAGAATAACAAATTTAATTAATATTTTAAATAATAAACAATAAAATTGACTGAAACCCAGGAAATTTTGAAATAAATTGAAGTACAGTCAGGAAAATATACACAACAATGTATGCCAGTTATGTTTACAATATTTACAGCATAGGAACAAAGGTGGATAGTGACGTTGTAAATAAGTTGGAAAATCTGGCTTAGTATCTGCGACCGAGAACCAAGAGCCGATTGATGAAACTTATCAGTGTAGATTATCTTTAGCATCTGCTACATTTAGCTCAAGTTTTTTACGTCACAATAGTGTAAATAGTCGGCGACTATACTGGGTTTTTCCGCTTGGCTGAATGGCTACTAACTGACGCAACAGAGTGGCAATAGGACTTTTTCCTGGGATTTTCTAGGATAGACTTTTTAGGAAAATTTTCCAAAAAGTCGGAATTGAACTCTCAGAAATGATTATCTGTGATACAGTGAAAAACTGCCTGTTTTTTGAACGCTCAGTACAGAGAAGAGCTGAGGAATGATACAGGTAACAGGGAAATCGGATTACTCCACGTTCCGTGATCCAAAATCCGTTTCAGTTTCCAATTAAAATGGGCTAATAAGACTTGAGCTTATTTTGAATATTGCTTACAGCAATCTATATACAATGTGAATTTAAATTTTCAAAAAAGTAAGTTTTTTAAAAAGGTAATATAATTTTGATAAACAAGATTTTAAG
This sequence comes from Dendroctonus valens, assembly GCA_024550625.1. Classification (NCBI taxonomy): domain Eukaryota; kingdom Metazoa; phylum Arthropoda; class Insecta; order Coleoptera; family Curculionidae; genus Dendroctonus; species Dendroctonus valens. The sequence continues at coordinate 326,108 of JAJTJO010000008.1, forward strand.
TATGCGGTAGTTAACAGATGGAATATTGGCAACTACTAGTAACATTGAAAAAAGTCACGGTAAGTTCGGTTAACGACCCTACTTACATTTCCGGAAACTTATTTTCTGAAGAGTTAATTAAATGAAGTTAATTTTAATCGTTGCGTTCATATTATCCAAACACTTTCGACGCCAGACATACGCCGGAAACGAATAAATTCAAAGATTGTGGTGTTCTATCATGATTATGCGGCCGACAGCCATTATCGACTTTTAATAAATTGGTAACTTTTTTATGGGCGTATTTAAAATTGTTTGCATATGTTTACAAATCGTATGATTCTGGAGGGAGATTGCAATTCAAAATGAAATCATAATTTTATTATTACTTAAAATTATGTAATCATAATTATAAATAGTATTAATATTCTCATCTGAGATTGAATGATGTAAGTTTTCTAAAATGGTGATTTCCTTAAAAGGTCAAAAACTGTGCCCAGCTTGACGGACTATATCGACAATTTCTTCAGTACCTGATTTACATCGTTAATATTGCAACCTCTATTCGGGTCTTTACAGTTTTAATTATAAATTCATTAATTAATAATTAATTTATATTTAAACGGTTCTTTCAATATTTCTAATAAAGTACGTCTTTAAATTCGTAAATCCTGATTTAATTTTCATTTTTAGCGTACATTTTGAAACCTAGTTTCCACATTACTTACTTGTAAAGTTATATTAAACTCACATTTAAATGTGGATTTGGAAATCAATGATTTATTTTTTTAATTCAGTACGTGAAATTTTACAATTTTTTCAGTAACGGTTTAAAATATGATCGAGAATAGTTTTCTCTTGAAATTTAAATCTACTAATATGAATTTCAATGACTTATTCTAATTACTAAATATATACGACGATTTTTGAAGCAACGGTATCAAATTTAAAATTTGTAGTCTTTTTCCTGAATTATTTTCTCCTTCTTACTCTGAAAGCTAGTACATCCAAAACGGTGCCAAATAGAACTTAGTTTCTTTTTTAGGAAATACAAGTTTATTAATATAATATCAACCTATACACATGTACACGGAAGGGCATAATGACCGATTGGGTCGATAAAGTATAATAATAATAATCATAGAAAACACAAAATTGCTTATATCACATATTTAGGAATTTGTTACATAAGAAGATAGATGGATAGATAGTACTCGTACGCCTTGATTCAGATTGTGTCAAGTTTGATAGCAACAAACACTAATAGCAAGCATAGAAACCCATTTAACGATTTTTTGCAGCGTTCCTTTGTGCTCTAACCTCGGAGGAACTTCTTGTCCAGTAACATTTTGAAGTAGGCGAGGTATAGACAATTTTATCAAGTCATCCTCACAAAAAGTTCCTTTAACAGCAAGTTCTGATATGAGATCCAAACATTCTTGAATTTATTGATAATTGTTGTCAAAAACCATGTAATGGAAGCACGGAATGAAATGCAACTAACAAATTTTCTATCGTTGATTTGTTCTCAACTAAAGTTACGAATTTAGAATTCTAGATGTGAAGTAAATTTTTTAAAATTTGCCTTTCATTTTCACTTGTACGCGCTCTCTTGATTTATGCAGAATATCATTTGCAGGTGCGTTCAAACGCATTGATGTCCAATTTTGTATTAATTATTTTTTTGTAATTTTTCTATCCCCTTAATATCCCCAGGAAACACCTCTAGAAAAAGCACGCAAATTGATGTATCAATTAATGCATGTTCAGCCATTTTTAACCATTACCTCCAGGACACCCAGTATAAACAATTAATTCGACATTTGCAAAAATCAGGTCACATCTTTCTTAAATCTTGGTTTGTCCAATTCTAAACGGTCTATCGTGGCTGTCAGATAATCGTGTTGAACAAAGCTTGTTCAACAACCTTCTTCTAATTACTGTACAACTTTATTATAATCAGATTGGATAATTTCAAATTTAACAGTAGTAGTAAACATCTTTATTTCTAAAAAAGGCTATCGACCTATCGGTCTTTCTGCCCTTGTTTAATACATGTAGTCTTAATCTAAATAAAAAATCAGATAAGAAAGTTCTCTTATTCTAGGTTAACGATATTACTAAATAAAATTTCAGTGGCAAGAAGAGATTATTTTATTGTCCACTAGTCAGTTGCGTTTGTAAGTGTTCGAGTAGCGCTAATGTAGGGAAACGGAAGCGGGATTGTCTGGTTGGTCTTGTAAGACAAAGGGGATTCAGTATGGTCCAGTTGTAGGGGTTGTTTGTCCATTTGGTCTGTAGCTGTATGAGTCTTTCCGAGATCTTTGTCATGTTTGTGCGTTCGTATAGTAGTTGGGTGGGGGGGTTGTGTAGTGGGTTTTGGGGGTGTCTTATTCGTGTTATTACTCTTAGTGCAATTTGTTCTGTTGTTTGTGTATAACGTTTTGTCCTTTCTGTTCCGTTGGTCATGAGTATATGTCCAAAGTCTAGCAAGGGTCTACAAATAGCTTTATATATTTTGGTGGCGGTGTTTGTGCTGATTCCTCTGTCTTTGTAGGTTAGTGATCGGAAGTGTTTCGTTCTCTTTATTGTTTCTGCCCTGATGTTTCGTATGTGTTTAGTGAATTTAAGTTTGTGGTCAATTGTGATTCCAAGGTATTTTACGTCGTTTTTTGGTTGTGTCGTTTGGCCGTCTGCAGTTATTGTAGGGGAGTCAGCGTTGAGTCTGTGGTTTGTGAGCAGAAGTTGGTTTTTTGACGCGTTTGGTGTTAGTCTCCATTTATAAAACCATGTCATTGTGTTGTTTGTCAAATTTAACATATTTTCTAAATTGACAAATTGCATCTTATCACAAATTGAGCTTTTTTCGATCTGATTTTCAATTATTACCATAACAAACAATTATATCGAACAGATGAATGTCATGAAAAATTAAGTTAATCTGTTTCGGATGCCATAATGTGGGTCGTGTCGAAACAAAATCAGAAAACTATGTGACCTAGATGTTATTTCAGTTTTATTTAAAACGATTGGCAGACAGTGGATTATCAATTAAATGGCGGCTTGTTAATGCCTGCCAATTATTTTCACTATAAAAAAATCAAATTTCTCAAAAAATAATGTTCGCTTATTTTTGTTCTGTATTATTCAATTTCAGAATTCTGAAGGTGCGTATAAAACCGAATTACTGGAACCCCACCCACACTAATTTACAACTTACATTCAGCGTTGATGTTATTTTGAACTGCAATTAACAGTGTGAGCAAAGGTGACACAAATAAACGAAATTATAGTGCTGGCGCTTCTCACCAAACGAGCAACATCGTAAAATTGGCTTATTTTGATATTACTTATATGATTCCTATCAGTTTTTGTTAGCTAATACAATCAACTGTCTCTTTAAGAGTTCCTGAGCTACTCAATAATTTACAATACTGTGGTAATTTAAACGCTAATTCGTTTTCGATAAAGAAGGCTGATGGTTGAGTTTACCTTGACGAAAAGACATGAAAGTTCATTTTCATTAAGAATTTATGAAATTCGAACCACCTTTCTTAGAAGCGAACAGGTTGGCGTTCCGGGCATTTATGATTTATATGAATTCTATTGATTTGTCTAATAAATTTTATTATTGCAAGGAAGATGTTTAAGAATTCGCCATAGATACAAGAATTTTCAGAACAAATATATTTAAATGTTTTATAATTGTTAATTAAAATGCCTTCAATGTATATCCATCTTTTATTTAGTCGATCATCCGTCCACTATTGGGCCTGCGTAATTAAAGAGATGGAAAAACGTGAGAAACAAATCCAATTTATTTTGGATGGTTTCAACACAGATTAATAATGATTGGAACACAATTGATGGAAAGTTGCAACAAGCTCAGACAAGCTTGAAAAAGTCACAAAGAGTCACGTATTTGACAAATAGTCATTAAAAGCTGTTAGAAAAAACATACTAATTTAACTTAGCAATATACACTGCCTGATTAAAAAGCTGTTTAACGGCACTTTTTTAGAGCCATCTTCCCGTTTAATATATAATATAAAAGAGAATAAAAATACGCGTCTTCAATACTAACGCATGACCTTATTAATGTTGAAAATATTTGAAGAGAGTTTTATCATTATTACTTAAGCGAAGAATGATCAATGTCACTAATTATAAAGTCAAAGGCCATCATGCATTTAATCTTATTAGAAGGAATGTAGTCATTCGGGCCATGGAGGTTAATTTACAGGTAATACAATAACTCATGCAGATAAAACAGAACTAATTAATTTCTAGAATGTTTGTTAACTGCTTCTCAATTATACGGAGCGATTTAGAACTGTGAGATCAAACTTATTTAGATATTAGGTATTATTCAATGAAATAATGGAATGTGTACTACTACGCCCCTATGACACTTTAAAACTGTTGTGTCCAAATGTGTGCTTTATGGAGTTTTAATAAATTAATATAATATATAATAAAAAAATACATTTCATTTTATTTGTTTAGTATTCTGTTTTTCATATAAAACGCCCCTATTTAGGATTGGAAACGTTTTGAAAGATATTGTTTAGAGAATTACGCACATTTCTTGGAATAAATTAATGGCTTTAGCTATTTAAACTTATTAAGCGCTATAACTTATATATTAACAACCCTTGGGTCGGAAAATTCTCAAGATCTGTTAAATTTAAAAACTAAACCAAAAAGAAACAAGTGGGTTTTTCGGGTTTTTAGGCCGTCGTTCGGTAGAATTTCTTCTTGACGTTTCGCAAGCACGTGTGGCTTACATCTTCAGAACTGGTTTGCTTAAACGCTTACACTGTTCTGATGCCATTCCTCGGGCGCAGTCCGTATTTATGCACCGGTCGCGATGACGTGGTTTGTGATGACGTGGCCTGTGTCATCGGAGCTTGCGCATTCTGTTGTCTGTTTTTGCGTTGGTGAGTGCTGGAAACCATATCCTGTTCAGCGCCATTGTCTCTTCTTTTCTGTTGAAATTGTCGTCGTGTTTGTAGATTTCAATGGCTTCTCGTATTAGTCGGGGGCGATACCCTGTTGTCGTGGCCAGGACCTGTGCCTCTCCGAAATATATGTTGTGTGTTCCATCGCTGAGGGCATGTTCCGCCACTGCCGACTTCTCCACATGTCCAAGTTTGCAATTCCGTCGATGTTCTTCTAATCTTGTCGCAACCGATCTCTTAGTAGTTCCTATGTAGATGCTTCCACAGGAGCATGGAATCCGGTAGATTCCCGCAGTTGCTAGGTGAGGTCTTTTGTCTTTTGATAAACCAAAAAGGTTATCTCTATTTGAAAGAAAACTACGTTTCATAAAAACTGCATTGGAAAGCAATTTCTTCCTGGCGTGGCTTGCATCCACAGAAGTGTTTCTCTCGAAATTTTAAGTGAAGTGATGCGATTTTTTAGTCATAGTCTATATTTATGCAGATTTGGTGGTTTTGCCATCTGATTCTGTTGGAAATACTGTGGATTCTCTTTACTGTATTGAGCTGTTCTTTATCTTGGCGGATTTATGCTAATCTCTCCTTTTCTATTGAAGTTAAAATTGTGTTTGTAGGTTTCAACGGCTTCTCTTATAAGCCGGTGGCGGTAGACCGTTATTGCGGCCAAACGTTGGGTTTGTGCAAATTTTATGTTGTGGGCTTTCTCACCAAAGGCATGTTTTGTCGCTGCCAATTTTTTTAGTTGTTTTAACTCATCTTCTTCTTGTGGCCACGTAGATACTTCCACATAAGCATATTATTCGGAATAATCCAACCGTCGTTTGTCCTTAACCGACTTTAGGCGGTTTTAAATTTTAGTTGTGGGCTCATTTATTGTTTTTATTTCATGTTTGCCAGCAGCTTTCCGTCATTTTTTGTCACTCTGTCTGTAACTCTAGGAATATGTCTAAAAATGTAGTCGTGTTGTTTCAGTTTGGAAGGGCCACATAGAGAATATTCACGGTGGACAAAGTTTTTTTTCTGTAGGTATTAATTTGGTATTCAAATGCTGCAGACCGCAAACTTTTCTGGCTCTGTCTGTGAGATTTTTGATGATTCCTTCCTTTCAACTTGGTTGGTTATTACACACTTTTAATATGGGTGACTACGGCATACCTAATGTTTTAGATGATCCCCTCTCCTGGATATCAAAACATCCAAGGAGGCCAGTTGAATGTATTCAAGATGTTGCTCAGCTGGTCTATGAACTCGTCTAGGTTATCGCGTCCAGGTTTTCTTCTTACAAAAGTGTAATACACATATCGATACCAAATCCAGTTTATAGGCGGCGATTTAAAGTTGTTTCTTCAATTTTATCGTGTAGAAATTTGTTTTGACGGGTTGAGTGAGCTGTTTATGACTCCCACTTCTTTTTGTTCACATGATTGTTCATCCCACAAGGAAAAGCTGTCCTTGAGTTTAGATTTAAAGATACTCCCAGATGAAGATCAAGAAAGTGATAAAATTGGACATACTCAAAGCAAAATTATCTACAGCAAACAGACCTAAACAGTAAGCATGTTTACCCTTTATTCAATGGGTGACGGACAGAATCGGTAAGCTGCTGGGAAAACATAGTATGAAAACAACCTATAGCCCACTACTCAGATTTAATACTGCTTAAGGAACGTTATGGCCAAACAGTCTTAATATTTACAACTACGAGAATGTAGTGGGAACCAGAAAAATGTCAGTTAAAATCGCATTCGAGGAACATCTAAGAAACTGCTGAAAGGAACACAGAATCTAAAATTCACATAAAATCGATGCCTAACCACAATAACAACACACAGCCCACTATATTATTTCGACAGAAACGCCTGTGAGGTTCCAAGCTACTCGTGCTTTTAAAACATCAGAAAGAAATGCTTGTCCCCCACGGCCTAAAAGCTAAAAAAATCACCACTTTTCCAATATCTTTATTAGTTACCCCAGCCTAGAACTACAAATGCGGAGCTTCTTTTCTAAGTGCAACAAGTCTATTTTTCTATTATAAATTAGGACACGATGAATGGATTTTCCTGAAAACTTCTGACTTCAACTGTATTTTTTTTTGTTTCCAACACAGTATGTTCCTGCATCAAATACATAAATTTATAAATCAGGGTTAATGATTTTGATGAGGCATGAAAAACGGATTAATGTCACTTTGAAAAAAAAATTATTTTTTGAACTTTAACAAAAGACCATAAAAAAAGAAAAAAAAAGGTGAAACAAAATTGTTTGAAATTTTATGTTCTGGGTCTTATTGCATACAATCGCAGTTTCCAACTTGTTCGGCTCCCGCACGTTCTTGAGTGGACTCAAATTCGCTAATGAGCACTTGAAAATATCATTCTAAATTTTCATCAATGCGCCTGTTTGAACCGAAAGCAAATATTAGACGGTTGTTAACGTTAACGAAATATTTGCTAACAATTTTCCTCTTTTTAAAATACTTATTGGTTTCTTTGATGGGTCTTGGTTTCGATAAAAAAAAAAAACTTGATAATTTATTGTTACCACCCTATTCGTTTTGTTTCGGTTTACAGCTTTAATTAAGTTAATTATTTTTTGTTCGCTTATGCCTTCGTGTAAACACAGTAAGTATGTTTTTTAGATCGTACACCCTCCAATCTTTTGCCAACTCACAAACCTTTCCAAGTGTTTTATAAATAGCTACATGATCTGAGGGAAGAATAATTCCATCCTGGCGGTGTAACTTTTTCACTACTCATCCGAACACTTTGTCCGCCGGCAGATGTGAATGAGAGCCCACAGTAAACGTTACCTGTATGTCTGCAATTTGTTTTGGAAATTCCTTACGTACCCAGTACATTAGGGCATGTATAACATAGCTATTCTTGTTTTGACCCCCACAACTGTGAAAACAAACATTTTTTTTTATAGATTCATCAAATTGGGAGTTACTGAGAAAATGAAGCAGAGCGGAGCCAATGTTATTGGATGTGCTTTTATACTAACACTTCCAGTTCTTCTTCTTAACCCGCCGTCTCCGAATGTCGAAGGTTGCCGATCCAAATGGCTATTGTAGTTTTAGAAACTGCTACTCTAAACATGTCTACTGATAAGCGACCATACTATCGTCTTAAGTCCTTAGTCCAAGAATTCTGTCTTCTTCCTCTGATCTTTTTCCATGGATTATTTCCTCTATCATGAGCCTCAGTATTTCATACCTCTCCCCTCTCATTATGTAACCTATATATCGGGTATTTCGTTCTTTAGTGCAGCTCATCAGTTCTTTTGTTTTAGGCATGCGTCCAAGTACTTACCTGTGCATACGTCCAAGTACTGCATTAGTGATTCTTTCTACCCATGGTATGCGTAATAATCTTCGGTACAGATACATTTCAAAAGCTTCGATTTTTCTTTCTGTGACTGGATCAAGTTAGGAACCTAAATATTTAAACGAGGTCACTTGCTCGATACTTCTCCCCTTTATTTTTATCGCGGCATCTAGGCGTTCTTTCGTGAATATTTATATGTAGGGAAAAACATTCGCTGTAGGCAATTATATCGTTTATTATCTGTTGCAAGTCTGCTACGTTATCTGCCCACACATCAGCTTCGTCTGCATATTTAACATTATTTATTACAACCCCGTTTATTTTGATTCCTCCTATGACGACATGCAGAGCTTCCCTGAATATTTCCTCGGAGTAAATGTTAAGAAGGAAAAACCTTCACTTAGGTTAATTTTGATTGGAAAAATATTTACAAAGTCTTTACGCAAACTTGAACACTTTACTTTTCATAGGATAGTTTACAAAATAACATAATAGATTCACGTGAGTTTACAAGTTACGTTACGAACTTGACTAGCGCTTTGAAAATCACATCTATGTGGACTTTTTGCAAACGATATGTTAAAACATAAGCCTATTTAGGAGGGACTTCTTTTCTTTGAAAGCCGAAATTTTGGTGACAAACTTTTGAAAGGAGTGCTACTCTATATTAAACTGAAATTCGAAACTAATGGGGTTGTTACACTCTGAAAAGAAGCTCCTCACATGTAATGTAACCTTGTAAAGGTACCTAAAACAAAATAAACGAAAGTGACAGCAAAATAAATTGGGTGGAGATTAGTTGGAGAATACCGAAAACATGTTATTTAATCGAAGATTTTGGCAACGTGTTAAAGTATTTTAGTGGTAATTAGATAGTCTTGTAGTATAGTTAGAAATATGAAATCAAATAATGCGAATTATGCTTAAGTTTAGCATTACGGAAAAGCACAGCGACAATTTTGAATCCAGACCTTTGCATCATGCTTCGCTTCTAAACTTAAGCGTTTTCTGCATGAGAGATCCGCGAACTAGTCTTTTGTTTATTACGCGCAAATTGCTTCCTACGAACGAAAAAGTGAAATTAGTTCAAGAAAGCGAAAGTGTCGCAATTGAACTGCTAATTTCTGAAGTCATACTGAGGGCATTACTTATACGCAACAATAAGACAGTTTTGAAGTTTCGTATAACTTTACCTCGAATTTTTGAAGAAAGATGTTCATTCCTTTATACCAAATTAACTACCAAAAAATCTGTATTATATAACCAATACTAAAGTAAATGTTTCAAAAGCCTTGTTCAAAGAATTAGTATCCTGTAGGGTAATTCACATTGAAAGCAACTATTCAAAAATTGACTTTATTAAGTACATATACATTACAACATTTTGCGGAGTACTGAAAATTGGCTTAAAAATTGCAACTGTGGTTATTTTGTTCGAAGGTATCACAAACTATAATAAATACGGTCTGTTGTAGCTCCACTGAAATAATTGTCCACAACGTGGTCGCAGTCGCATGCTAATGGTTGCAAGACTTTATAAAAACTCCCATATATTCTGTTTTGGAAAATCAGCATTTAAGTTGTTTTTTAATGTGAGGACCGGCATCAGTGCATGTCTTATATGATATTATATTTCACATGCACTTTAACTTATGTAGGTACTTACTAGATGAATGATTTCACGCAGATCAGTTTAGAAAATGTTAGAAAGGCCAACGACTAGAGGTTTAAAACGTAAACTGTTTAAAATCGAATGAATTATCATTCTGCTTGAAGCGTTAGCTTCAAATCATAATTTGTAATTCTCTAAAACTGCTAGTTATGGCTCACCTATAATATGTTCTCTGTCATGATACTGGTAATACATTGCAGTAATAGACGAACATTCTTCGCGTTCCTAGCTTGGTATGTAAAAGCCGATAATTGCGACATGCAATGGTGGGATAAGTATCGAAAGGTAAACAATCTAGCAAATCATTGTCTCGATATGTATTCGCATACCTGTTTCAACTAAACTTTTGTAATAAAATTGTTCAAGATAAATTATGCAGAATTAGCTGTCGGTTTGCGTAGGTGCCATTAAAGCCGTTAGATGTTGGAACCGTTGGGACGAGAAAATATTGCACTGAGATTAGATAACAACATTCATTAACAGTGGAAAGTGTTCCCCAATATTGGACTTAAATTATACTGAATAAAGGACGTTCATCGTTATATTTCAACGGAGCTTTTAATAATCATTATAATAATTACTTAGCGGAATAATAGGATGATGGCTTTAGACTGTGAGCTTCCTATGGCAAAAAGAGTGAATAACCGAATTTATGTTGACATAAAAATAAAATATTCATTATACTATAAAGGCTTTCACATAACAAAGAATTGTACTAGATAGTTATAAACGTCTGAGGACTTTTAACGTACGTACGTACGGTAAATTATGTTTAATTATCGAGCTTTTCAACTTCAAACTTTCTACTTACATAGAGCCAAACTTAAGAAAAACACAAACATTTCGTTTCCATCACACATATTTTAAACAAATTGGAAACAGTTTGCTATCAAAAACGTAAAAATTAATTAAGAAATTTCTAGACACACTAGTCTGTAAAATCGGAAATACCAACTTATGGCAGGAAATACAACGTACTTTAAATTTCATTATACACGGTCTCTGAAATTACGTCGTTACTACATTCCTATTAACGATAAGCAGTCATATTGAAGAGTGAAAGAGTTTTATGTATTGTTGTGATGGTAAAAACAGCAAACCAAATCCCTGATTGAAGCCCTGACGAGGCACAGATAAATCTGCTACTATATGCAAATTTTTGATGACGCAGCTGTACTGTAACTATGTAAATGTGTAATAACTATGTAACTGTGTATTATGCAAATATGGGACAAGGAAAATGGAGAGTTTCAAGTTTAGTGGTTCTATTTTAATAAAGAAAAATATTGCTTGGTTATGCAGCACGATATGTGCAGCTTAAAAGAAATCGTCAAATCGGTAAGGTTGTCAAGTGCTGTATTGGCTAACTGCACCATCATAACAGAAATGGTTTTGGCAAGCAAGCTATGAAGACATCAACACGATCGATTCCGAAATGTAGATATAGCGAACTGTGCTCTTTGAGGATAGGCGAATGGAACTCGTGTGGACCAGGGAGTTATCTCAGTACCTAGAAGTAACACGAGTTTGACATGGAAACATATCTGTGTGTCGTAGAGACCGACCCAAGATTTATGAATGTAAGATTGAGCGCGCTAATAAGTTCTTCAGAAGAGAATTTGTGGCCATCGTTATCAGAACTACTCTCTTATACAGGAGACTGTGACACAGACAGTCAGCAATAGAGAACGTTGGCGTTAAACTTCATGGTGGAGCTCTGATTTTCTCGTTGCTTTCCAACCTTGTTAAGTGAAAGGACCACCGATGTCGATTCATTATTTTTAAACACACATAGAGTGTTGCTCATGGGCGACTTCAACAAAACGCCCCACAACTGGACGACTCTAGGCACTGTATGCTTCACAAAAGGGACAACGCAATCCCGTTTTGTCCTGTGGCAGACTTCTCTTATTAGGCAATAACAAAAAATGAGAACTTCAATTGTAATTAAGGAATTGAGCATTACTATACTGGACAGCAATAGCAATTGGTTTCTTTCAAATAAGTAATGATTGTTCGTCTTGCTGTTGTTTATAGCTTCAATAAGTTTCGCGTCTTACGCTCTCCCTTCAGATATTCGGCGATGGTTCAATTCTTCTTCAACTATAATCAATAAAGAATTTAATTCATTTACATTTCAAGCTATACTATTAGTCATGAAATTACAAATAGTTTACTTTTAAGAAAAGTCCTAAAAACCTATTACCAACTACGCCTTGAAAAAATATATGTCGTCTTGGTGAAAATGTAGTAAACCCTCGTTTAAAAACAGATTTCCTTAAATGTCTGTCTGGTTTTCTACTTCTTCTTCAAGTAGCACTACAACCCTATGTGTGCCGTGGCTGGAAGAACAATTTGCCTCCATCGACTTCTCCCATTTTTAATTCCAATATATTCCTGGGTTTCAGTCAATTTTATTGTTTATTATTTAAAATGTTACAAATACGTTTCGGTGTCTTTCTCCACCATCATCAGTTTGTGTGTATAGTTGTTTCCACCTTAACATTCAACTGGTCACTTGGTCGACTTGGAAGAGTGACCAGTTGAATGTTAAGGTGGAAACAACTATACACACAAACTGATGATGGTGGAGAAAGACACCGAAACGTATTTGTAACATTTTAAATAATAAACAATAAAATTGACTGAAACCCAGGAATATATTGGAATGAATTGAAGTACAGTCAGGAAAATATACGAAAATCCATTTTTAATGCCCATCGTCCACATATCCGATAGAACATTGTCCCTCCATCTCATTTTGGGTCTTCCCGGTGGTCTACTGCTCGTCGCTGCTTCCTGCCATGCACTTTTCAGCATTCTGTCATCCGGTGCTCTGTATATGTGTCCTGCCCACCCCAGTCTTGGTAACTTTGCTTCTCTCACAATATCTCTCTGGTACAATTGTTCTGACACCGCGCTTGTTCTTATTCGGTATTGCCCTGAAATAAGATCCTGGGTTAGTCCAGATATTTTCCAAGTATTTTTCGCTCGAATCTTCGCAGGACGTCTTCGTTTGCTTTGGTTACGGTCCACGCTTCGCATCCGTACACGACTACCGGTCTTATAGTGGCATGGCACAATTTTAGTTTTGAGGATCGCGACATTAGTCTCGATTGGAACAGTTCTCTAAGTACATAATAGCATCTATTACCGCTCTTTATGCGGGCCTTCATTTCTATATTCATGTTGTTGTCCGCTGTGATGACTACGACGAGGTATTAGAATTCTGAGACCCGTTCAAAATTGTAGGTGTCAATGGTTACATTTTGCACTAGTCGATCTCTTCCCTGTCTCCGGGAATTAAACATGTATTTTCTTTTGTCTTTATTAATGCGTAAACCTACTGTGTCTGTCTCCTTTTCAATTATCCAGAATAACTCTTGTCACAGTTTTCTGACATGTTCTCAACTTTAACACAGCACCGGCTACCCTCCATGCACACTTTTGTAATATTGGTTGTTTTCTTTGGGATTTCACATTCTGCCATGGCTGCTCATACATCGTCTCTTAACACGCTATCATAGGCTTGTTGGAAGTCGATAAATAGTTGGTGGAGGTCCTTGTTGGAGTATTGGACCTCCCATTTTCAGGCATTCAGAGGGGATAGTATCATTTCCTGACGCTTTGTTGTTTTTTCGTCTCTTCTTCTAGTGTTGGTTTCTCGGTTTCTATTTCGGCGGTTAAATACACCGGTATATTTGTTGTGTCGTCCTTTGTTACATTGAGGAGTTTCCGAAAATGTTCTTTCCATGTTTTTAATACCTCTGTAATGCCGGTGATGCGTTCACCATTAGCTTTTGGTATTATATTACTTGCTTGCGGTTTAAAGCCCATTTTAATTCGTGATGTTTCTTTAAAGAATGCCCTGCTGGTGTTATGTCTTCCACTATCTTCGATGTCTTGTATCTGTTTCTTCTGCTGTTCTTTCTTTTGTTCCCTAATGAGCTTTCTTGCTCTACGTTATGCATTGTTAAAGTTATCTATGTTGTCCTGTGAAGGGCCCTGTAACATTTAAGCCCTAGCGCGGTGGCTTTGGTTCTGTACGTTCTCACAGTCCGTATAGTACCAGTTATTTTTCTTTGTTCTTTCGCGCTTTCCTATAGTTGTTTCCATTGATTCCAGAATAATCTTCTGCATAACATTCCACATGGTATTGGCGTTACTCTTACACGTTTCTGGTATATCCCGCATTTAAGTTGCAATTTTAGACTTGTAGTTAGCGAGAGCTTCCTCTTCCTTAAGTCTATCCGTGTCCCATTTAGCTGTCTTATTTGTTTGTTGTGGACCTGTCTTCTGTTTCTTGATCTTTATTATTGTTTTGGCACATACCAGGAAAAGGTTCGAGTCCTTGGTTTTCTACTGCATGAATAATTAAAGGATCAATCCTATTCCTAAGCATCTCGGCATAAACTGCACCATTTGAGTACTAACGCTATAAATAATAAACCAATAATAGTACCCTCCAATATACCAGCCCAAACGTTCAACCTTTCAAGGTACTGGGTATGACCTTCTCTAGATCAGCGTGGGTTATCATCGCTCCAATAACGGCAACTGCTTTTTCAAAGCCCTGGTTTATCAACAATTTTCTGCGTTCTAGATTCACAAAATTGAATTATCCTGCCGGGTCATCGTCAGAAAGCTCTTGAAAGATTTGCACTTTATACAGATGAAACCTATTCAATTTTAATACTTTTACTGACGACTTGATAAAGTTCGGTTCATGGCAAACTGACCGAGAACTTCAACTTGAGCTGCAGTAGTAGCATCTTCAAGTAGTCTTGGTGCATATCTTTTCCTATTAGCAACGGACCCAGTTTTCTGAAATTTACCAAGTAGCTGTCGGATGTATTCATCGCTTACATTTTTGCACTAATGCCTTAGATTAAAAGCCGCAGCTGCTCTTAAAAAACAACGACATTCAGAATTGGAAATAAATATAATTTCTACACGTTCAGCTATGAATTACACCATTGTGGAAAATACCACAACAAAGATCTTGATAACTCTAATGCACAAAGTTCTTAGTTTGAATATTAATCACTACTTGATCTATGTCAGTACAAAAATGAAGTGCCAGTAAACAGGCCGTAAATCTTGACCGAGCAAAACCGAAACGTGTTTACGTTGCAGAACGTTACGGGTTACGTTGGTGTTTGGGTTAGCTTTTCATCCATTTTAAATAAATAAATAATCGACATAATATCCAATTGAACAATTTTGTGCTGCCATTTAATAAGATTTATCGTTGCCATTCGAAATCATTTTAAATTAATGTCGGTAAATATTTCATCAAATGTAACGAGTTATGTCACCTTACCTTACTGCCCTGGTTGACTTTTATAGGGTATCATATTTGCGCCTAGACGAATATGAGTTCTGTCACCCTCAACATGGTCACCACGTGTCGACCCTTGGACAATATTAATTTGAGTTCGCATTATGAATTTTCACAGACCGAACAGTTGGTCTAGCAATAAAATATTAATTGCTAGTAATAAAATAATATTGGCTTGTAAGCAGGTGTATTTTTTAGTTAATAAAGTCTCAGTTTCTGTTACTTTTAAGGGTTGTATTATTTATCTATTTTTAGGCACATAAATGCGGTTACTCTATCTAGTCGAGTCAGTCAGCTGGTAACCACGAAAGAGCAATCATAAGTTAAGTATTTTTTTATTAACAGTCAACTCTGTTGTATTTAAATAAAGTATTTTTAAAAACAAAGTTGCCGGCCATTGATTGTTAACTAACGTTATGTAATGCAATCGTAAAGCATTTTTGAAGAGCTTTAAAAAGAGCTATCACACGTAAGTAGGGAGTTGCCATTTAAAATTTTAGAGTCGGGATGGCTAGACCGTCGATGGGGGTAGTTTAGTTGATACATACATTTGGTTCCCCTGCTTATTATAGAAAGAGTTCCAAGGAATTATCTCTATCTTTTTTAATTCCTCAGATATAGCCATTGCTAGTTTTCAAATTGTCACCCCAGATATAACAATCAATGCTATTATTCGTATAATTAGCAATATAACAAAAAAACATTTCGTTCTGCTCTTTTTAGCAAGCTGAAAATAATACATTAGTTATTATAAATTTCCAGGCAGAATTTTGCAGATATTTATGTTTAACAAAATGAAAATAATAACATATTAGTCAAAACCTGTAATGAACATACCTACAGCATTAATGCTGTAGTATATAATGACTTCAAATTACGTAAATAGTTACATAAAAGCATGTTAGTTAACGAGCTGGGAAGTATGAAGCAAGTCAGGCATATGTGTTGTCACGTGATTTATAAATTGCCTGTATATTTTTCAAGTCGACATAGTTATAAATGTATATTTCCACCTTATTCTTTCATCAATGGCTATCGACACGAACATGTTTTAATTAAATATAGATCTGAAGATTCAACGCTAATGAACGCAATAACTCCGTTTCCTCTAATCGAGCTTCATTCCGAGAAGTTATAATTTATAATAAATGGATTATTTACTAAAGTCGCTTGTTATTGGCTCGACATAATTTATTGTTAAATATATGTATATTCCTATTATTTTCTTCTTGTCTATTAGGTTTGAGAAATATTCTCTAACGAACCGTCCAGAGCTGGAATTCTTGAACTCTGGGCTATGGGGTTAAACAGCTTAGCTGTTTACCAACTAAATCTTTAATCGTTGGCCACTCAGTTCTAGCAGTTTGTTCCGGCGTGTTGATAACCAGTCGTAGTATCTCCTTACAGTACTTCCTATGTTCTTTTGAGGTCCATCGCTCTATCCTCTCCCGAAGTTGCATACGTATGAAATATGCCACAAGCCGATTGTTAGTCAGTCAATGGGTTAGTTTGGGTTAGTTTGACATCTATCTTGATTCCGTTTCCCTCAATTCTGTCTAGTTCAGTCGCCCAAGTAATCCATACTCTACGTAAGCTTTTGGTAACCACGATTTTAGAGGCTACCTTTATTCGGCTTAATACCAGGTAACGATTGTAATACACGTACTTGTGTAGGCTCCATTCTTCCTGTTCCAACCGCAACTGATAGTGAAGCGCTTGCGAGAGTACCTAGGTTCATGATTATTCTTTCCCCACATCTTTTTTATTCAACACTTTTAGCGACTGCTTCTACCGTTGTTTTCATGCCGTTCATCTAACGTGCGGAGTCCCCGGTGCTTGCTAGCGGAATCGCCCTGCCATGTCCCCCCATATTCAGCACATAAGTTGTCAATGGCGCCGACTTCATTTCCGGTAACCATCTTCATTTTATAAACCGTCTTTTCCTGAAGTTCGACAGTCGCACATACGGTGGGCGCCTTTTAAGGCCTCAGGTTCCAGGGCTTCAGGACACATGCAAAGACTCCAGTCCCAGGAGAGTTTCTATTGAGGCTGTCGACGTTTTTGATATTGCTCATGTTATCCTCAGTCATTACTGTTACAGTATGGTAATTCATTTGACCACCAGAAGATTTTATTATTTTTTTAATATATAAAATACACTGGGACATTATACATGCAGCAGGATCAGCGGCGACTCGAATAACTAGTGAGTTATGCAGTTCCTAATTCAGGCTATTAGCAAATGCATTTAGTCATACTTATAATTACGTGCCAGTAAACCATTGAGTAATGAATGCATGAATTAATAGGGGCAAATAAATGTTTTAAGCCATAACCGTGCGAAACTTATTGCTACTTTTAATGTTATTCAAGTCAAGTTACTAGACTGTGATGCATAAATAAATATGCATCATGTAGGCTGTGAAACAGCTGCTGATATCTTATGTTGTTTGTATTTTCTAATAATAAACTTTGCCCATCAATAACACATTATATTACATGGGTGAGGTTCTACGACATCAAAATGTTATTTTATTTCCTTGTGATGCTATATTAACTATGAGGCAGTTAAATCCTATATGTTTAATTTTTTTGAAGAGAATACACTAGAATAGTATTTTTGGCAGTGGTACAAAACGCCTAGCCAAGTAGTAAAAGAGTTGTCATTCTAAACTAGTACATGTGTCAATATTGCAATAGGATGTAGTAAATAAAATAATAATTGGTGTTCTAAATATAACCAAATTTTCAACAGATATGCGGACTGTTTCTGAATTTAATTGATAAAGCATTTAAATGGTAGCTAAGCTACTGAGTGGACTAAAAAGAAAACTTTAACATATCAAGCCTTGTGAGAATGTTGTCTATTTTGCATATGGGTACAGGATGTTAGTTAAATTCATTACCGCTCTTGCCTTCTCCCTGTAACACTTTAATCCAAAGTAGGTTTTCGCGTAATTTACATTTTGTCTCCACTTTTTGTAGTTAAGTAATTCGTCTCCTCGATTGATGTTTCATGTCTTTTCATCCGTTGCAGTTTTATCTCTCCTCTCTTTTATATTTCCAGTAGCGGTCCTACTTGCTCGATCTTTTCCCCACCACCCCAATTTTTGTATCATTATTATTTTCACTACATCTGGTTCGTCATAGATACATTCTGGCATCTTCTGTGGTGTTCTTCTGAATACCCTCCGGAATTCTTCTTTAAACGAACTTCAGTCATATTAACACACATTTACATATTAACTGAATGACCAATGCGTATTTATGTCCCGATCAATATACAGTGTGTCCAGTATAAAATGATGTACATGGGGATATTGGAAACCGTTAGAGTTACAGGGTGGACCAAATGGGGAAAAAGTTGCGCAATCAAGTGCGTATAAATAATCTGTCATCAACTTCTTTGAACTCGGAATAGCACTCCGAGTACAATGAACACTCCGTAAACAACAAACAAAAACATATCGTATTTGTCATAATTTGAAAAGTGATACATTTGGAAACACATAATTAATTACAAACACTTGACACTGACAATAAATTCTACTTTGACAGTTACCCAGGTAATTAAAACAGACAACGAACGTCAGTATGGGGAAATTGACGAGAAATATCAACATAAAAACTTAATTTTGTTAATTTTAATTATTTATCTTGACCTAAAATAAACATGTTATACATGGTTGAAGAGCATATTTAAAGGGGAATTTTAAAATGCAGAAATTCAATATGTCGCCCATAAGAAAAACAAAAGTTGACTTCGGCCTCATTGAACATAGTGGGCCTAGATTATTTTTTACTTTATTTTCCAATTCACGATCATTTCTTACCCCCACCCTGAACATTTCGTTATTGTATCTTTTATAATAAACACGATATAAAGGATTTTATAAAACGCACTTTTTTCTTTTTTTCCCTGTATATCCGTTGCTATTCCGAGTTCAAAGAAGTTGATGACAGATTATTTATACGCACTTGATTGCGCAACTTTTTCCCCATTTGGTCCACCCTGTAACTCTAACGGTTTCCAATATCCCCATGTACATCATTTTATACTGGACACACTGTATACGGGTGTCAATTTGAAAACTTCCCACCGTTAATATCTTTCTTGCAGTTAGAAATATGAAAAATTCGAAAGACATGTCAATTTTATTTGTAAGGGGGACACTTTAAATAAATATTTTTAGCCTGCTTGCTTCAACCCCCGAGGAAGGGTAGATGTCACCCTTAGAATCATAAATAGGAATAGGAGTCAAGTGGCACATCGTTTTAAAGGGCCTTCAATTCTCTTTTCAATGGTATCGTATTGTGCTGCTTTTTGTCCAGAGGTGTCCTAAAATTACTGCATTTGCTCTCCTTGCAGTACAAATTATTAGAAGATATAGATAGATAGATAAAATTTATTGAACATTCCCATTAACAAAATTCACAAACAAAGATAACAAACATAACTCCCGTGTCTAGCCAGATGTTTGGCCGGTTGCTCTTTGCCCATGATCTAAATAGGCGCGCTAAGTCGTCCATTACCTGGGCAGTGCCCTAACATGGACATTCCCGAGCTAGTCATACGCACGACAACGTCAGGAGATAGTCTTGAAGTGGCGGTTTTGGTTTTATTCGAGGGGCATTCATTAAGGAAAAAAGGTCTTCCTGAAGGGAAGCCAAAAACCCCTTTTGCTTCGACCTTTAAGCCTGATACTGTCAGCCGTGGCGTTAACCGCCGGCAGTTTCAACTAGATGACCGAATCCATCCGCCCCCGCCCCGATCGGTGCAAGGACCAGCCAGCACCTGCCAGGACGAGGCAGGACGAACCCGTCAAGTCACGTTATGTTGGATTTGTGCGTTTCCAGCCTGCTAGAAACGACTGTCTGCAACTGGCAGGCAATGTTTGTTTGTCGTCACGTACTGTCAGGGACAAAATCCTCATAAAATATGGGAAGTCGCTTATACAGGGGACCATGGGTTGGGCGTATTAGAAGAGAAGGTGAGACCGTTAAAACCGTCATGCTGCAATTCGTCTTTTAAGATTATCAATTATTGTTGTGTATTTTTTCCTGACTGTATTTCAATTTAATCCAAAAAAAATCCTAGGTTTCAGTCAATTTTATTGTTTATTATTCAAAATGTCACAAATACGTTTCGGTGTCTTTCTCCACCATCATCAGTTTGTGTGTATAGTTGTTTCTACCTTCACAGAATAGCCAGTCAAATGTGAAGGTAGAAATAACTATACACACAAACTGATGATGGGGGAGAAAGACACCGAAAATTGACTGAAACCCAGGAATTTTTTTGGATTAAAGATTATCAATATCAGCAGGTTGTGTCTTATAAACAATGGACTTTAGATGTCCCCAAAGAAAGAAGTCCCCATCTATTCGGGAATCTCTTGTTTAACCACTGTCGGACCGGAAGAAAATATTGAGGTGGAGCACCGTCCTGCTGTAATGTTAACCAATCCTCCTGTAAAAGTGAATTCTCTTCTGCATCAATTTCAGTTTCTAGCTTATGCGTGTTAAGAGGATTAATGGTCTCTTCAAGCATCTTAACGTACATATCACCTGTCAAGTTTCCTTCAATAAATAAAGGACCAATAATAGCATTTCCAAGAATACCAACCCAAACATTAAGTTTTTGAGGAATTTGTGTATGTCTTCGTCGAAAAATATGCGGGTTTTCGTCACTCCAATATCGACAATTTTGTTTGTTAACATTTCCATTTAGAAAAAATGAACATTCATTGCTGAAACAGATATTCGGCAGAATATTGAGGATGGCGTTGACTTGACGACTCATGAATTCACAGATTTAAATTTTTCTATCAAAATCCAGCACATATCTGTGACTGACTTCATGATACCGATTTCATGTATTAAAAATCAATGCCGTCTTTCTTGCGCACTTTCTAACCTCTCCATAAATGAAAATAATAGTAGTAGTAAACATCTTTATTTCTAAAAAAGGCTATCGACCTATCGGTCTTTCTGCCCTTGTTTAATACATGTAGTCTTAATCTAAATAAAAAACAAATATGAAAATTCTCTTATTCTAGGTTAACGATATTATTAAATAAAATTTCAGTGGCAAGAAGAAATTATTTTATTGTCCACTAGTCAGTTGCGTTTGTAAGTGTTCGAGTAGCGTTAATGTAGGGAAACGGAAGCGGGATTGTCTGGTTGGTCTTGTAAGGCAAAGGGGATTCAGTATGGTCCAGTTGTAGGGGTTGTTTGTCCATTTTGTCTGTAGCTGTATGAGTCTTTCCGAGATCTTTGTCATGTTTGTGCGTTCGTATAGTAGTTGGGTGGGGGGGTTGTGTAGTGGGTTTTGGGGGTGTCTTATTCGTGTTATTAGTCTTAGTGCAATTTGTTCTGTTGTTTGTGTATAACGTTTTGTCCTTTCTGTCCCGTTGGTCATGAGTATATGTCCAAAGTCTAGCAAGGGTCTACAAATAGCTTTATATATTTTGGTGGCGGTGTTTCTGCTGATTCCTCTGTCTTTGTAGGTTAGTGATCGGAAGTGTTTTGTTCTCTTTATTGTTTCTGCCCTGATGTTTCGTATGTGTTTAGTGAATTTAAGTTTGTGGTCAATTGTGATTCCAAGATATTTTACGTCGTTTTTTGGTTGTGTCGTTTGGCCGTCTGCTGTTATTGTAGGGGAGTCAGCGTTGAGTCTGTGGTTTGTGAGCAGAAGTTGGTTTTTTGACGCGTTTGGTGTTAGTCTCCATTTATAAAACCATGTCATTGTGTTGTTTGTTAGTGTTTGGAGTCTTTGAGCTGCTCTCTCAGTAGTTTTGTCATGTACAATAAGTGCCGTGTCGTCTGCGTATTGTAATATGTATGCCGATCTGTCGATTTGATTTTTGTCTGGTAAGTTGTAATTGTATATGTCATGGCAGTATATATTGTAGAGAAACGGTGAGAGCGGGGAGCCTTGAGGGAGCCCTTGTTCAGGGGAAAAAGAAAATGACAGTGTTTTGTCAATTCGTACTTGTAGTTGTCTGTTTTCTAGTAAGTTCTTTATGGTGTGTAGTAGATATGTTGGTGTGTGTAGTTTGTATAGTTTGTATAGTAAGCCTCTATGCCAGACACTATCAAAAGCTTTGTTAATGTCCATAAACAGGCAAGCTGTCTTTCTGTCAGTTAGGTGGGTTGTTTGTATATTGTTAGTCAGAGTGAAGAGTGGGTGAATAGTCGAGTGCTGATGTTTGAATCCGAACTGATACGATGGTATGTACTTTCCGACCAGTTTTCCCAGTCGCTGCCCTATTATGTACTCAAAAACCTTGCTAAGTACTGGTAGCAGTGTAATTGGTCTGTAATTGCTCGGTTGTGTATTGTCCAGTCAATTTTTGGGTATAGGGATTATTAAGCCGTTTTTCCATGATTTTGGGATTCTGCCATTTGTGATGGCATATTATATTATACATCCAGAACATTGGTTTTCAGGTGACGAGTCAGGACAAACATGTCAGGACAAAAATCCCAGACATGTTTGTCCTGACTCGTCACCTGAAAACCAATGTTCTGGATGTATAATATAATATGCCATCACAAATGGCAGAATCCCAAAATCATGGAAAAACGGCTTAATAATCCCTATACCCAAAAATTGACTGGACAATACACAACCGAGCAATTACAGACCAATTACACTGCTACCAGTACTTAGCAAGGTTTTTGAGTACATAATAGGGCAGCGACTGGGAAAACTGGTCGGAAAGTACATACCATCGTATCAGTTCGGATTCAAACATCAGCACTCGACTATTCACCCACTCTTCACTCTGACTAACAATATACAAACAACCCACCTAACTGACAGAAAGACAGCTTGCCTGTTTATGGACATTAACAAAGCTTTTGATAGTGTCTGGCATAGAGGCTTACTATACAAACTATACAAACTACACACACCAACATATCTACTACACACCATAAAGAACTTACTAGAAAACAGACAACTACAAGTACGAATTGACAAAACACTGTCATTTTCTTTTTCCCCTGAACAAGGGCTCCCTCAAGGCTCCCCGCTCTCACCGTTTCTCTACAATATATACTGCCATGACATATACAATTACAACTTACCAGACAAAAATCAAATCGACAGATCGGCATACATATTACAATACGCAGACGACACGGCACTTATTGTACATGACAAAACTACTGAGAGAGCAGCTCAAAGACTCCAAACACTAACAAACAACACAATGACATGGTTTTATAAATGGAGACTAACACCAAACGCGTCAAAAAACCAACTTCTGCTCACAAACCACAGACTCAACGCTGACTCCCCTACAATAACAGCAGACGGCCAAACGACACAACCAAAAAACGACGTAAAATATCTTGGAATCACAATTGACCACAAACTTAAATTCACTAAACACATACGAAACATCAGGGCAGAAACAATAAAGAGAACAAAACACTTCCGATCACTAACCTACAAAGACAGAGGAATCAGCAGAAACACCGCCACCAAAATATATAAAGCTATTTGTAGACCCTTGCTAGACTTTGGACATATACTCATGACCAACGGGACAGAAAGGACAAAACGTTATACACAAACAACAGAACAAATTGCACTAAGACTAATAACACGAATAAGACACCCCCAAAACCCACTACACAACCCCCCCACCCAACTACTATACGAACGCACAAACATGACAAAGATCTCGGAAAGACTCATACAGCTACAGACAAAATGGACAAACAACCCCTACAACTGGACCATACTGAATCCCCTTTGCCTTACAAGACCAACCAGACAATCCCGCTTCCGTTTCCCTACATTAACGCTACTCGAACACTTACAAACGCAACTGACTAGTGGACAATAAAATAATTTCTTCTTGCCACTGAAATTTTATTTAATAATATCGTTAACCTAGAATAAGAGAATTTTCATATTTGTTTTTTATTTAGATTAAGACTACATGTATTAAACAAGGGCAGAAAGACCGATAGGTCGATAGCCTTTTTTAGAAATAAAGATGTTTACTACTACTATTATTTTCATTTATGGAGAGGTTAGAAAGTGCGCAAGAAAGACGGCATTGATTTTTAATACATGAAATCGGTATCATGAAGTCAGTCACAGATATGTGCTGGATTTTGATAGAAAAATTTAAATCTGTGAATTCATGAGTCGTCAAGTCAACGCCATCCTCAATATTCTGCCGAATATCTGTTTCAGCAATGAATGTTCATTTTTTCTAAATGGAAATGTTAACAAACAAAATTGTCGATATTGGAGTGACGAAAACCCGCATATTTTTCGACGAAGACATACACAAATTCCTCAAAAACTTAATGTTTGGGTTGGTATTCTTGGAAATGCTATTATTGGTCCTTTATTTATTGAAGGAAACTTGACAGGTGATATGTACGTTAAGATGCTTGAAGAGACCATTAATCCTCTTAACACGCATAAGCTAGAAACTGAAATTGATGCAGAAGAGAATTCACTTTTACAGGAGGATTGGTTAACATTACAGCAGGACGGTGCTCCACCTCAATATTTTCTTCCGGTCCGACAGTGGTTAAACAAGAGATTCCCGAATAGATGGGGACTTCTTTCTTTGGGGACATCTAAAGTCCATTGTTTATAAGACACAACCTGCTGATATTGATAATCTTTAATCCAAAAAAATTCCTGGGTTTCAGTCAATTTTCGGTGTCTTTCTCCCCCATCATCAGTTTGTGTGTATAGTTATTTCTACCTTCACATTTGACTGGCTATTCTGTGAAGGTAGAAACAACTATACACACAAACTGATGATGGTGGAGAAAGACACCGAAACGTATTTGTGACATTTTGAATAATAAACAATAAAATTGACTGAAACCTAGGAATTTTTTTGGATTAAATTGAAATACAGTCAGGAAAAAATACACAACAATAATTGATAATCTTAAAAGACGAATTGCAGCATGACGGTTTTAACGGTCTCACCTTCTCTTCTAATAATTTGTACTGCAAGGAGAGCAAATGCAGTAATTTTAGGACACCTCTGGACAAAAAGCAGCACAATACGATACCATTGAAAAGAGAATTGAAGGCCCTTTAAAACGATGTGCCACTTGACTCCTATTCCTATTTATGATTCTAAGGGTGACATTTTTTTGGGTATAGGGATTATTAAGCCGTTTTTCCATGATTTTGGGATTCTGCCATTTGTGATGGCATATTATATTATACATCCAGAACATTGGTTTTCAGGTGACGAGTCAGGACAAACATGTCAGGACAAAAATCCCAGACATGTTTGTCCTGACTCGTCACCTGAAAACCAATGTTCTGGATGTACTTTTTAATATGTGTGTGATTTGTATTTAATATGTGAATTTTGGTGAAAGTTTTCTATTTAATTTGATGATAACTGTAAATATATATTTTAGACAAACTGATGATGGTGGATAAAGACACCGAAACGTATTTGTAACATTTTAAATAATAAACAATAAAATTGACTGAAACCCAGGAATACATTGGAATGAATTAAAGTACAGTCAGGAAAATATACAAAAATAATACTTAATAACAAAGTTGAAATTCGATTTTCAACTGTTAATACCTTCTAGAAATTTTGGAAAAAAATTTTTTCAATATTTTTCTCGTACTCTCCAAGTGAGCCCCTATAACCCCTTAAAAGGAATGACGCCACTTTTGAATCACCCTGTATATGGAATATAGAGGATTACTCAAATCCGAACCAGACTTAACTACTGACATCCAAAAATTAACCTTTGGGTAACTTTACTTATTGTATAGGAAGAACAAAGCATCCGCTTTGTATCGAAAAGTATCACCGCAAAAATGTACAACTACGGCAAAAGTACCAAGTAACGCGCTTACCAGCGTGAAGTTTAGTTACTATCAAGCTCACTAATCCAATCAACATTTGAATTTATTATTTTGACGATGATATGTGAAAAATATTGTAAAAAATAGCAACCTATGTAAATGGTAAAGAGAATTTTTCTCGTGAAAGAGACGCAATGTTATATTACGCAGCTATACTGAAACCAGAAAAAGGAAATTGTCGAAAGAATTGGGAAAGCCATACTCACGCCACTAAGATTTTCTTCAGGCTGTTCTTGTTAACATAAAATCTCGAATATATAAAATATGCGACATTTAAAACTCTGGACAATAAAATAAAATAATTTCATCATGTAATCACCTAAAGGAAAGGGAGGTATGGCAAAATTTGCTTTAAATTTTTTAAAGTGTTATTTTAAAATTTATATGGACGTCAGTAATTTGATATAGTATTTTGATATGTCACGAACACTATTTACAACGCACTTCTAAATAACATGTTCTTTATCTAGAATTTTGATGATTTTTGTTTTGCTCGAAAAAATGAGACAAGTTGCCCCACTGCTGGGCATATTGTTCTAATACCTGGGCCAATTTGTCGTCAGTAAAATGAATGAATGAATAAATTTGTAAAAACCCGGATATTCTCATAAACCCGAAAACAAAAATATTTAACACCTGCATCTTTCCGGTGATGACATATGCTATGGAAAACACCACATAGATTGTTAGAGCAGCCAAAAAACTTCGCAGCACGCAGAGAGCAATAGAGCGAATTATGTTGGGAATATCACTTCGAGATCATGTACGAAACGAAGAAATAAGGACATACAATAAAAACAAATGCGGAGGATGTGATAGCACGTGTAGCCAATTTAAAAAGAACTTGGGCAGGTCACGTCAGGAAAATACAAGACAAAATACATTCTATAATGGAGATCTAGACTCTTCAAGCGAAGCATCGGACCACCACAAAGAAGATAGATTGACGATATATGATGATCTAAAAGCAGGAAGAAACTGGCTCCAAATAGCAAGGGATAGGTTGGAGTGGAGAAGACGAGGGGATGCATATGTCCAGGAGTGGACCGAAAAAGGCTGCTAAAGAAGAAGCAGAAAATGAATGCGATTATTTAATCAATGGCTGCAGTGGTTTATTTATTTGTAATTGTTAAAATTATCAAACTATTAAAAAATCAATTCTGAACATAATGTTAATGAGACTAGTAATCCTCATCTGAATCACAGTTCCGACATACGTAAAATGTGTTTCGATCTGTGCAACTTTTATGAGCCCAGAAGTTGCCTCTGACGCATTGCATCCAGCCTACAATTGAGGAACTATAAGGTCCCTGCACACGATGCATAATGTGTTACGTGCAAATATTTTGCCGTAAACCTGTTAATTTGTTTTCGACCTCGGCATGCGTGTGCAAGTTATTTGCCAAGCATATCTGTTTTGGTTTTTTCATCATAGAGTTAAATTTTGGCTGTAAAATCCGAATCTAGCAAATTTGGCGATTCTCATCGCAGTTTCGATTCTTATCGCAGGTGAAAAAAAAATGTTTGGTAGATTGCGGGATCACGTGTCCGTTAGGGCCAATGAAATTGGTGATTTTTGATTCCTGCTCCAACGGAAGGTTGGGGGGAGGAAAAACTTCTACTGGTGTGACGGTAGATTTTTGGTGGTTGAAGAATTAATTAGGCCGTGACGATCAGATCGGCAGGTCGATTTTTGAGTTTGTTCCGCACACTTTGAGATTTTCATTGTGTTCAGCGCTACCGCACGGTCGGTTATTTGAAAGGTTTTAGAATCAAGAAATTTATTGATGATGCTTGCAAGAGGCCTTGATTGATGGTTTGCAAGAGGTTTGCAAGAGTCGGCGATTTGAAGTTTTGGGACCCAAGAACCAGATAGACGAATCCATGATGGCCGTTATGACCACGTGGAATTGATCCGTGGAGCAATTCAAAACCAGCTCTTTTGGGGAACTTCAGCGGGACCTTTGGATTTTTGACGTGGAGGCTGGTTCTGGTGTTTTCCATTTTGGTAGAAGTTGTATGCTACTTGGAAGCATGCTGGCGCCCAACTTTTGGTGAAGACTTTGTTTTTTATCAGTTTTTTTATGACAGTTTTTTTATGATAGGAACTATTGGCGTTTTATAGTTAACTACTTGTGCTGAAACATTCAAGTTCGACTGCATTCAGTTCATTTTGTTTCTTTTTACTTTAATTGCGATTCACAGTCGGACCTGAGTGATTTCCTTATTTATTTGGTACCCCTTTACTGTGGATTTTTTTTTATTTTTATTTATGATCACGACCGATCCCCATTGGAAGACCTGCGAGGCCACTGACTGAAGTGATCACTCCAGCAGGTCCCCCTCAGGGCCCTTCCCCTTCACCATCCAGGCTTGATTGAAGTTAAGGTATCCATAGATTAAGGGTGCTACCAAAAATATCCGAGTGATACACTCTAAGTAAATTGATGTATTTTTTTTTACCTTTTTTATTACTCTCAGTAAAATTGTTAACTTGTTTAAATACATTAGTTGTGCAGTTGAATTTGAGTGTGCATAATTTTGTATTGTCCATTGAGCGTTCCAAAAAATTGTTCACTAGCCGCAAAGTACTAGCTCTTGCTCTAACTCACGCCCGAGATAAAATAAATATAGTTGGAAGTAAAATTCATAACAAATTGGCGCCCAACGTGGGGCGCGAAATTTGTTATGAATTTTACTTCCAACTATATTTATTTTATCTCGGGCGTGAGTTAGAGCAAGAGCTAGTACTTTGCGGCTAGTGAACAATTTTTTGGAACGCTCAATGGACAATACAAAATTATGCACACTCAAATTCAACTGCACAACTAATGTATTTAAACAAGTTAACAATTTTACTGAGAGTAATAAAAAAGGTAAAAAAAAATACATCAATTTACTTAGAGTGTATCACTCGGATATTTTTGGTAGCACCCTTAATCTATGGATACCTTAACTTCAATCAAGCCTGGATGGTGAAGGGGAAGGGCCCTGAGGGGGACCTGCTGGAGTGATCACTTCAGTCAGTGGCCTCGCAGGTCTTCCAATGGGGATCGGTCGTGATCATAAATAAAAATAAAAAAAAATCCACAGTAAAGGGGTACCAAATAAATAAGGAAATCACTCAGGTCCGACTGTGAATCGCAATTAAAGTAAAAAGAAACAAAATGAACTGAATGCAGTCGAACTTGAATGTTTCAGCACAAGTAGTTAACTATAAAACGCCAATAGTTCCTATCATAAAAAAACTGTCATAAAAAAACTGATAAAAAACAAAGTCTTCACCAAAAGTTGGGCGCCAGCATGCTTCCAAGTAGCATACAACTTCTACCAAAATGGAAAACACCAGAACCAGCCTCCACGTCAAAAATCCAAAGGTCCCGCTGAAGTTCCCCAAAAGAGCTGGTTTTGAATTGCTCCACGGATCAATTCCACGTGGTCATAACGGCCATCATGGATTCGTCTATCTGGTTCTTGGGTCCCAAAACTTCAAATCGCCGACTCTTGCAAACCTCTTGCAAACCATCAATCAAGGCCTCTTGCAAGCATCATCAATAAATTTCTTGATTCTAAAACCTTTCAAATAACCGACCGTGCGGTAGCGCTGAACACAATGAAAATCTCAAAGTGTGCGGAACAAACTCAAAAATCGACCTGCCGATCTGATCGTCACGGCCTAATTAATTCTTCAACCACCAAAAATCTACCGTCACACCAGTAGAAGTTTTTCCTCCCCCCAACCTTCCGTTGGAGCAGGAATCAAAAATCACCAATTTCATTGGCCCTAACGGACACGTGATCCCGCAATCTACCAAACATTTTTTTTTCACCTGCGATAAGAATCGAAACTGCGATGAGAATCGCCAAATTTGCTAGATTCGGATTTTACAGCCAAAATTTAACTCTATGATGAAAAAACCAAAACAGATATGCTTGGCAAATAACTTGCACACGCATGCCGAGGTCGAAAACAAATTAACAGGTTTACGGCAAAATATTTGCACGTAACACACTCCCCTAAGTAACCAAAAAAAAAATTTTAAACACCCAAGTTTAAAATTTTTTTTTCTCGCAATAAACTCACTAGATCCTGAAGAGCAAACACCTGTCACGGATCCAGACGACAAGCGTTGAGCTAAACTTTAAAACTAGGTCCTTACAGGCAACACCAATAGCGAACCTCAACCATCAGCGTTAATGCCGAAACTTACAATCTATGTCCTAAAGAGCAACACCAATGGCGAACCAGACCATTACCGTTAATGCCAAAACTTACAATCTAGGTCCTAAAGAGCAACACCAATGGCGAACCAGACCATTACCGTTAATGCCAAAACTTACAATCTAGGTCCTAAAGAGCAACACCAATGGCGAACCAGACCATTAGCGTTAATGCCAAAACTTACAATTAAAGCCGTCGCACCGCTGAAGGCTAGCTAGACGGAGAGGTAACGTCGGAACTTTAAACATCGACTATGAACAAAAATCCTACGGGTCTCAAAAAAAAAATAAAGACCATAGGGCGGCATTAAAACAAAAAAGAAAATATCTCTACCAATAGCAATCAACACCACATCAACCTGAATTTATCGACCCGTAAGGATGAAGCTGTTGGATCAACTGAAGGTTGATCCAACAGAGGAAATAAGAAAAAAAAACCCCTGTGATGATCGACACTAATCATTCTGGAGAAATGGGCATCACACAATTCATGCCAAAACCAAACAACCCTAAACTAAAAACCGCAAAACAACCAACGACAACATTGAGATACGGTCAGCCATTTACACAGCTGACACAATAAGCGCGAAGCGATTGAAGATTACTCCGCACTAACACTTGGTGGACTTTTACCACCTCCAGAATACTGAACAGAAGTATTCTTCCCAACCTCAATGTGAGCGATCATCAAGTTTTGCGCCAAGCTGATCACACACACCAAGGTACGCCCCTGTCTGTAGAGCGGAATTGTTCATCATCGTTAATCATCATCAATCGTTACATCGGGCTTAATATCCGAAACGTGCCAGTTCCCCAAATCACGACCATCGCGGTCACTCAACCGATAAACCAAATTTGAGATAACTTTGGTTACAATACAGGGAATAAATTTAGGGGCTAACTTTGCGGCAAACCCATCAATGGCCTTTGACAAAACAAAATTCTTTTTCCAAACACAGTCACCCACGTGATACTTAACAGACCTCCTTCTCAAGTCATACCGTTTTTTACTCTTCAAGTACGAATCATATAATTTCTTTTGAACATCCTGATAAATAGCCGGCATTTCTTGAACTGTATCGGGGTTATGCACTGAACTTGAAATATCCACTTTATTGCTAGAATTTTCAGCAATCAAACCATAAAAAGAACCATCAACAGGTATATTTCTAGCGAAATTCAAAAATGCAGGAGAAAATCCAGTAACCTCATGCTTTGCTAATCGGATGGCCTGAGCGACTTGGTGAATAGACTGATCCCAAGTTTTGTGATTTTCATGAATATAAGATCTTAAGGCAGTGATGATAGTTTGATTAACCCGCTCTGTATGATTAACTTGAGCATGATATTTAGCATTATACCAAGTCTGTTGAACATTATACTTCTTCATTAAATCTTTAAATTCCTTGCTAGTAAACTGACTTCCATTATCGCAAGCAAAAACTTGGCAAACTCCGAATATAAGAAACACTTGGTTCTCAATGAATTTAACAATTGCCTTCGAAGTCGCCTTCGCCATCGGATGAACAAGCACATATTTCGTAAACCAGTCTACGACCACCAGGACGTATTGGTTACCAGATTTAGATCTAGGATATGGTCCAATCAGATCTGCGGAAATTAACTGAAAAGGAAAATTAATATTGCGGTAATTTCCCATGAGACCGGCCTGAGGTAATTTACTGGATTTACTTGCAGCACAAACGGAACATTTCCTAACATACTGATACACAGTTTCCCGCATATTCGCCCAATAATACAGTTCAGAAACCCTAGCTAAAGTTTTAGACATACCCAAATGACCGGCAGTTTCGTGATTATGAAATTTTTCAAGAATTTCCAATCTATGTGCATTAGGAACCACAATTTTCCAATCACAGATGTTTCCATCCAACGCATATTTCGGGAAAATGTGCTTATACAGAATGTTATTTTCAGCTTTAAAAGTAGGATATCGGTCTGGAAATTCTTGAACTTTCCCAATTAAATCCTTATAAAATTTATCAACACTTAATTTCGTAAGGTTCAAAACGGACACGGTTTCCAGACTTCGAGAAAGAGCATCTGCTACATTATTGCAAACCCCTTTCCGATGAACGATGGTAAATGAATACTGGGATAACTTAACAATCCACCTAGCTATTCGCGGAGAAGGATTCTTCATGTTATTCAGCCAAACTAACGAAGAGTGATCAGTGTGGACAGTGAATTGCGTGCCTTCCAAATAATATCTGAACTTTTCAATTCCAAAGAGAACAGCTAACAGTTCTTTCTCAGTAGTTGTATATTTCCTTTGACACCTGTTCAGGGTTCGACTGGCATATGCAACTGGATGCTCTAATCCATCTTCCTCTTGGTACAAAACACTACCTACTCCAGTGTCTGAGGCGTCGCACATTAAAACAAAAGGCCGTTTATAGTCAGGGCTAGCAAGAACAGGAGCTGATGTCAAACACTCCTTAATTTTTATAAATGACTCATTGGCTTGCTCATTCCACTGGACAGGTTGTCCCTTTTTCCTACCTTTCAACAAATCTGTAATCGGGCTACACAAAGAAGAAAAGTCCTTCAAAAATCTTCGATAGTAGCCAATCAAACCAACAAGTCTACGAATCTGAGTAGCATTCCGGGGAACAGGATAATCTATAATGGCCGAAATTTTATCAGGGTTCGTTCGCAATCCCTCATGATCCACAACATAGCCCAAGAACTTCAAAGAAGGTCTACAGAATTGGCATTTCTCCAAATTAATCGTTAAACCAGCATCTTTAAGTCGAAGAAAAAGTTTCTTCAAAATCCCACAATGGGTATCAAAATCCGGCGTGACAATAATAATATCATCTAGATAATAAAAAACATATGGTTCCAGGGCAGGTCCAATAACCATATCCATCAATCGGCACATACTCTGAGCACTGTCATGCAATCCAAAAGGTAAAACACGATACTGGAACATGCCTCTTCCATGCACTGCAAAAGCGGTTTTTGGTCTTGATGCTTCATCAAGAGGAATCTGATGAAAAGCTTGCTTCAAATCAATGGAGGACAAGAATCGAGCATCTCGTACTTTCGTTACGATTGAATCGATTAATGGCATTGGATAAGCGCTAGGAATGCTAACTGAATTCAACTTCCGAGCATCAAGACATACTCTGAACGAACCATCACTCTTCTTGACCAACCACATAGGTGAACACCAGGGTGAATTTGACGGTTCTATAATTCCCATTTGCAACATTGAATCGACTTGCTCATTAAGGCATTTCTGCATTGCATAAGATAAAGGGTACTGTCTTTGTCGAAAAGGTTTTTCATTGCCAGTATCAATAGAATGTTTAATAAGGTGGGTTAAGCCCAATTTATCTGTTGGTGCAATGGATTTATATAGTTCCCTCATATGGTCTAATTGCTCTAATTGATTGTTAGTTAACTCGTTAGGAGACTGCAATTTATTGACTATTGACACTGAAAGACTTGTCGAATATGACAAACTTTGAAAATTTACTCTAATACCGAACTCTTTCAAAAAATCGATACCCAAAATTAAATTCTGTTTTAAAGACGGAATTACTAAAATCTTAATTGGTTTAGTCATGCCATTCAATGTTACAGGGACCCAAACAAAACCCAATACATTCTGCGCCTGGCCATCAGCAGTAGTAATATGAACCGGTTCATCCGTTGACAGAGATAGGTTCAATGATTTCAGCACATGCAAACCCTCAAAACCCAAGATGGAAGCACAACTCCCGCTATCAACCAATGCCAAAAAGGAATGCTCAAGAATCTGGACATCCAGATAAGGGCGCTCGTCAAATTCCTTTTTAACAAACAAGGGGTTTACTGACATTGACGGATGAGAGAAATGAGATCCCACAGGGTGAGGAGTTTGAACAAGAACATTCTCCTTGAGACAAAAAAAATCCTTAACCACATTAAGCCACTCACGCCAGTCAGGGAGACTAAATCGGTAGTCGTTCACTGCTTGGATTTTTGGCTTCTGGTAGAAGCGGGAGTTGGTCGGGAAGTTTCTCTGACGAGAAAGTTGCCACTTCTCTCGCCAGAGCCCCGCTCGTTTTTTGAACAGTTCGGACATTTTGGACGGGTAACGTTCCGAAAACCACACCCGTAACAGTACACGGTTTTCGGAGACGAACACTCCGAATGCCTATGACCAGACCGTTGACAGTTCCAACAAGAGAAACTTGACTCCACCACATTGACATGACCGGAGAAACCGGGTCTACTCAAGTCAGGCTCCATCAACCTAGCTCGAGCAACAGGGGCCCTATATGTTCCGGAAACCTGGAAAGAATTTTCCAGTCTTTTACACAGCTTGGTTAGAGCAGCAATGGATGATATGTCCTGAAGGGCAAGGGCCTTAACATAGTCCGGAAGCAAATTCTCCTGAATAATCTCGACTATGTCTTTCTCACTGGGAGCTACAATCAGGCGATTAAATAGACCCTCCATGGAACTAATAAACATTGCCACCGATTCTTTAGAGTCCTGTTTCTTCGATTTAATTTCCTCCAACAAATTCCTATCATAATGGTCTCGCAAAAATGTTTCTTTTAATTTATCAACCAAATCCTCCCAATTTACAAATCGATTTTTAATGTGGTGGTTATGCCACCAAGTCCAAGCCTGGGATTCGAACAAATCACCAGCCGACGCAAAGAGTTCCTCTATATTACAATTTCGCGAAACTCTGAGAGCCTCTACCCTCTCCAGGAATGCCATAATGGAGCCCTCTCCCGTAAATTTATTCAAACCCCATTTATAGACTGGTACGGAGTGACTGGGCATATTAAATTGAGGTGGATTCGAAGCAGTCGTGTTGGGAGTAGAAGTCACCGGATTCAATTTGCTGTCGAGATCACTTTCTAACATCAAAATTTGGACCAATACATCCTCCTGAATCTTCTGTTCAGCATCGGAGCCAACAATCATTCGGTTTATACGACCGGTGACATGCCAGAGCCGGGTGGTTAAGTTCTTATACTTAACGTCACAAGAAGTTCCCACAAAATCAGAAATCTTGGCTCTTAAATCGACCAAGGATTCGAGGATTTCCCTGCGATCCCTATCAAATTCGCAAGAATTTTTAGGTTGAGAAAAACTCCGATTTGCACTCTCCTGCGACAGTAAACCCCTCAGAATCTTTCGGCGATCGTCAACAGGACCCTTGGGTTTAAGACCCCGAAGTTGGATTTCATAATCCAGCTCATGAGCATGCAACGCATTGATTTGCCACCCCATGACTACCTACCAGACTGTATCAAAATATATAAAAAAATAACCGCAGTACCAAAAAAAAAGAATATCGAAAATATATAACAAGATATACCGGCAACCCTCAATCGATCAAACTATATCTAAACAGACCAAAAATATCCTGCATTGAAACCTGAATCGTAAGTGTCCATTTAGCGCTTTCAAAAAAATTAATTGGCGCCCAACGTGGGGCACTATTTAATTTTTTTGAAAGCGCTAAATGGACACTTACGATTCAGGTTTCAATGCAGGATATTTTTGGTCTGTTTAGATATAGTTTGATCGATTGAGGGTTGCCGGTATATCTTGTTATATATTTTCGATATTCTTTTTTTTTGGTACTGCGGTTATTTTTTTATATATTTTGATACAGTCTGGTAGGTAGTCATGGGGTGGCAAATCAATGCGTTGCATGCTCATGAGCTGGATTATGAAATCCAACTTCGGGGTCTTAAACCCAAGGGTCCTGTTGACGATCGCCGAAAGATTCTGAGGGGTTTACTGTCGCAGGAGAGTGCAAATCGGAGTTTTTCTCAACCTAAAAATTCTTGCGAATTTGATAGGGATCGCAGGGAAATCCTCGAATCCTTGGTCGATTTAAGAGCCAAGATTTCTGATTTTGTGGGAACTTCTTGTGACGTTAAGTATAAGAACTTAACCACCCGGCTCTGGCATGTCACCGGTCGTATAAACCGAATGATTGTTGGCTCCGATGCTGAACAGAAGATTCAGGAGGATGTATTGGTCCAAATTTTGATGTTAGAAAGTGATCTCGACAGCAAATTGAATCCGGTGACTTCTACTCCCAACACGACTGCTTCGAATCCACCTCAATTTAATATGCCCAGTCACTCCGTACCAGTCTATAAATGGGGTTTGAATAAATTTACGGGAGAGGGCTCCATTATGGCATTCCTGGAGAGGGTAGAGGCTCTCAGAGTTTCGCGAAATTGTAATATAGAGGAACTCTTTGCGTCGGCTGGTGATTTGTTCGAATCCCAGGCTTGGACTTGGTGGCATAACCACCACATTAAAAATCGATTTGTAAATTGGGAGGATTTGGTTGATAAATTAAAAGAAACATTTTTGCGAGACCATTATGATAGGAATTTGTTGGAGGAAATTAAATCGAAGAAACAGGACTCTAAAGAATCGGTGGCAATGTTTATTAGTTCCATGGAGGGTCTATTTAATCGCCTGATTGTAGCTCCCAGTGAGAAAGACATAGTCGAGATTATTCAGGAGAATTTGCTTCCGGACTATGTTAAGGCCCTTGCCCTTCAGGACATATCATCCATTGCTGCTCTAACCAAGCTGTGTAAAAGACTGGAAAATTCTTTCCAGGTTTCCGGAACATATAGGGCCCCTGTTGCTCGAGCTAGGTTGATGGAGCCTGACTTGAGTAGACCCGGTTTCTCCGGTCATGTCAATGTGGTGGAGTCAAGTTTCTCTTGTTGGAACTGTCAACGGTCTGGTCATAGGCATTCGGAGTGTTCGTCTCCGAAAACCGTGTACTGTTACGGGTGTGGTTTTCGGAACGTTACCCGTCCAAAATGTCCGAACTGTTCAAAAAACGAGCGGGGCTCTGGCGAGAGAAGTGGCAACTTTCTCGTCAGAGAAACTTCCCGACCAACTCCCGCTTCTACCAGAAGCCAAAAATCCAAGCAGTGAACGACTACCGATTTAGTCTCCCTGACTGGCGTGAGTGGCTTAATGTGGTTAAGGATTTTTTTTGTCTCAAGGAGAATGTTCTTGTTCAAACTCCTCACCCTGTGGGATCTCATTTCTCTCATCCGTCAATGTCAGTAAACCCCTTGTTTGTTAAAAAGGAATTTGACGAGCGCCCTTATCTGGATGTCCAGATTCTTGAGCATTCCTTTTTGGCATTGGTTGATAGCGGGAGTTGTGCTTCCATCTTGGGTTTTGAGGGTTTGCATGTGCTGAAATCATTGAACCTATCTCTGTCAACGGATGAACCGGTTCATATTACTACTGCTGATGGCCAGGCGCAGAATGTATTGGGTTTTGTTTGGGTCCCTGTAACATTGAATGGCATGACTAAACCAATTAAGATTTTAGTAATTCCGTCTTTAAAACAGAATTTAATTTTGGGTATCGATTTTTTGAAAGAGTTCGGTATTAGAGTAAATTTTCAAAGTTTGTCATATTCGACAAGTCTTTCAGTGTCAATAGTCAATAAATTGCAGTCTCCTAACGAGTTAACTAACAATCAATTAGAGCAATTAGACCATATGAGGGAACTATATAAATCCATTGCACCAACAGATAAATTGGGCTTAACCCACCTTATTAAACATTCTATTGATACTGGCAATGAAAAACCTTTTCGACAAAGACAGTACCCTTTATCTTATGCAATGCAGAAATGCCTTAATGAGCAAGTCGATTCAATGTTGCAAATGGGAATTATAGAACCGTCAAATTCACCCTGGTGTTCACCTATGTGGTTGGTCAAGAAGAGTGATGGTTCGTTCAGAGTATGTCTTGATGCTCGGAAGTTGAATTCAGTTAGCATTCCTAGCGCTTATCCAATGCCATTAATCGATTCAATCGTAACGAAAGTACGAGATGCTCGATTCTTGTCCTCCATTGATTTGAAGCAAGCTTTTCATCAGATTCCTCTTGATGAAGCATCAAGACCAAAAACCGCTTTTGCAGTGCATGGAAGAGGCATGTTCCAGTATCGTGTTTTACCTTTTGGATTGCATGACAGTGCTCAGAGTATGTGCCGATTGATGGATATGGTTATTGGACCTGCCCTGGAACCATATATTCTTTATGTTTATCAGTGATTATATTTCTTCATGTTTATCAGTGATAATTTCTTTGAGGATGAGTCTTTTTAGCTTACCCACACCAAGCGACTTTCCTCATCATGGATGAAGACAATCCGGGGTTTTTATATTCGCACGCGACTTGTTTTTCCAGCTGCAACCTCCGAGTCAGTGGCTTTTTTGCAAAACGTTTCTAGGGCTCTGCATTGAATATTAAATTCTTCGGCCGGTTTTCATATAGAAGTGGAGGTTCTTGTCTTTGGAGGTCAACGGGGGTACGATCGGTTTTTCTTTTATATTTTCCAACTATCTCGAATATAAATTGCAAGGTGTATTGTAAAATCTGGGACAAATTATTACATCGACCTGCACATTGAAGACAGCATGTTTCTGGAACGCCTGGAGCAGCAGGGCTTCAGAATAAGGTTCTGCAGGAGAATTATCTCGCGAGAGCGAAACGCACCCACACTCATGATGAGGTTAATAACCGGCGACATATCCACCTATGAAAGGTTGATGAACGACCGTGCGGTTCATTTTTTGGGCCTCATTTTTAAAATCACCGAAAGCAAACCACCAGCACCCGTGCCTGCACCGTGTGGCAAATGCAACCTATTCAGCCACAAAACTGAAGATTGCAAGCAATCACCAAGATGCAACAAGTGCCAGGGACCCCATCCAACTTCCAAATGCGAGTCACCACTGCCAACCAAGTGCGCAGCGTGCAACTCAGAGGACCACGCAGCATGGAGCATGAAGTGCCCAAAACGACCGACAGCCCCAATCGTCGGAATCCCAAACGTAAAAATAAAATGTGTAAACAAACGTACATCCGGGATTGCGGAGACAACGACAGTGGCAAGTAGAATACACACACCCATTACAACACATGACCACATCATAAACAAATACAAACATCAACTTAACAAGACAAACAATACCAACAGAGACGAACTACTAAAAAAACTAAGAAAACAATTTATAGAAGACTTCGACATTGACACCTCCGTTGTTTTCTTCGGGAACCATGTCTACATCCTAATGTTTGACATGCTCCTGCCCGAGGGACGCTCTCCAACTGAGCCCTGCGAACAAGTGAGACAGACAGTAACGAGCATACAAGATTCAATTTGAAAGTACTTTACGCGAACATCAACGGACTTAACAGCAAAAAACCACTTATTTACAATTACATAGAACAAAACGACACAGACTGCTGCATATTTGTAGAGACTAAAACCAAACTAGGACAAACACCAACGTACAGAAATTGGCAGTATATCTATAGGCATGGAAATACCATCAATCATGCCAGGGGCGGGGTCGCAGCTCTCCTAAAACCAACATTTAAACTTGGAAGAGCAAATCCTCCTTCCCTCAACAACCCTTTGAACGACTGTCTACACTTTACGCTACCCTACTTAAACGACCTGATACACATATTTCTGACATACATACACCCACACTCCAACCTAGAACAAAACATACTGACTAAGGCGAGCATCTATAAATATGCAATAATTATAGGAGACTTTAACTTGAACAAAAGCAAAACGAAACAACTTAAAAGATTTTTGCAAAACTTCGACTTTATAAAACAGCACACCCCACCAACTTTTCTGATGCCCGCAAACCCAGACTCAACACCAGACGTTCTACTGTACACAAGAAACTTGACAAACACCATCAACAACATAAACTTAACCAACGAACTTGGATCCGACCACCTGGCTATTACCTTTAACATAGACTTACAACATACGCAACCTACCTCCTATACACCTCCTATAGAGAAAAACTTAAACCTAACAAAGACTGACATAGACAAAGTGAAACAACATATACATGACTACATTCAATCACAAGCACAGCACATTTCAATAGAAACCATACAACAACAACTTTCACTAGCCATAGGAAAATTTAGCCCGGAAATAAAAAATGCTTTCTACCGACATACACTACCCAAATACATACTGAGATTAATAAAACATAAGAGAGAACTGTACAGACTATATACAAACACTCAAAATAACGACCTAAAAAAGACAATGAACCAACTTAACAGAAACATTAAAACTCTGATTGGACAATACCGACAAGACAAATGGCTAGAAACATGTAAAGAAATACAGAAGGACAAAGGCAAAACATACTGGCGAAAAATTAAGAAACTGGCGCAATACAGGAAGACTGGCACTACTGACAGAATTGACGAAAACGGAATAGAACGCTGCACAGACAAAGAGAAAGCGGACGCATTCGCCAGACACTATCAAAGGGCCTTCAGCATATCGACAAACCCTAACTTCGACAATGACAACTGCAAAAGTCTTGAAAAGGCAAAAGTCTTGAAAAGCCCAACTCAAGAAACACACAAACTGATCCTAACTGAATTGAACAACTGGATCACAAATGGCAGAATCCCAGAAACATGGAAAAACGGCTTAATAATCCCTATACCCAAAAATGGACTGGACAATACACAACCGAGCAACTACAGACCAATTACACTGCTTCCAGTACTGGGCAAGATTTTTGAATGCATAATGAAGCAGCGGCTTGAAAAAGTGATTGGAAAGTATATACCTACCTACCAATTTGGTTTCAAACAGCATCACTCGACTGTTCATCCGCTCTTTATTCTTGCCAACAATATACAAACTACCCACCTAACTGACAGAAAGACATCTTGCCTGTTTATGGACATTAACAAGGCTTTTGACAGTGTCTGGCATAGAGGCTTACTATACAAACTATACAAACTACACACACCAACATATCTACTACACACCATAAAGAACTTACTAGAAAACAGACAACTACAAGTACGAATTAACAAAACACTGTCATTTTCTTTTTCCCCTGAACAAGGGCTCCCTCAAGGATCCCCGCTCTCACCGTTTCTCTACAATATATACTGCCATGACATATACAATTACAACTTACCAGACAAAAATCAAATCGACAGATCGGCATACATATTACAATACGCAGACGACACGGCACTTATTGTACATGACAAAACTACTGAGAGAGCAGCGCAAAGACTCCAAACACTAACAAACAACACAATGACATGGTTTTATAAATGGAGACTAACACCAAACGCGTCAAAAAACCAACTTCTGCTCACAAACCACAGACTCAACGCTGACTACCCTACAATAACTGCAGACGGCCAAACGACACAACCAAAAAACGACGTAAGATACCTTGGAATCACAATTGACCACAAACTTAAATTCACTAAACACATACGAAACATGAGGGCAGAAACAATAAAGAGAACAAAACACTTCCGATCACTAACCTACAACGACAGAGGAATTAGCACAAACACCGCCACCAAAATATATAAAGCTATTTGTAGACCCTTGCTAGACTTTGGACATATACTCATGACCAACGGAACAGAAAGCACAAAACGTTATACACAAACAACAGAACAAATTGCACTAAGACTAATAACACGAATAAGACACCCCCAAAACCCACTAACCCCCCACCCAACTACTATACGAACGCACAAACATGACAAAGATCTCGGAAAGACTCATACAGCTACAGACAAAATGGACAAACAACCCCTACAACTGGACCATACTGAATCCCCTTTGTCTTACAAGACCAACCAGACAATCCCGCTTCCGTTTCCTTACATTAACGCTACTCGAACACTTACAAACGCTACGGACTAGTGCACAATAAAATAATTTCTTCTTGCCACTGAAATTTTATTTATTTAATAGTATTGTTAACCTAGAATAAGAGAATTTTCATATTTGTTTTTCATTTAGATTAAGACTGCATGTATTAAACAAGGGCAGAAAGACCGATAGGTCGATAGCCTTTTTTAGAAATAAAGATGTTTACTACTACTTATTACATCGAGGTAAGTTGTCGCGTTAAGACAACTTGCCCCGCAAGCAATGCAACAAATAACCCAAACAGTATCTTCTAGAATTTGATCAAATAACTTCTAGGTTTCTGAATAGAACTCTAATAAAAACTATGAAGATCTAAGAAACATAATAAATTATAATAAAAGTTGCATGTTTCTAACTTTTAAGCATATTATTTTATAAAATCACATAAAGCTAATCCAGACCGAAAAATTACACACGTGTCGGAAAATTATATTATTCTAAATGTGACGCCAACTAACGAAATCTGGGGTAGCTTAATCGATTCAGAACATATCAATTTGGGAAATCTGAGTCCTCTACTTTTGGCAATATAACGCTTACGACAACTTGCCGCTGGGACAACAAGCCCAGGTCTCGCCTACTTTTCAGTTTTATAGTTAGAAAAAACAATCGATATGTTCGATTTCATTGGATACAAGAGGTATATATATTTGGAGCACATACAAGCAGTGCGAAAACTAGGAAGTTGCATTTTGCATATTCTTGAGTAATGTACTCTTATTGTGTTTTTCTTTAACAATATCGTAAAATAGACTCCTTTCTGTTAAAAAATCTTTTAATACATTTTTATATGATTTTGTGTTGGCTTGATATATCGTATTCTGTTTTGACCAATGTAACTTCGTTGCTTGTCCTAGATATAAAAATACCTATGAACAAAATCTAAAATTAGACAATAACTAATTTGTCGGTATCAGAGGCCGAAGCTATGAGTGCTTTGAAAAGTAACTGAAAAAATGAGGATTAAAACCAATAAGAATTTAGATTTTAAAACAGATCATCTAGTGGCTAGCCAGTTAGCGCGCCAGAATTATGTTAAAAGTAGTAATATTGGCAGGTTCATTATTTGTAAAGCTAAAAGATATATTTTATTTTTATTGCTTGATGAATCATTTCTCAGTAAAGAACTGTGGTATATTGCCATCGGATTCAAATATACTTTGTACCAGTCCGGAAAAATCAATTTATTGTTGATTTGATATTTACTTACTGAACCGATTTTTTCTTATTATACAGGGTGTCCCACCGGAAACCGCCGCGATCGATATCTGGCAAACTGTAATTAGGAGAAATTTTAAAATTGGACAGTATAGGGCCTTTGACAGCTGCATAGGCTGTAAGCATTCCTTTGACATTTGCGTGCAATAAAATTGGCCACTTTCGTCATGGCAAATAA
This sequence comes from Dendroctonus valens, assembly GCA_024550625.1. Lineage (NCBI taxonomy): Eukaryota > Metazoa > Arthropoda > Insecta > Coleoptera > Curculionidae > Dendroctonus > Dendroctonus valens. The sequence continues at coordinate 369,674 of JAJTJO010000008.1, forward strand.
GAGTGACAATATTTAAAATAAGATGCGGCAAAATAGCCATATGAAAACATTAAATTGACAATATTTCGAAAACTAAACTCTTTTGGAATAGACAACTTTACACAAACTTACCCTTAATTTTAACACTAAATGAGATAAAATTATTAAAAATGGGGGTTTCCATTTAAAAAAAATTGATTTTGAGCGGTTTTCTCCACGTCATTTTGAAACTTATTTTTTTGACACTTTGTATTAACAGTTATCACAATTGTGTCGAAAATCCATTAAAGTAAATCCTTTTTAACAGGAAATGCGACTCAAATTAAGCAGCACATATTCCATTATAGGAAAAATTAATAATTATTCGAGTGGCTGCAACTGTGATTTTTTACATAAAATTTCAAATATATCAAAAACGGTTATACTAAGGTATATGATATTGTACATGAAATATATTTAGAATTTGGAGTAGAATTCAAAAATGTATTAATATATAGGGTGTCCCATTTAAAATAAGCAAGTTGATACCTACTTCCGGTGTGACCGGAAGTGTGGGCATCTTGAAAACATTTTAGATCGCTTGCCCCTAATGACTTACGTATAATGTCCAACTTTCAAATTTCTCCTGATTATAGTTTGCCAGATATCGATCGCGGCAGTTCCCGGTGGGACACCCGGTATAGTTCAACATTTGAAATTTTTTCTCACTACATTGCTTTATTTAACTCAATAGATTTTCAGTAGTAGTAGTAAACATCTTTATTTCTAAAAAAAAGCTATCGACCTATCGGTCTTTCTGCCCTTGTTTAATACATGCAGTCTTAATCTAAATAAAAAAACAAATATGAAAATTATCTTATTCTAGGTTAACAATATTATTAAATAAATACAATTTCAGTGGCAAGAAGAAATTATTTTATTCTCCACTAGTCCGTTGCGTTTGTAAGTGTTCGAGTAGCGTTAATGTAGGGAAACGGAAGCGGGATTGTCTGGTTGGCCTTGTAAGACATAGGGGATTTAGTATGGTCCATTTGTAGGGGTTGTTTGTCCATTTTGTCTGTAGCTGTATGAGTCTTTCCGAGATCTTTGTCATGTTTGTGCGTTCGTATAGTAGTTGGGTGGGGGGGTTGTGTAGTGGGTTTTGGGGGTGTCTTATTCGTGTTATTAGTCTTAGTGCAATTTGTTCTGTTGTTTGTGTATAACGTTTTGTCCTTTCTGTTCCGTTGGTCATGAGTATATGTCCATAGTCTAGCAAGGGTCTACAAATAGCTTTATATATTTTGGTGGCGGTGTTTGTGCTAATTCCTCTGTCTTTGTAGGTTAGTGATCGGAAGTGTTTTGTTCTCTTTATTGTTTCTGCCCTGATGTTTCGTATGTGTTTAGTGAATTTAAGTTTGTGGTCAATTGTGATTCCAAGGTATTTCACGTCGTTTTTTGGTTGTGTCGTTTGGAAGTCTGCAGTTATTGTAGGGGAGTCAGCGTTGAGTCTGTGGTTTGTGAGCAGAAGTTGGTTTTTTGACGCGTTTGGTGTTAGTCTCCATTTATAAAACCTTGTCATTGTGTTGTTTGTTAGTGTTTGGAGTCTTTGCGCTGCTCTCTCAGTAGTTTTGATAGATTTTCATTTTCAACACATTTTACGTTTCACGAAATATAATAACGCTTTAAATTTTAAAGCGTTATATTGGTTAGCGACATGGTTAGACTTGCATTTGTTCGGCTAACTTTCCCGATCCACCAAGCTGTTAGGAAATTGTTCAATGAAATAAAATATCTCACGGCACTAAGTAATTTGGATAGGACAGTAAAACATAAAACACATACGTGTTTTCGCATTTTGGTCAATTGTCCAGATCACTTCTTAAGATCTAAATATCGTGATGCATTAACTATTCCTATATGGCAATTAAATACCTACCTTGCGTTTTTCTAAATTCGAATTTGTGTAAATATTCTATTTTCCAGTCTTAGATAAACCCTGAATTTCACAGTTCAACTCAAATGATTTAAAGAAACTTTTTTTTAACAAAACTTAGAAATTGTTTTTATCTAACTGAAACAAAGTCTGTACGGCTTATTGCATCATTTGTCCATTATTCCATTATCCATTATTCGAGCCTAAACCAAATATAAAATAGCATATCGTTTTGCGACAGCGTCGTTTTGAACATCATTTATAATCAATTATTCCAGATGGTCTTTTGATTATTCACAGCTATTATTTCCATTCATTCAATTACCGTAGCGTATAAATTTTGCTGGAAACTAAAAAAATCACTGTGTACTTAAAATAAATAAATTTTCTGTTGTAGTTAACGTAACAGCTGGGTTTAGAACAGAAAGCACTTAGAGTATGTCAGAAATATATATTCAAAATCTTTTGGGTTGACAAACTAATTTATATTTATAAATCTGAATTCATCCATATGGTGAATCCAAAATTATAAAACGCCACATTTGAGCGGTTAACTAATAAGTATTTGAATTCACATTCACTATTAGAAGCTATTTCAAGAAACATATCTACTGCCATGTTAAAAATAAATACTATAAAACTAGATACGTTTTTAGTGGGACACAAGTATAACTGGAAAAGTTCATGTGCATCTTCAAACAAAATGTTAACCTAAGGTAAATAATGTGGCACGAGAAAGTAGCGTAGTAAAAAAAGAAAATTCTATTACGACGGTTGCGTGACTGGTTTATGAACAATATTAAAGGTTCAGTGACTTTTACTATTTGGATACCTGCACTGCCTTCTATTGACTTTCGGTTTACGAACGCCAAATACCGTTAAGAATTCTTATCATTTCCTTGGGCAACCCAGACACGCAGGTGAATTATCATGGTTTTCAATACTATTTGATCTACTAAGTTACATAGACCTTTAACATTTGGAGCAATTTCAATTGCAATATAAACTTGACCTTTCTTTTGAAATAGACTAGAAGAATAGTGAAATCATTCAGTTGTTGACGATTTCTCCTTGTATATTTTCAATATTTTTAATATCGTGTTTTGATTAATTAGAGCGGTGATTTCGCAAATAAGGCAGGAAAGTATTGAATGCCGATTGGAAAATCAACGCACCTTTATGTTTTTTCGGTAGCGATAAGAAAAAGTAGACGGGATGTCAATTTGAAAACTACCCACCCCTAATATTTCTCTTGGAGTTAAAAATATGAAAAATTGGAAATACACGTCAATTTTATTTGTAAGGGGGACACTTTAAATACATATTTTAAGCCTTCTGGTTTCAACCCCTTAGGAGGGGTAGATATCACACTTAGAATCTTAAATGGGAATGGGGGTCAAGTGACACATCGTTTTAATGGATATTCGATTCTCTTTTCAATGGCATGACCCCCTGCCTCTTCCTCGCTACGCCCATGGGCGGCACCGTTTCAAACTTTATTTGAAAATAATAAATTTTAAATAACATTTGGATGGTACTAAGAGTACCTCATTAATTTGCGTTCATTCGTTGTCTTATCGCTGAAATTCCACAAAAGCTATTAAATTCTATCAAGAAAATCTAAAAATAAGTTGGTTTTTAACCAAAAAACATGGTCAGAAAATTTAAACGACGTAGCCAAACTAGGCATATTATTGTTAATTCGCTTTTGCTTCTTAGGCTGATCAATGATAAATTTCATTAAGTGCATAAAGTGTGATAATGGTTTATTCTCTTCAAGAAAGAACTGAAATTATTTTCACTTATGGAGAGGATAGAAAGTGTGCACGAAAGACGGCATTGGTTTTCAATGAAGGAAATCGGAATCACGAAGTAAGTCACAGATATGTGCTGGATTTTGATAGAAAAATAGAAATCTGTGAATTCATGAGTCGTCAAGTCAACGCCATCCCCAATATTTTGCCGAATATCTGGTTCAGCGATGAATGTTCATGTTTTCGAAATGGAAATGTTAACAAACAAAATTGTTGATATTGGAGTGACACAAACCCGCATATTTTTCGAGAAAGACATGCACAATATCTTCAAAAAGACAATGTTTGGGCTGGTATTCTTGGATATGCTATTATTGGTTCTTTATTTATTGAAGGAAACTTGACAGGTGATCTGTAATTTAAGATGCTCGAAGAGACTATTGATATTCTTGTCACGCATGAGCTAGAAACTCAAATTGATTCAGAAGGTAATTCAGTTTTACAGGAGGATTGGTTAAGATTCCAGCACAACGGTGCTCCACCTCATTATTTTCTTCCGGTCCGACAGTGGTTAAACGAGAGATTCCCGGATAGAAGGATTGGTAGAACCAATTGAATGACCTCCAATATCACCCGATTTTACACCCTTATACTTCTTTGATTGGGGACATATTAAATCCATTGTTTATAAAACACAACCTGCTGATATTGACGATCATAAAATGCGAATTGCAGTAGAATGCCCATGAGTTTCTGGTGAAGTTTTCCGAAATGTTAGGGAGGAGTTCGAAGACAAACTTTATTATTGTTTATAGGAAAATGGACAGGAAACATTTTGACGAACTGATAATATAGTGCGTAAATAGATCCCAAGTGTTTTATTGTAGAAAATTCTCTTCCGCAAATAAAAAGTTATTTTTGTCGAAGTAAGATAATCCATAAATGAGATATCAATTGTTTAAACTCGATTTTCTTTCTGTTATTCAACGATTTTAAAGGTGCCACCTACTCTTCTAATCATTTGTACTGCTAACCAACATCGCAATGCCGGAAAGTTTAATTGTTTCTGCAACTTTGAAATGCGATTAGTCGGAAACCTCTGGACAAATAACTACAACATAGCATACCCACTGAAAAGAGAATTGAAGGGCCCTTAAAACCATGTGTCATTCGCATTTTTTGATTCATTTTCAAAGTCATTTTCTTTTTCCCCTGAACAAGGGCTCCCTTAAGGATCCCCGCTCTCACCGTTTCTCTACAATATATACTGCCATGACATATACAATTACAACTTACCAGACAAAAATCAAATCGACAGATCGGCATACATATTACAATACGCAGACGACACGGCACTTATTGTACATGACAAAACTACTGAGAGAGCAGCTCAAAGACTCCAAACACTAACAAACAACGCAATGACATGGTTTTATAAATGGAGACTAAACGCGTCAAAAAACCAACTTCTGCTCACAAGCCACAGACTCAACGCTGACTCCTCTACAATAACTGCAGACGGCCAAACGACACAACCAAAAAACGACGTAAAATACCTTGGAAGGAATCACAATTGACCACAAACTTAAATTCACTAAACACATACGAAACATCAGGGCAGAAACAATAAAGAGAACAAAACACTTCCGATCACTAACCTACAAATACAGAGGAATTAGCACAAACACCGCCACCAAAATATATAAAGCGATTTGTAGACCCTTGCTAGACTTTGCACAAATACTCATGACCAACGGAACAGAAAGGACAAAACGTTATACACAAACAACAGAACAAATTGCACTAAGACTAATAACATGAATAAGACACCCCCAAAACCCACTGCACAACCCCCCACCCAACTACTATACGAACGCACAAACATGACAAAGATCTCGGAAAGACTCATACATCTACAGACAAAATGGACAAACAACCCCTACAATTGGACCATACTGAATCCCCTTTGTCTTACAAGACCAACCAGACAATCCCGCTTCCGTTTCCCTACATCAACGCTACTCGAACACTTACAAACGCAAGTGACTAGTTGACAATAAAATAATTTTTTCTTGTCATTGGAATTTTATTTAATAATATTGCTAACCTAGAATAAGAGAATTTTCATATTTGTTTTTTATTTAGATTAAGACTACATGTATTAAACAAGGGCAGAAAGACCGATAGGTCGATAGCCTTTTTTAGAAATAAAGATGTTTACTACTACTATATGATACGTTTTAGGCGAATTTGTCTCATGCAAAAGTTAATAGTTTCAGAGGGACAGGGTGTCAAAGTGTAAATAAAATGTTCGTTTCTTTAAATAGATCGTTAACCAGTTTAAGAACTTTCATGAATTGTGTTTGGGGGATTTTAGATCGAAAAATTAAAATGTCCTATTACTTCGATTGTATTTCCTACAAGGAGCTACCTGTAATCATCTAGACCCATTTAATTAATATGTTTCAACAGATTGGAGAAACTTTAGTTTTCGTTCTAATTGGACATTGCGAACTATAACGTGCTATTTACGTCGATCAAGAAGAAGAAATCTTATGTCGGGATATTGAGAATCAAGAAATTACCAGAGACAAGTAGCGAGAACCACGAGTGTGAGCAAAACAAGTGCCCCCAACATATATTAAAAAGAGAAGTTTTATCCCTTTCATTTTTTCCTAGTGAATAATTTATTAGAACCCGATCTTCATGCTAGAATGCACTAGCCTTTCCCCATGCGTGAACAAAAAAACCATAGTTCTTGATTTTTAAATAACGTATTTGCAGAAAGATAAATTCGTTTTTTTTTTCAACACGACACACATTTTCTATAAGGGTTAATAAATATATTCAAGTCAGGGAAGACCATTTGAACAATTATTATAAAATAATAATTTTCAAAGAGTTTATTGAGTTTAAAGAGTAGCTTAAAGTAGTTCTTAACATGCCAAAATAAATACTGTTTATTAACATGTTGGGTAAATGAGACGTCGGTTAAAGTCCACTATAATTTATACTCAAACGACGCGTTTTGTATATTTTATATTATAATCATCATCAGGTATCAAAGACCTAAAACTACACTCTACTGTCACCGGACATGTACTCGCTGATACTTGTTTTGCATTTTCAAGTTGTTACTTGTTTGTTACTTTCAAGTTTTCAACACTTTTTGACATTCCTGCAGGCAGTTATTGTATTTTTTTTATGTAAATCCATTGGCGAACTTTGTGAGCCTTTTTTGCGAGTGTTCAATTTGAGTAAGAAAACCCTTCCATTCTATTCCAGCTGGTGCAATCTGTCAAATCTGACCAACGAAAGATGAGTGTTCAACATATCTGTTATAGAATGATTGTTATATTTGTTCAATAGTTTTAGACGACGGTGGAAATGGAAATAAGAGTCTCTCGCAAACAGAACTGGAAACTAACTACTTAAAATAATTAAGAATCTATTATATAGATAACAGTAAACATGCAAGGCTGTATGACATAGTTAAACATATGACACAACGCATATTAATTAATTTTCAGAAACTGCAAACTACAAATATTCGAGGTTCTATCTAAACCTAACAAACTTTCGTAATTGCATTGAAATTGAAATTGCATTTCGTAATTGCATTGTAAATTTCTACAAAACCTAAAGCTAAATAAACATGTAGGAATATATTTTTGTTTGTTTCAGGTGCTTGGAATATTCTGTATGGCTTTAGCCTCCCCGGCATATTATGGAGGATCCCACTTTTTCTTATTTGTCGTCACAGTCAGCTTTATTGGCACGATAATATGGATCTTCGTTTACCTTCTGGGTATAAGGGAGGCACTTACTTTTCCAATCAATTGGATACTCACAGTAAGTACTTGAAAACGTAAAAGTGGTAAACGTTCTTATGGTTCCTAATTGATTATTAAAATTTTTATTGTTACGCACTGAAATGTGTCCGGAATTTTTTTCCCTCCAAGACACTTGGTCTTAGAAAACTTTCGTTAGTTAAATAATTTATAACTTTATGTAGGGTTTCAGTTAGGAAACTGTGTTCTTTAATAGTATAGCCCAGACCTGGATATAAAAAGGAAACAGTCAAAAACATCTACAATTTCTATTATTTGTGTATTTTGCCTTAAAATTAGGGGTTGTTGGAAAGACAGAATATATGCACATGATTTAATTTAAATTGGCAGTTCAAACCATTTCTAATGTAGAAAGTGACTCTTTGACCAAAAGCGAATACATACGTTGGTCACCCTACTGCACCCGTTAGATGAAAACAGAAGCGAAATTAGTTTATTTAAAATTTTTTAAATATTTTAAAATAAATCGTGCTTTACTTAATTTAATTTAATGTATATGCATCAGGTATAATTTACATATATTTATTAAAAAACCGTAAATATTTTAATTTTCCAAATAATGCTAGGCTTTCTTAACCTTCATGTAAATAATCTTTAATGTTTAAACACAATTAATAATTTCTCTACAAAATGCAATTCATGGTATATAACTTTCGTATACTTCAGATTCTAGTACAGGTACATTGTTATGTTATACGTTATTCTAACTGAACACTAGACTAGTTTACCCAATAATGCTTTTTTATGTTAATACTTTATCTGATAAAATTGCTGATGCGATCTGGCCAAAGTTTCGGCTTTGATGCTAGTGTGTGATGTTCTCTTATTGAATGGTCGTAGCTATTATGCTTCATCTACGTAAGACTTTATATTATATTTTCAAAAAAAGATTCATTTTATCCTTATATGAATATAACTTTCCTATACACATGGCATTGGTGGACTTCGAGAAGGCTTTTGACTCCGTAGAACATTGGGCAAATTTGAAGGACTTGACAAAGCGCGAATCCATCGATACAAGAACCTTCTTAAAATATATATGTCAAAGAGCAAATGCAAAAATCAGGCTACACGAAGAAACAGATAACATTGAAATCAAAAGAGGTATCAGACGAGGAGATTTAAAGGAGAAGGAGACTAGGATGGACCGAATTTGGCAAATTAAGCCTATAACTTAAGGATAGAAAGATCCCGCAATACCTTAGAACAAGAATATTTGAACAGTGTGTAATACCCGTGATAACATATGGAGCACAGACCTGGACTCTCACAAAGACAATGGTTGGTGAATAAATTGAGGACGACACAAAGAGCCACCGAAAGAGTTATGATAGCCGTAACACTAAGAGACAGAGAGAAACGAATGGATTAGACAGAGAACAAAGGTCGTAGATATAGTGGAGAGTCACAAGCCTGAAGTGAAATTTTGCAGGACATATAGCCCGCCTTACAGACGACAGATGGAATAGCCGAATAATACGCTGGAGAAAATGGGAAGGAAAGAGAGGAAGAGGAAGACCAATTATGCGATGGTATGACGACAAAAAACGAGTGACAGGATTTGGATGGACGAGAACAGCACAAAACAGAGAGAACTGGAGGAGAGGAAGGGAGGTCTATGCACAATACTGGGCGCAATAAAAGGCTTGATGATAATGATGATATGCTAGTTTAGACACTGGCATTAAGCGTTTACATCGAACATCCCATCGAAAATAATTTCTGTAATTATGATCGAAACATTCCTTGTGAGTTAGGTCCTGAAAGTAATTTTATACTTTCACAATATTATAGGGGTTGTCTCAAGCCTCAAGGGCATTTTTAGTACCAATGTTGATAATCGATTGAGTTGTAAAACTAACACTTTGAATATGCTCTTTTATATTTCAAAAATATATTTTTTAACACTTTGTACACGATGACTGAACTGGAACAGACCAGCTTACTCTCATGTTCAGCTTATTAAGTGTGTAAAATCTATTGTAGTTTTATATAAGGAACGACTGCATTGGCTTGTTTAATTATTATACAATCAGCTAACCGGTTAATAAAATTGTTCTTTAAGTAGCATGACACAGCTTTAAAACACTTGTTCTGAATGTAATACAATACGATATTTTTTTAGGAACTAGTAAATACGGGTATTTGCACAGTTTGCTACTTCATCGCTTTCATTCTACAACTGATTGTTTCGTCGTCACTACATCCAGGTCACCCTAGGAGGGGAGCGCAAATAACAGGCGGGGTAAGTAAAAATAAGCTTCTAAATATTTTCAATTATAACAATTAACTAACTTCGGCTGCAAGTTTGCAATATGTGTCGTCGAGATCTACATATTTTGGATTTTATTCTAATTTCAATTAGTGCAAATCTACCACCACAAATAGATTTACTAGATCATACAAACAGGTATTGTTTTATGCATCCTCTTTCAAATTATTAATTGTTATTTGTTTCAACACCTATTTCTGGGTCGTTAATTTCAATAAAGGAAATTTAGATAAATTGAAGAGTTCAGGATAAGTGTATCGAAAAAGCGAAAAGAAAAAGACGAAATTTAATTTTTTAGAACATTTATAAAAAGCTCGACAGTCAACCAAAGTTCCGCTTGCATTTGGTGAATTTATTTTCAAAGCGCATCTAGGTAAAAGTCAGTTCTATGTGACTCGACTGTGATATAACGAACTAAATTAAATTTAAAATAATAACTTTTGTTTAAAATAAACTGTATTATCGGTATCATTACTATCATACTTTATCATACTGAATTCAATATTTAATTCTATTAATTTGACGAGAGAAATTATATCACATATATATTTTTTAATGGTCGGGATAATTAAATACTCGATAAATTGAGTGAAAAGGCTATTGCGGAAAATGGGGTCAAATAAAAAATTCCTAATTCCAGAACGAAGTTTTCAATGTATGGCGAATATTTGGATAATCGAGTGGTGAGAGAGCCGTTTACTAATATCAAAGCAACATGATTTACAAAATTTCCGATTTTCTTAATTTATTCGCGACTCGACTGATGGGAAGTGCAAGCAAAAGCGATAAATATAAATTTACATTATCATAAAACAGAGATGCAATATTAGACTTTGCCGTGTTTATTTTCTCGAACCGAAACATTCTGATTTCAAAACAGAGTGCACATTTGTAATCCAGATATTTAATTTTTCACCAGTATTCTCAATTCAAATTTTATGGATCTTTCCATACATCTTTCCGTGACAAAATGAGGTAAATAAGTTACATCGCAAGGTAGTTTTTTTACCATAACATCTCATCTTTTTTATTGAGTTGATGAATTATATGAATACCTCTATGTACCCAGAAGGTGAATAATGAATTTTTTAAACTAAGGCAACATCGTAATTGATATTACGTTTAATAACAAATCTAAAAATTTAGATCGAAACGGAAACATTTTAAATTAATGAAAAAAGGACATACATTTGAGTCTGAAAAGTGAATATGTTTTGGCTGCAAAACGCGCTTCAAATTATTATTTACAATTGGGTGGAAATTTCAATAGGTAGCGTACATGTTATCCATCTTCACACATGCTACCTATATACTATATGCTATCATAGATTATGCTGCCTTTTCAGGAATGGCTGGAATAAGGTAATTTCTAGTTTTGAAAAATATAAATTTATTGTATATACAAACACTAGCCCAGAATATGTATAGTCTAGAAAGACGCATATATTTATAATTTTTTTTTTAATTTAAAATCTCGGCTTACTGCCACATTTCACTATATTAACGCGGCAAATTCTAGGAAAATTCTACGAGCCGCTGAAATGTACAAACAATATTTTAGAAAGTTATGCGTCTGAACTTTAAGTCCACACCTTTAAAATATTCTCATGAAAACAAACAGTGACTACGACGTTTAATAGAGTGTTGGCGGTTCAGATGTTTGGACATCTGTAATATCAGACATATATTATTTTTCATCACAAATCATAATATGTTATTCTAACGTATTGCAAACATTCCTGCGAATCACGTTTAGTTGAAAACTGAGCAATTTATACCAACTAAATTAATTAAATTTGGTCGTTCTTCCAACTTCGTTGAGGTTTTATTCTTGATCATTTCTTGATCTGTTCCTAAAAACATGATTCTGAGCTGATCGGAATTTCCTATCAATCATCATTTCTGGTCACGCATATTTTATTGATAAACCTTATCTGACTTCTATGGGCGTTATTAAAGTTGGTGTCACTGTTGGGGAAAGACTAAATTTTGAACAGCAAATATTTCTTTAAATGAACATTCTTTGATTGGTGTGTTCGTCAAACAAACATATTTATTTATTCTCGAGAAGTGCACTAAATAATTAAGCTGTGGAATCTCAGTATCCATCAGTTGATGCTGTATTACAGAGATTCGTAAATCTACGATAACGGAATATCTATAATTTATTACGATCTTGATTCTAATGAAAAATGGATTTTGAGCCATATGCTCTTTTAAGTAGTATAACTCATTTTCAAAGCGATAGTTTACAGTTAATGTCTAAGAATGATGAAGATACTAGTTGAGCTGAATAGTATTTAATTAAACTATAAAATAAATCTTGTCCAAACTGCACAATTCAATTTAATTTCTTTTTATTATTAACTTTTACGTATATTTTGGTAATATTAACAACGTTTACAACAAACTGATGCGACACAAATAATTAGGCAAACATAAATTTTAAAAAACTTACCTTATTAAATTTTAAATTAGATTTCTTAGGTATTTAAAGTAACCTTGATTTCCTGTTTTTAAGAAGTGGATACTGTTTATTATGATGATCAGAGGGGAGTGAACCGCTTAAAGATAAAGTGAGCCCCAATTAAATTGAAATTATATTCGATGTTTATTTTTGGAGATTCATTTTACACACCCATTTTGTAACATTAAAACTGACTGATGTTTTCTTCTCCATACGGACAGATCATCTTTAACAACTAGACAAACAGTTATAACTTTGGGTTTCTATTAATTGTAATTCTGTATTTTATTACAAATACTTTAACATTTTTATATTTCTGTACGTATTTAGACATACAGTACAATGGCTCAACCAAAAGCCTGTCCTTTAACGGAATACGATTATAAAATCACTAGACATTAGTCTGAGCAATAAGTCAACAATCTATTTCTAAAAGTTTAACTAGTTATTAAAGAAACAATCTCTCGGATTCGGCTAAAAGACATAAATATTTCACAAGTTTCTAAGCGTTTCTTGCGAAAATACAAACTCTTAAAATCCATTTTTAAAATAAACTTTAAAATATTCTATAATAAAATACCTTGTAGTATGGAGGATGCAATATATTAAGAGGAAGCGCATAATATTTAATGACAGCACTCTGATGGTTTGATATTTATTAGGACGGATATAAAATACAATTCATATTGTATACACTTTCCTGACTGTATTTTATGTAATTTAAAAAAATTCAAATTTCAAATCACAAATTTCATGCCAAAATCAAAGTAGCAACAACTCTACACATACAAAACTGATGATGGTAGAGACACCGAAACGTCTTATTAATGAAATAAAATAATAAAAATATGATTACTGAAACCCAAGATCATATAACATTTACTAACTTAACTAAACATTAAGAGTGTACTTAACTGCTGAATTGCCCAGATGAAGTTAAAATGTCGAACAACATAAACTAATATGCTAAAGCAGCTCATTAGTTGGGCGGGTTTTACATACCTTTAATTATCTCTTACTAATTCATGTTCAGGCAGCGAGATTTAAATTCATGACCCCTTCTCTTACTGGAATGTCTATCAATTAACATAACAAGTTGTCACGGACAAACCCATTATTATTGTTGACATTCTGGACTTGGTTCAAAGTAATTTAAACTAAAAAAAAAAGTTTAAATTGCTAAACACGTTTTGCAATTTGAATTGTTGAATGAAACATGTTTTGGTTGATAAGCACGAAAGTGCTGTAATTCTTGTATGAAGCACATATAATGATTAAATCCTATAAATTTGTATAAAGGTAACTCAAAATAAGATGATTCACAACCTTGTGGACACAAAACAGGGGCGTGTAGAGGACCTCAAGACCAACAAGTCGAGTTGCGTTTTTTTCTACTGTCTACCCCCCTTTACCCGCGAAGTATTTTGTGGTGCACCACTGAGTTCGACAGAACAACATTTGAATTTGTTGTCGAATTTAAGAATTTCTTTCTCTCTTGCAGTTTTTCGTTCTGCCTTGTTTTCGAGTTAAACTACCCTAATAAAAACTTGCTTAAATGAAAAACACTCTTATAACACTTGTACAGGTGGAACAATTGTTTGCCCGGGTGTGTAACTTTTATAGATCAAAATTACTATTTTCACGATAGCGCGTTGAACTCTCGCGACAGTTAACCACCGAAACCTCATCCTTCTTGCCGTCCCTGACGCTCCCCAGAGGCAGCAGTGAGTGGGCTCACTTATGCCCCGCCATCTCCATCAGGATGTGCAGCAATATGGACACCTGTCGATCCATACCTCTGACATACTCCCACTCTGAGCATGTATACCAAGAAGGAAACATGTGCACAACAAATACAGGACATAATCATAACAGTTAGAAACACCATGCGCGTCGAAGCTATATCAATTACGGAAATGCAAAAATGAAAATTATAGCTTATCACAAGCGGGGGGGCAAATCTTACGCCCCCTCTCGTAACACTCACTTCATTGTCGGGTGCTATGCTTGCAGACACTCCGAATCCGTACTCTCACTATCCACTCGTTCTCTGAAACTTCATCAGCTGCTTGAAACAAGCGGTGACCAGGCGCTTTCTCCTTGTGTTCCGGTCTCTTTATCACCGAAGAGTTTTCGGTACACTCTAACGGATTACAACCGTGTAGGGTCCTCAGGCCACGAGAATAACAGAGCCCCTTTCATAAAGTTAACCACCCTTCTGGAGAAAATTTGTGTCACTCGACCATATGGCCAAATAACCCTTTTTATTCGTCGTTGTCTACGAGCACGATATCTCCCACTTGGATTGTGTCAGTCGTTCCTTCCTTGAACCACCACTTAAGTTGTCTAGGCATTCGCTCCGAAATCTCCTCCGAAGTCCTCATGACATTTCGTCGTACCACCATTCCTAGATAGCGAGTCACGTACCACTACATGACAATCTGGTACTTGGCTCACAATTGGTCTCAGGAAATCATGGCGTTAGTTACTAGTTCTTGATGTCTGAGAATTGGAAGTGGAGCTTAAATTTTGATTGTAAGCACTTCGCAGCAGTAGCTATGCTTTCATAGTCCAGTGAGGCACGTCGTAACAGTTTTCGCAATAATTGCTTTAAGACGCCTACAACACTCTCCCAGAACCCACCTCACCACGCGGCAGTTGGGGAGTTGAATCGCCATTGGATGCGTTCGGCGCCAAAGATTCGCGATTTTGTCAATCCCGCGATCGGAAGGGCCGACCCAACCCAGAGTCCCATTGTCCTCATACATACACATATAGTAATATGTCTTGGTCGACCTCCTCTGGCAATAAATCTTCGTAGAGCTTGCATGAAATAAGATGTGGATAATGAACTGCACAGTTCTAATGTGCCATACACACTCGGTATACTGCACACTTGAAAAAAATCCGGTATCCAGGCACACATCCGTAACATCTTTGGGAAGTGCGAATAATATTCCAAATGTCAATCAGCTGATGTCATTACCTCGGAGTCATGATTAATCATGGTTTTGACTAACGTTTTCCTTTTTACTGGTCAATCGCACTACATGGCAAGTGGGATTTCGGCGGCGCCATCACATTCTCTCTGGTAAGCCAGCTGGGACCTCCCACCAATTTGACGGCACGCACTGTTTTAGCGGACCCCTCCGGATGGTAAACCGCCGGGTTTAGCGACCAGAATATGAGCAGTCTTCGCCTGAGACACTCCTCGAATCTCTCACTCACCCGATTCCATACAAATGGGGACCATTCGTAGTTCTCGTGATCTAGGATAGCACTGTGGCGAGCCCACTTCCCAATGCATGCTAAATTGGATGTCCAGAGGTTTCCATTGAAACGTCGTATAGAAACCATACCTTAACAGTTGCCATCAATTCGGTCGACGTTTGGGCCAATGTCCTTACACGGAGCTAGTCTCGATTTCGCTGCCAAAGACGAACACATACTTTCACCCTCCTGAATTCCCCCTTAAAAAGACAACCGCCGCACTACCGTCTTTGCCTAGCGTCGCGAAGTATTATGGTCCATTGTTCGCTTCATCAAGACCCCGTTTAATCCATCGGGACATTTTGATGGCTGAAAGATTTGGCAATTCGTTGATGCGCTGCTCATTCCTAAAGTCCTTTCCGTGTCGGAGCCACTGGTGCATCCCATGTTACTTGTTAGAGTGTCATCAAACCCGGTGCACCTGCTCGCCAGACCCGCTCAGTACAGTTAAGCTCTGAACAAACCAACCTTTTGAGATCCAAGCCCCTCGTGCTGCGACGTCCACGAAGAAACTACCCTTTTCTGACCTTTTGCCAGTGGGCGGAGTTGGTGGTCCTGGGGCCTTTTTCCTGAGCCCCAGTATGTTTCAGGGTGTGTAGTCACTACGTGTCGGCAGTGTTTCGTTGGAGTCCATTCAGCTTTCT